>CM069912.1:114593517-115011435 GCA_036172215.1 Camellia granthamiana | reverse complement strand
AACAACGAACAAAGGAAGAGATTACCACGAAATGACACTGACAAGAAAACATGACAGCGAAATAGGTTAAGGTCTGGTGGGCAGTCAAGACAATGCTACCACCCGCCGGTACGCCGAAAAACACCAAGAGCTTAACCTATAGCTCTGATACCATGTTAGAATAGTAGAGAGAGAAAGAGAGAGAAAAAAAAAAATATGTATTGTATTGAATGAATGTCCTATACAATAGAAGACCTGTATATATAGACTAAGAAAGAGTATCCTATTAGAAATCTAACTATGAGAAAGAGTATCTTATAAGAGACCTAACTATGGCAATATCTTCTAGGAAATCAATACCTAATATATGTAGGAATATATACTATATATACATTAACAATAACAAATTGACACTACAATACATAAGAGTTTTAAAATTTAAATTTTTTTGTTTTTAAAAATGAAAATTTTGTTACAAAAGATATTTATAAACCAATTTCTATTATCGTGAGAATAATCGTTAAAAGGTCATCTCAAAAGTAAAAAATAAGGCTTTGAGCGACAAAATTTTAAAAAGTCACTAATAAATACACTTTTAGGGACAAAATAATTTGGGTTTCATGATATCTTCCACATGCATGGGGCTACACTTGACATTTTGAAGGTATTCCTTAGTTCTAACACTTCTCATCTCATACATGGGAGTTTTGAAAAGAAAAGAGTGCAAAACATGTCATGCCTGGTTTCTACCTCATGATTTAAGCTTGATTTTAGAATTTGGCTCATAATTTTAAGTAATTGGTTTCAAATTGTGAGTGTTTTCATGTTACATAATGTTTTTCCATGTTTTTGTACAAAACTTGTAAATTTTGAACGTTTGGAATCATGTTTTGAACTTCAAACATAAATTTGGAAAATCCAGAATTCGACCAGTTCGCTTGAGCGGAGGAAGTGACGGTTGAGCGTAAAAGTTAAGCTCCCAGAAGTTTTACAGAGAATTACATGGTTGCTCGAGCGGCAAAACTTGTGCTCGAGCGAACCTTGTTACAGCACTTGTGTCCTTTAAACTATTAGAGAGTGTATTTAATTCCTTTATTTTCATTTTGGGAGTCTTTGGAGTTGTTGTATTTTGGTTTTGGAGGAGTACAATTCGATTTAAACTTATTAGGATTGTTCACTCACACTTGTTTACGTTGAAAAATTCTTTAGAAACTTGGAAAATTTGTCTGAGGTTGACATTGCCTTCTATTTCTTGCCTTCTTCTGCTACAAGGGTCGATACCAGCCTTGGAGGTGTCAACACCATCTTGCTATTGTGTTCCTATATCGCTATTGAAATTAGTGTCGACACCAGCCCTTGGGAGTTTTGACACTTGCCTGTTCTTGTTGGCCTTTGGGGTCGACACCAGTCTGAAGGTGTTGACCCTTGTCTATTGTAGAATCTAGGGTTTGCTTGCTGAAATTTAGTGTCGACTCCAGTCTGGGAGGTATTGACACCTTGTCCTCTACACACATTAATGTCTCAGTTTTTCTTCCTAAGGGTCAATACCTCTGTCGGAAGGGTCGACCCCTGTGAGTAAATTTCCAGATTTTTGGTTCAATTTTGGGACTCTACCTTTGGAGGTTTGACTTATTCTTTTCTTTGACTTTAGGGCTATTATTCTACCACTATAAATATGCTCCAAACACACTTTTCTCATTCACTTTTTTCTTTTTCTCTCCCTCTTTCTTCTTTACACCGTGAATTTCTCTCTCTCTTAGAAGCTCATCTTTTTCCACTTAGATCTTTAGATCTACTCACGTAGAGGCATCTTTCACCTTGGTCCTTTGAGAAAGATTGGAGATCTCATCGATAGCTTTCTTTTGATCCAAGAGTTTCGCTGTTTCTTCAACTTTGGTTTTCTTCGAGTTCTCCTCTTCGCTTCAAGAGGTAGGGTCTATTTCCTAAACTCAATATGAGTTCGGTAGCATATTTGTGGCGTATTTTGTTAGATATATTCGGTAATCATTTAGTATGATTTTTATTCTTGTGATTTGTTATTTCAAAGGATCTATGGATTTAGGTGTTTTGGGTTGGACTTGGGGTTTGGATTTGAAATGTAAAAAGGAGATTTTCGAATGAGTTCTTGAAACAAGTGATGATTTTGTATTGATGTTAAGATATGTTACCATGATGGCTTTCCTTTACTCAAAAGTGATTTTGAAAGAAAATTAGGTTTTGTTCAAAAAACATGGGTTTTAGCTTGTCATGGAAAACAATGAAAAATGATGTTGGTTTTGTAAGAGATGTGAAGAAAATTGTAGCACTCTGTACTTCCTGTTATAATGGAATTATATTTGACTCTTTGATTATCTTAATTTGGAACATTCTTAGTCAATATTTGAGCTTTGGTTGGGGTGTTGCCATAGTGGTTGGGTGAGATTGAATCAAAAACTCCAAATTAGAATAGTTGTTGTTGAGTAGTCTTTACTCTTTTATCATTTTCTCTCTCCACACTTTGAATCTTGATGTGAGGCTAGAACCATTAGAAAGCTTACTCCTGGAGCTTCAATCGGGATAAAAGAACGACCCTAAACAGAGTTCGAACGAGAGAGATATATCTGTTTGAAATTTACAAATCTGTGCTGTGAGCATAGTGCGCTCAAGCGCAACTTTCAACGCTCGAGCGTACAGCGCAGAATCAAATCTTTAAAAGTCACTTTTTGGATCAAACCCCTTTCACTTTTCACTTCCCTTTCTCTCTCCTTCCGCTATTTTTGTTTTCTCAAGCTTTTTAGGCTTGATTTCATCTATTTCTATACATCTTTGACCCCTAGTTCCATATACCAAAACGCAGAGCACAACGAGGGCTTCCATTTAATCTCAACAGATCGTTGTTTCGTCGCCGATGATTTTTTCGACTTGTTTCCTTCTTGCTTCAAGAGGTAGGGTCTATTTCTTAAACTCAATATGAGTTTAGTAGTGTATTTGTGGTGTATATTAAATATATAGATTCTATTGTTCTTGGATTGATTTTTGATGATTTGTTTATAAGTTAGGGTTTGTTCCAAATAGGATTGTTGAGCTATGGTTTAACTACAAAAGTTTATTTTCAACTTATAAAGAATGTATATGAGTTTTTAAAAGTGAAAAGCCCTAATTTGAAGAAACCTTAAAATGTTGTTCTTTTGAGAAAATTGTTTGATTATTAAATCAAAATGTAAATGAGGAGTTTTCAAAGGTTTTCTTGAAAAATGTTGTGATTATGAGATTGGAGTTGATATTTATTGAAATGAGCTATTTCTTACATTGAAATGGATTTTCAAAGAGGAGAGGGATTATGCCCTAAATGTAAGTGTTGAGATTGTAAAGAGGAAATGTTAATAAATGTGAAATTGAAATGATAATTAATGATAGTGGTGGAGTTTGATATGTATTATCACTCCCATTTGAGATTTTAGAAAAGTGTATCTTTAATGAAATTTATTTATCTATTTAGAGATATTTGTTTTGGGCTATCGGTGGAGGATAGTTATGATTGTTGTAGAAATTGCATGTGGGCTAGGCAAACTGGATTGTTCATAAATCATGCAGATTATGGAGCATGCAATGGATTTTGAGAATTTAAACTGTACATTTTGGAAAAAGATTTTGGAAATTCTTGTGTTATGTTGTAAAAGCATTTGTTTCATTTTGAAAATCATATTTTGGATCACATGTATTATACTATTTGAAAATGGTAAATAAAATGATAAATATGGAAAAGGAAACTAATCTCTTAACCGTTGTCATTGAATATGGTTATGTTTTAATACAATGTAAATGTATGATGCTTGGGAGAAGAAAGTGGATGGATTTCATTAAATTAAGTTGGCCTGTGTGTCTAGAGTGAAAGTCCTAAAAAAAGCACGTATACATGGGTGCCAGTTCCCGCGGACGAAATTTCCGTAAAATGGTAATGGTAGTACTTGTATAGCCTACGTTTACATGGGTCCCGTTTGATAGTTTCCCGAGGATGAAATTTCGGTGAAAGGTTGTATTGGTTTTGGAGATTTATCCATTTTATTTATTATCATTTTGGTTTTGGAAATAAATAATTTTAAAACAATTTTAGCAATGTATTTGTTATTGGTTAACGATGTATTCGTATTGGAATTAGCAATAAAATTTCTAGTTGGTATTGAATAGGGCTGGGCGTAGGGTTATCTGACCCGCCCAAACCGCTTTACCCGATCTGAACTGCGCATGTATGGGCGGTTTCGCAAACACATTAGGGTAGGGAGTGGTTTGGATTTTATCAAATTTTTGGGTTGCAGACGGGTTGCGGGTTTGACCTGCACCCGCTCGCATAAAACTTTTTTTTTTTTTTTTTTTTTCAAATCTGATCGTTCACAACAAAAAAAAAAAAACCTTTTTTTTCCTTCAAATCTGGCCGTTCAAAAACAAAAACCCTAATCAATCGTTATCTATCTCTCATCTGAAACTCAAAAACAAAACAGAACTCACTCACTCTCACTCTCGCGATTTTCATCTACACTGCATGCACCCACTGATTGACTCTTTCCCTCTCGTCGTAAGATTGACTGATCGACTGATCGACCTTATCGTACACCTCACAGGTAAGCCCCTTTTTGAATTTCAGTCTCTGTCTATGTCTCTCTCCCTCCGATCTTTGGTTTTTGTTTTCAACATATCAGATCTCTCTGTCTCTGATCTGTCTCCCTCACTCTCTCATCTCACAGTCTCTCACTATTTGGTTTTGCATCTACACTGATTGACTCTATCTCATCACAAAATCGACCGATCGACCTCACAGGTAAGCCTCTCTCTTTCTCTCTCTCTCTCTGATTGACTCTATCTCATCACAAAATCGACCGATCGACCTCACAGGTAAGCCTCTCTCTCTCTCTCTCTCTCTCTCTCTCGCCCCGACCTTTGATTTATTTTGCAACATCTCAGATTTGTTAAATCTGTGTACATAACCTTGAATCTGTGTTGAATCTGTGTGCATAACCTTGAGTTTTTTAATCTGTGTTGAATTTGTCTGTGTCTGTATAATTTTTGGAATTAAATCTTTTTTTTTTTTTTTTTTTTTGCAACAAATCTGTGAAAAATTTGATGCATCTAATCTAATTTTTGAGTTTTTGAATCTGTGTTGAATCTGTCTGTGTCTGTATAATTTTTGGAATTTTTGATTTAATTTTTTGAATCTGTGTACATAACCAAAAAAACTCAAAAAAAAAAATTACAACAGATCTAATTGCACCTGTGTTGAATCTATATTGAATCTATTATTAAAATTAAATTGAATGTGTGTTGAATCTGTATAGAATTCAATGTGTTGAATGTGTTCAATGTGTTCAATGTGTTATTAGCGTTTTCTAATAACACAGGGAAAAACCCAAAGTAGACCAAAAAGTGACAGAAGAAAAAATAAGAAGAAAAAGAAAAAGGAGGTGGAGAAAAGAGAGAGAGAAAAGGCATCTCTATTTTTCCAGACTGAAAGTTCCAACAATCTTCGTTTATTTTTTGGTTACCATTTCATAACGAAAGTTTCACATATGAATCTGTTTATGTTTCTGGTTTTGTGAATCCTCTTCTTAAATGGAATAATCTGCTTACACTGTTAAATGGCTTGTAAGATTACAAAATATAAAATTCAATAGTTCACAAATATCCTTTTTGGTGTGTTGAGAATGAAATCAATATTGAGTGGTCAACCTATAATGAATTTGCAAGTTCTGAGAACTTTTTAGGTGAAAGAAGAGCTTTATGTTCATCTACAATATTGATTGGTCAATGTTGCCTATAATGAATAAGCAAGTTATGTCTGTCAACTTTTTTTTAGTAAAATATAAATTTATTTCATCTATTTAAGTTCTTAAGATGTTTATATTACATGATTTGAACTAAGGTATTGCTTATGTAGGTCATCTCAGGAATGTGTACTAATATTTGTTAGTTTTTACTGATGTCTCAAAAGAATTATGATTAAAGTTTATATTTTTTTGTGCAGGGTTCATGAAAGTTGGATTGGATGATTCATGATGAAGTTTGATATCTTAGAAATGTTTTTATTTTATTTCATGGGCTTGAATTGAATGAAGTTTGACAACAATGTTTTTTTAATTGTATTTTGGTTTTGGATGAATCTAAGTTAATGAATTTTTATTTTAATTTTTAATTTTTTTTGTTTTTGCATTTTGGATGAATGTAAGTTAATGAAAAATTATTTCTTTTTTTTTTTTTCTTTTGTATTTGGGTTAGGAATGATGAATGTAGGATTTTTAATGTAGGATTTTTTAATTTGGGTTAGGAATGATGAATGTAGGATGAATGCAAGTTAATGATGAATGTAGATTTTGAACGATTTGTTTAGGTTACGAATTGAGATGAATGGAAGTTAATGATGAATGTAGATTTTGAATGATTTGTTTAGGTTACGAATTGATTTTGTTGTGTTTTTAATTTTATGAGTGCTTTATAAGTTTTAATTCATTAATTATTAATGTTAAAGCATTTTAGAAAATGGGAGAAAAAAGGTCTAAAAGAAATATTGACAAAATGGAGGGAAAAAAAGGGTTTAAAAACAAATTTTTAGAAAAAAGTTCAATTCGCAAACCGCCCGCAACCACCTGCACATCCGTGAACACTATCCGCACAAACCGCAAACCGCATTGTGGGTGCGGGTTGACTTTTCTTCAAACTGCATAGATGCGGGCGGGTCCAAATCGAACCGCAAACCGTCCCAAACCGATCCGCAGACACCCCTAATATTGAGATACCTGGATTGACTTGTGGAAATGGATTTTTATATCAAACTAATGTATTGAATTTGGAAAACGTTTTGAATAAACGAAAGGTTTTGAAAACTAGGAAGAAAGGGTTTTTATTGAGAAAGCAAGTGGATTTGAGAATGCATTGAGCATATTATATATGTATGTATTGCCTTCATTATCATTTACACTGGTGGAGCATATTTAGTTTTTGAAATATTTTCTACTGGGCTTTATGCTCATCCAACGTGGCTGAAAATATTTTTCATGTCTGCTTATGCGGATGTGGACTGAGACGTTGAAGTTGTGTTTGTAATCATGTAGGGTGGTTTCTTTATTTGTCGGCCAAAGACCATACATGTATTTGTTGGCCGTGTGTCATTCTTGTAAAGGTTACACCCTTTGTATATGATGTAAGCCTTTAGGCATGTTAATTTGATTATAACATCTTTATATGCTTTAGTTACAAAGTATGCATTTAACTTAGATGTTGTATCTAAGAATGTATAAAATTGGAATAACACATGTACTCTGTGCTTCTATTAGATGCATCTGTATGAGTGTTGTTAGTTATTGTCTATCGTTGGGTGGTTTACTCACGTGGACCGAACCTCGTAAATCCGAGACGTGACAAAAATGGTTGTGAGATTTTGAAAAGGGTTGTTGTTACTCATTTGAAAAATATATCTATATTGATATTTTTTGACTATTGCATTAGAGATAACTATTTTGACTATTGGTGAATGATAGCATTGTCGTGTGTTAGAAATTGCATGTGAATTAGGCAATTTGAAATCATTCATATCATGGAGCATGTAATAGATTTTTGGAATTTAAAACTGTATGTTGGGAGAGAGATTTTGGAAGTTCTTGTGCTATGTTTTAACATATTTGCATTGTTTTGAAAAACAATATTTTTGAATCACATGTATTGTGCTATTGGAAAAAGGTAAATAAAATGGTAAAGCTACGAGGGGTTGTTAAAGCAAAATTAAGTTGGCCTGTGTGTCCATGGTGAAAGACCTAAACCCACGTGGTAGGTGTCGAGCCTTCCGGTTAGCACCGTTAAAAATGACCTTGTGATTTGTATAGTTACTCGTATGAACACTAGCCCTGAGATTTACCCATTTTATTTATTATTGTTTTGGCTTGATAGAATGTTTTTGGAAAAAGGTTTTAGCGATGTACTTGTATTTGGTTTAGCAATGTATTTGCTGGTTGGTATTGAGATACTTGGATTGTTTTTTTTTTTTTTTTTTTTTTTTTGAAACGAATTTTATATCAAACAAATGTTTTGAACTCAAAAAATGTTTTGAATGAACGTAAGGTTTTGGTAATTGGAAAGAAAGGATTTTGTTGAGTAATCAAATGGATTTGAAAATGCATTCGGGCATATTGTATATACATATTGCATCATGATCATTTATGCTGGTGGAAAATGTTTAGTTTTTTGAAATATTCTCTATTGGGCTTTATCCTTATCCTACATGGCTAAAATGTTTTTTAGGTGTACATGTGTGGATGTGGATTGTGACGTGAAGTTATGTTCGGAACCGTGCAGGGTGGTTCTATTATTTGTAGGCCAAGGACCATTTGTGTTATTTATTGGTCGTACGCCATTTCTTGTAAGGGTTGCACCCTTGGGTATGATGTAAGCCTCAGGGCGTCTAGTTTAATTTATAACATATGTGCATGTTTAGTAATAGAACATCCATTCGACTTAAATCTTGTATCTAGGAATGTATAAAATTGGATAAACACATGTATTGTGTGACTATATAATATTCATTTGTATGAGAGTTGTTATCTATTGTTCATCATCAGGTGGTTTATTCACGTGAGCTGGACCTTGTTAATTCGGGGTGCAACACTTGTTTTACATTACTCATGGCTTAAGCAACAGAAAGTTAGCTCAAGCCTAAAAATCAAGCAACCAGCACTTTTACAGAGTTTTGCAAACCACTCGAACGACCAAAGTTGCGCTCGAGCGAAGACCCTGTTTTTAGCAAATTTTGACTAACTCTTTTAAGTGTATACTTGCATCCTCATGTTATTTCAAGTACTCTTAGGATCCAATTGAACTCATACAAACATGGAATGAGTTAGAAACACATAAGAAGAGAATTAAAGTGAAATGGTTATTGAATGGTGTTTCAATTTATGTATTTGTTATGTATTTTTTATAGGTAAATGTTCGAGGCCTAGCATCAATAGAACCCACAGTGAGTAGTGACTTTATAACGATATGTTCTAGTGATATTTACTTTCGAAACTGTTATTATTCTCGAAATCGATACATGAATGATTGAATAGTTTATTGAAACGTTATGATGATTGATAGAATGGTTTATTGAAATGCTATTTTCCTTAATGAATGAAGTTCCATTTGAAATTGTAATCGTGTCATTCTTTAGTGAGGCCCTTGCCGGAGAGATATAGGCCCTGTTTGTTAGAGATTATTTTCAGCTTTCAGCTTAATTTAAGCTGTTTTGATATGTTTGGTTTAGCTTATGCTTATAGCTTATAGCTTTGTGGAAGTCAGAAATCAGCTTATTCTTTGAGTGGGGCAGGAGATGCTTTGAGAATAAGCTGGAAATCAGCTTAAGCTGAAAGTTATAAGCTATAAGCTGTTTGGGCATAAGCTATAAGCAGTTTCCCACAGCTCTACCAAACAGGGCCATAATACCATGGCCCATTTGTTTAATAGACCCTTGCTTGGGGGAAATTAATACCATGACCCATTGCTTAATAGGTCCTTGCCCGAGAGAAACAATACTGTGGCCCATTGGATCAATTAAAATACAGAAATCTCTGATGTTAGACCCACGTGGTCACATTGAACATGGAATATTGATTGACCCTTATGGTCCCATTGAATGACCCTTGTGGTCCCATTGTCATTAAAGCATTGTTACTCTACTGGATGTGCCACATAAATTGAATGAAATGGTTATTGATATCGAGATTTGAATAGAATTGAAAATTGATATTTGAAATGTTATCGAATTTCATTTGTATAACATCTTTATTCTGTTATTACTCACTGGGCCATAACTCACTATTTATATATATATGTAGGTGAGCAAGTTAAGCATCAAAGATAGAGATTGCCTCGGAGTCACTCTATTGTCAGCCTTTGTAGACCTTCTGAGAAGAAACCAACTTGGGCTCGTGTGGAGCCAAGCAAAGTCTAAACCCCTTTTCTTATGAACTTTTGTTTTGAACGTTTCATTTTGTATTTTTTTTTTTTTTGTATAGGGGTTTTTGTTTAATTATAAATTGTGGTGTTTTGTTAGATAGATTAGATGTTCTAAACTTTTGTTATGTATGCACTTTATAAATGGTTGCGCAACTTTAATGTGAAGTTTTTTCATATAAGTACGACTCAATAGATTATCTTCAAGTCTTATATTGCTTCCGCTAAACCCCGCAAATTAATCTAAAGATGTTTTGTTAGCAGATGCCATAGGTAATCCAAGATTACTAGCTGATCGTGATGCTAAACCTATAGGGACGGGTTTGGGTTGTGACACCAATAGAGCATTGTGGGTTATCATCAAAACACCGGTCAACCCGAAGGATGACTAGGTAGAAGTCTGGGCGGTCGACCGGCCAGTGTAATAATCAATTCTGAGTATGCTTTGTTGTGAGAATTTTTCAACTAAGAGAATGACGGTTGGATATCCGGTCGGTTATTCGGTGCCAAAAAACAACGGCTATGAACAGTAAAATGCTGAAAAGTCTCAGATGTCCTATATTTGGTGAAACATTTTTGATATTCTCAATTTGATACGTATTTCATGAAACTGTTAGAGTAAGAAAAGAAACTGTTTTTCATCAAATTTAAATTTGATGACAGTTTTGATGAATCATTGGAGATGGTCTTAATCTTACTAAAAGGAATGCCAGTATAATTATGTCAAAATTATGAGACTTATTGCAGTTTTTTTAAATCTCAATGGGAGTGTAATTTACTGTTATGTATTTGGTCTTCAATATATAAAAAGTGTTTTAATTTAGTCTCCCAATACTTTTTATACATTTGGGATCAAATTGACAACTTAACACAATTTATAGGATAAAAAAAATTGACACAATTTAAATATTGAGAATCAAATTAAAATAATTTTTATATATTAAAATTAAATTAACACAATTTAATTATTGAACACTAAAATTACAATAAAACTCATATTTTAAGGGCCAAATGTATAATTAATCCAAGATATAAAAAATAAAAAAGAAGCTTCCAGTGGGTTGTACAGTTTACCAACAAAAAAAGGAAAAAGAAGCCAAAAGTGGATAATTAAAATAGCTAAGTCAAAATAGTTTCAAAGTGAAATAGTCAATTAAAATAATCAACTTTTCAAATAAGGCTATTATGGTCTTCATTGTTATTCCTTCCTAAGTGCATAATATCTAAGGGTCATTTTTTTTTTTTTTTATAAATTTTTTGGTACGTTATGTATTAAAAAATATGATAAATTATAAATGCACCTAATGAGATTTTACTTAAAATACAATTTGCCTCTTGTGGTTTTATAAATTACATCTCACCTTTTGAAATTTTTAATTTCATAATAAATGACCAATTTTATTCCTAAATTATCATGTCAATTAACAATTTTTAATGATGTCAAAATTTTATTTCAATTAATTATTTAGATAATTTAATAATTATATAGAAAAATAATTATAAATTTTATTTTTTTAATTAATTATGTTAAATAAAAAAAGTCAGACAATGAAGTATTTGTAATTTTCAAACTACAAGATATAATTTATATTTTAAATAAATCTTAAGATATGTATTTATAATTTATAAAAAAAAATGATATGAATAATAAATATGTTACTTTCTCTAGCACTTTTTAGATCAGTTGTTGATTAACAATTCAATATAATGTCAGAAAATAAGCCTGCGTTTGGTTGTGTTTTGTAAATGTGATTTGAGAGTATGAGTTGTATTTTGAGTTTGTGCATTGTAGAATTATTATTTGAGTGTAGAAAATTTGTTTGGTAAAGAGTTTTGAAAATAGTTTTGGAAAAGAGGTTTGATTTGAGTGGGGAATTATTGATGTGACATTTGATATGTGATACAAAAATTTACAACTCATAACTAAACATCCAACTCAAAATTATTTTAAAACACAAAAAATTTAAAAAATTTCAGAAAATATTTTTTCCAATTATACAAGTCAATTGAAAAAAAAAAAAAAAACTGTATTCAGAGGACATCCGGGCGGACGACCCATGGGACATTCGGGTGGTCGACCCATGGGACATCCAGGCGGTCTTCCCCGTTTGCAAAATTTTCACAATCGTGAAAATTGATTTCAAAACCATAACCAAACATCATACTCAAACACATGCATAGAAAATTAATTACAAATCACAACCAAACAGAGCAAATCTGTGCTCAAATCTCACTCTTTTATCTTATGAAGAAGCGTCCAACCATACATGAGATAGCATGAAGAGATGTAATAATATGAAGTGTCAGGGTCGTAAATTTCTAAAATCATTAAAAAATTGACAAATATATATATATATATAATGTTTTTATTCTAACCGATATGTCATGGTGTTTCAATATTGCAATGACAAAAAGATAATGGACAAAATAAAAATTTTATTGATATAAACCAAATGAATACCAAAATAATTTTGTTGTTCTCCGTTTGTTAAGTGGATGACTAAATTAGACTAGATCAAACACTAACATGAGTGTCCAGTTGCTTATATTTTTTTATTTTATAAATTTGTAATAAAATATTTGATGTAACTTCTATTTATATAGCATCTATCACAGAAATAATTTGAATAAGTTAGGGACAAAAATAATTATCTAAAAGCAGGTAGAGAAATATTTTTATAACTTTTGTTTTCTAATTACCAATTCCTAGCAGCACTAAATACGATCCAATATGGTCTAAAGCAACGATACATACAAAAAATTGAAACACGGAAATATATCCAAAAAAAATTAATGTGTATGTTTGGTTTGAGTTTTTTAGATTAAATTTTTGAAAATTGAGTTTTTTATTTTTCATATGTTTTTGCTTTTAGTGAATATTTTTTAAATTTTAAGCATTTTTTTTTTACTTTTTTAGATGCAGTTTACTTAAATATATTTAGAAAGTAAAAAATTTGTGAAAAAATATTTTAAAAAATTAATAAATACATAAAAATATGAAAAATATACTGAATTCTCGTATTTTATATATATATATATTTTTGGCATTTAGTCAATTTTTAAAAGATTTTTTTTCACAAAAATTATACTTTTTATATGTATTTATGTTAGGTGTATCTAAAAATTAAAACAATTGCTTAAAATATTTTAAAAAATCAATAAAAACAAAAAAACACGAAAAATAAGAAAGTAGAATTTTTTGAAAAGTATTTTTGAAAAACCAAAAACAAGCAAAGTATAGTGTGGTCAAGATTCATTCTAAATGTAGCCCCATAATATATGGAGGAAATTTCATTTTACCCCCTCAAACTATATCTTAATGATCAATTTAACCTTTGTGCTTTTTAGAATTTCAATTTCATACATACATTATTTGATTTTGGATCTATTTTATCCCTGTCGTTACCTGTCGTTTATAATCAAATAGATATTGCTGGCGCGACACCAAATTTCATTGAAATTTTATTTTGCCCTCCAAACTATCTTAAAAATATCAATTAGATACTCAAATTTTATATTATTTAAGATTCTAATTGATAGTTTGTGATAATTTGAAGGGTAAAATGAGATATTAAATCAAGACGATAGCAAGTGCTGCTTAATTATATAATGTAGTTGACAATATGGTTGAAACTAATTCAAAATTGAATAGTTTAAATATAAAATTGAAATGATAAGAAGTATGTGGATTAAATTAACCATCAATGTATAGTTTTAGTGGAAAAATAAAATTTCATCCAATGTATGAGTTAAATTTGGACCATATATATTTGTTATAAATATTTTTCTGTATCAATTCTCTGCACATGTCTGGTGTGTGTCCAAGTGTATAACTCTGACAAACACACGTTAAGACTCGAAAATTCAGATAGAAGTGTGCTAGTACTAGTATCATGCGCACTCAACAAAAAAGCATGAACCAAATAAAGCACTTTCATATTATTGTCAAGAAGAGAAAACCCTTTCGGAATAGAAGGTCCCTAGTAAAGTGCAATAACATGCACCCATTGAGAACAAAGGTCTGTCTCACTACCCAAAAGTGGTAACTTTTGGCTTTGCTCTCTTATGATATGGTGACTAGGAGAATATGTCCTTCCCCTTAACAATTAATTTTTTAGTTATCAATTTTATTTTGGACAAATTATATTAACAATCTCTACAATTTGGAACTTGTGTCATTTTGATTATTGACTTTTAAATTGTGATACATTTGACTTTGAATTTCGAATTTTGTTCCAAATAAGGACAATTGAAAATACCATTACTCAATTTCAAAGATAAAGTCTTCAATTTGATAAAATATAAACTAATTTAACAAAAATAAATGTTAAAAAAATATTTTTAAATTTTAAAAAATTATTTCTACCTACTAAAGATAAAATTATGTAAAATTGATAAAATTTTTACACATCTATTTTTTTTACCAAATTAATTTTTATTATGCATTTGGATAATTATCATGTAATGTGTAGTTGTTAGGCTTTTAATGTGTAACCAATATATTTAATATATGAAATGTTTGGAAAAACCACACATATTATTATCATGGAAAATTTACCCATAAATCCTACATTATAGAAAGTTGTACCATTTAGTCCTAAATGTTTTCTTATGCACCATTTAGTCCCTTTTTTTTTGGCAAAGATATTTATTTAATTTTCATTATTGGCAGATTACAAATTTACCCATTAAGGGGGCTGGTTGTTTCCTAAAATGGTGGAATTTCAGTTTCTCTGATTTTGGGGGATTGATAATGTTAACGACGTCAAGGGTTTTATGAAAAAGGGCTTTTGGGGGAGTTGATGTTCATTCAATTGTCCATTTGGTTCCGAGTTTTGGTGTCTCGTCCTGCTGTGCGACATAGGTTTGTCTCGCTATTGTTTGGTTTTTTATGAGTTACGTATTATGTATCTGTATGTCTTCCATGTTACTGTATCCACTACATCAACGTCAACGTTTGTTCTGCTTACATAGATTTCTGTTCTCCTGGTTGTTTTCTATATGTTCATAAGATTGTTTGTTGATGTTAT
This sequence comes from Camellia granthamiana, assembly GCA_036172215.1. Lineage (NCBI taxonomy): Eukaryota > Viridiplantae > Streptophyta > Magnoliopsida > Ericales > Theaceae > Camellia > Camellia granthamiana. The sequence continues at coordinate 114,996,475 of CM069912.1, read as the reverse complement.
GTGGGTGGTTCACAGTCTGTTCTCCTGGTGTGTGTACATGTTTTCTGAAGTTTTATGCGTTCACAGTCTGTTCTCCTGGTGTGTGTACATGTTTTCTGAAGTTTTATGCGTTTTTGGTTGCGAGTGTGTATGTATTGCATGCTACGGTATGAACGACGTCAACATCATCTCGACTCTGGTAACATCAACTCTGTGTTGCTTGTGACATTGCATACATTCAGTTAGATTTCTGTTCGTTTGATGTTATGTGTTTTGTAAATCTTCGTATATATGGTTGACCTACCAACGTGGACTCGGGTGACATCGCCTTTGCTTTAATGTGACGTTATGCGTTCGGATCTACGTTGTAGGTGTGTCAAACAGTTTTGCGACATAGGTTTCTGTACATGTTTTCTGGAATTTTCTATTTTTTGTGTGTGTCTCTTTATGCGTTGCATGTGACGGTGTAAACTAAGTAAAAATATGGAAATCGAATCTGGTGACAGCACTAATGTTTTATTGAGGCTGTTTTATATTCGTGAATCACATTGTGCTGTTATGTTACGTGATATAAAATGTTATTAAATATTGTGTGTAAGCAACGTCCACTCAATTAACATTACCGTTTGCGTCATGCGGGTATTTCATATATTTTTCTTATACCATGTTCTGTTCATGTCATGTGTGTTTAAAGTTTTTTAATGTTTGTTTGTGTTTTGATTTCGGTGGGTGCTCTTGCATAGATTACCGTTTTGATGTGATTTTGCATTTCATGGCAGGTATGGATGCTGTGTTATTGTTGTGCAGTTACGGGCAAACAAATGTAGTTGCTCGGTTGCATCGAGGGATGACATTCACGCAGCTGCTTGACGATATTTGTGGCAAGTTCGGCGACTTGGTACGGGATGCGGTGTGTATGTTGTGGGATGTCCCCGGGTATAAGAAGTTTAAGGTTGATAGCGACGACGACATACAAAACATGTTGTGTCTTGCAGAGGCATTTGGCTTGAAACATTTTGATGTTCTTATGCAGATCCGCGACCCTCCGGTGGGCGGTAATTACGGTGGTGTGTATGACCATGAAGGTCAGAATTTCAATTTCGGTAATCAGACGTTCGGTATGCATGAGCAGACAGATCTGTTACCAACATATTGCCCTAACAAATCAAAGACGTTCTTGTCTACTCCGTGGGCATTCGGGATTACCCATGTCGGACAATGTTTCGCCGGTGGCGTTAGTGAATTTCGGGAAATATTATGCAAGTATGCCGTTGAGCGCGGGTTTCAATTCAAGTATTTGAAGAATGATTCAGTTGACATTACGGCAGTTTGTAAGTTTGCAGAGTCCACGGGATGCGCGTTGTCAGTGCATGCAAGGGTGTTGTCATCCAATGGAGTTTTATGCGTTAAGAAGTTGGATAGTGTGCACAATTGTGGAGCTGCTGTTCGAACACATACAAACCCACGTACGGGGTCTGATTTGGTTTCAAGCGTTGTCGCAGATCGGGTGCGAGCTAAGCCTTTGACGCGTCCTACGAACATTGTTTTCGATATGAAAAATGACTACGGTTTGGATATTAGTTACCGGGTTGCGTGGTTAGGGGACGAGAAAGCAAGGGGTGAAGTCTACGGAGATCACGCTATGTCATTCGACCAACTTAGGTGGTATAGTGCTTCCGTTATGGAAAAGAACCCACACAGTTACATTAACCTTGAATTTCACCAACAAACTGGGAGGTTCGTTCGGTATTTCATATCCTTTCGTGCATGTATAGATGGGTTCAACCATTGTCGGCCGTTACTTTTTTTGGATGGCACTTTTCTCAAGGGTAGATTCAAGGGAAATTTGTTAGCTGCTACCGCGAAAGATGGCAACAAAGGTGACGAATCATAACACCAAAATATGTCATATTGCAGTTTCGTTAATTTTAAATGAATCCTTTACATATATATGTACTGTTCGCAAATTTTGCATATTTTGGTGTACATGATGTGTACTCCACTTATGCCTTTTGTTTATTATTTTTTTTGCAGGCTTGTTTCCGGTGGCCTTCGCAATTGTTGATTCCGAAAATCAACAAAATTGGGAGTGGTTTTTACAGAATCTTAAAGAAGTCGTGGGTGAGGAGCGTACGTTGACGTTCGTTTCAGATCGTCATGCGGGTCTCTTACAATCTATGCCAACTGTATTCCCCTCTGCGCATCATGCGTTTTGTTTGCTACATCTTCAAATGAATCTGAGAGACCGAATGAAATACGTTAATGCATCTCGCAAAGTTGGGTTGATGCGGAAGCTCCGTGAATGTACTTATGCCCCAACTATACCATCTTATAATCAGAAAATAGAGGTGTTGAAAGAGTGTAGCCCGGTTGTGGTTGACAACTTCTTAAAAGACTTGCATCCATCGCACTGGGCTAACGCGTATTTCATGTAAGTTTGATTGTACCCGTACCAGTTTGTTTGTATTGGCGAAAATTTTGTGTTAAATGTTGTTATTCTTTTCCCAGGGGTCAACGTTACGGTGAGATGTGGTCCAGCGCAGCTGAATCGTTTAACAATTGGATAAGGGAGGCGCGACATCTTCCAATTACTAGGTTGGTCGACATGGTTAGGGGCCAAATAATGGAACAAATGGCGGAGCGTAGAGTCAAGGCAAGGGAGTGGACCGGCGTGCTGTGCCCAAAAATGGAGAAGAAATTGGTCTCCGCGTATAATGAAAGCAGGGGCTGGAGTGTTAGTCAGGCTGATGACAATGTGTACGAGGTACATAGTCAACCCTCTGTTTTGGTTGATGTGGCGAGGCGATCATGTTCATGTTTCCAGTGGCAACTAAATGGCTTCCCGTGTTCGCATGCTGTTGTTGCATTCCGTAACAGTGGAAGGAATATATACGATTCTATTGAAACGTACTATCGTATTGACAAATTTGAAGCTGCGTACAGCGGAACAATTTTTCCAATTCCAACTGTTGACAAGCCGACATTTTCGTGTAATGATTTTATGATAGCGCCCCCAAAGGTCAAGCGCCCGCCTGGGAGGCCGAAACGTAAACGAATTCCATCAAAGGGCGAGGTTGTGCAACGAATACGTTGTGGTCGTTGTGGAAAAATAGGCAACCACAATAGGAAGACATGCAAGGAGCCTATTTGATAATGTTACAGCAATCTTCTTTCCGTTTGTTTTTTTTTTTGGGGTGTGTTCCCAATTCATTAAACTTCGAACACTTATGCTTGCTTTCCAACATTTTTTCATGTCCATTTACATTCCGAATTCAACAAGTTTAGCCATAATGTTATTACTGTATATGGATCACACATATGGGTTTGCCGTAATGTCTACAACATTTTAGTGCCTACGGTTTTTGATGTGCATTTCTTATTACACACAATGCAAACAATTTCACACACTTACAAACACAAACATTTCATTTAAAAATTCCGGTTTTTCATTTCAACTTCTGTGTTTAACACCAACACCGTAATTAAACACAATGCCAACGCAACAACGCCAGAACTAACCCGCGACATATTATTACCACATTGTCGGACCCAAAAAAATTCAACATTAACGTACCATCCTGTTGATTAATTTCTGGGTTTAACACTGTCGCCAACATAAACACAATACACACAACAACATTACAGTCTGTCACACCCAATAATAACCTCTCTCACATACACAATTCTAACAACACACACACACAAAATGAATGGTAGCTGTAAAAAAATTAATGTTCCACCATTAACAGACACGCAACTAATAGAACATGAACACATTACAACCACAAAAACATAACATTTCCATGTTAATCAGGAAAATCAAAAACAAAAACGAAACTAATATTTGCATTCCACCAAATGTTTCATTCCTTAACATGCACTAACCCTACCAAAAACAAAACACACCCTGTTTTATGCCCATGTTTTCCAATGTGTTCATGTCATATTTTCCTATTTATGTATTAACAGACCTACAGCTAATGGAAACTCCAAAAATCACACAACCATATAAACAAAACATTTCCATGTTAACTGAAAAAAACAAGAACAAAAACCAAATCCAATATATGCATTCCATCAAATCTGTCATGGCAGAGGCCGATTCCGGAGCCCTCTATGTGGATCATTGATGAATGCCTTAACTATCTCTGCTCTGAACGCAGTAGCTGTCATCCCATCCATCGAGCCTTCAACCTCCACGTTTTTCGCGTACTGCCGCATGATGAAGCATACCATAACAGCGCAATCCGGACTGCCAATTGCCAAGACGTTACCAGCTTAATCAACATGAACAAGCCAAAAACAGTAATTTGACAGCAAATATGACAAATTTAAAACAGGGTTCCAATTAAAACATACGATTCTGGGTGTTGTTGGGGACAATCACCCAAAGCCTCCAAAGGCCCGTCCAGATTCTCCGATGTCACACCCGCAATGGATTGCACTTTTCCTGCTACCCGTTTCGTGTAATCGACGACCCACTGCTTCTGTGGTAGGTAACATGACCGAATCAGACTTACTTAACACACCCTATCAGCCTATACGCAACCCAGGCACAGCCGAACACATAAATGTCATAACATACATGTAATAACTAATCAATTGTACATACCACTTTTACCGCCTCGGCGAAATGATCATCTCGGCTCCCTTTACGAGTTTTTATTGAGTTGTAGTGTGTCCATGTCCCCGCGTCTGCATCGTACACCATGGTGGTCCAATGATTCGCATGGTATATAGGGTAATGGACGTATCTGCAACCAGATGCAGCAGTAACGTGCACGTTCAGGTAACCGTCCTTTGATGTCATGCTTCGGTTCCTCATCATATCCTACAAAATTTTCAAAATAATTAAACACCCACTACTCCACTGCCCATGTGTCCTGAAAAAATGCACAACACTATCTGCCAACGTAATAGTACTCATAATACCATATACATACCGAACACACACTGCTGTGGAAATAAGACTTGCTGAAATTAGCACAATTAGCAGCCGCAACGTTCTGTTCACTTTTCAAAATTTCAGCATATGCGTCAATTACCTACCAACAGAAATTATTCACATGATCCAAATACATTAGCTTTATATACCCATCATTCTAACTTTCCCCTTAAAGAACATATAATCTGACAAAATAAGGTAACTGATGATGTGTGCATATCGACAAAATCACATCATACTTACATTACCGGCAGTCGGCCCCCCTTGTACAAGGGACTGGATGTCTTTGAAATTAACATGCACACCATAATCTGCTGCACTCCATATCACAGCCCTACACCAAATTACAATGACATAAGTATACTTCAAATATAATAAACAATGTCACAGTTAAACACAACATTTAAAATACAAGACAAGTAGGTTACCCGTCCCCTTCAAATGTGTATACCACCTCCAACAGTTTCTGTTCATCTTCAGCCAACAATTTCCAAACCGGATACCGATATTTCATTCGGAAGCCAGCCCATGTTTTATGCTGTCTCTCGTTGTCTTCAATGTTAACTACATCCTCATTTCTGATTTCAGATAAATTCACATCATCTTTTCTCTGTTTGCAATGCTTCACCAACCCAGGATACTCGTAATCCTGTAACCTCCACGTCCGTCTAGCTTTGCTCTTCACACGCCGAACCAATGACGTGATGTTAGGTTCCTCCAAATTCACAAAGTCTATCACCCTGTCCACCACCTCACTGCCTAGCATGTCAAGAACATGTGTAATGTTCAAATTGTGGTCTGTTGCTGCTGGAATACCTGTGCCACTGGAATTGCTTTTACTTTTGCCCTCCACTGAAGTACATACCCCAGCACATAATGTTGCCTTCTGATTTTCAACTCCATCCCTGCTCTCTACCATTATGTTTTCTCCACCACCTACTGTGTTACCTACATCACCTTCAATGATGCTTGCATCGTTAAATTCGGATCTGTTACCTACGTCATTTGCAATGTTATTCACCGGACCACCCGTCTGATTTCCTCCCTGCTGCTCTATTAATGCGCCATGACTTTTACTTGTGTTCCTAGCCAGCTGCGTTACCTCGTGTGCCTCGTACTCGTCAACCTGGTCCTCCAACCGAGCTACTTTTGTTTTCATCTCCAACAATAACGCATTCAAACGTGCAATTTCAGCATCTTTCAAACTGATGGCAGTTTCGAAACCAATACACAAATTAGCCGCTTGTGAACCAAGTGCGCGTTCCAAGCTTGTAACCTTACATTCCAGTTCACCTACACGTTCCGATTTCTGCCTCAGTTGTTCCTCTAACTCCGCTACTTTGTTGCGTACTTCGTTTATGTTATTGGTACCACCGCCTCCTTCTGGATCCGTATCTTTGGCTGGTTGCGTTGTTGACAAATCCAGCAGATCAGGGAACAACACTGGCCACCCATCACCTCCTACAACTGCTCCCAATCCACGCTTCGTAACACACTTGTCTGCCTCGTTCGTCAATACGCCTTTCTGAACGTGGATCTCTACAGATGAGTCCACTTGCCAACAGTTCAAACTGGGCTCCGCAACTTCATCACCAACATCGTTACGTGGCACACTAACATGCGCCGACACTGGCTCCACGTCAAGCACTTTGCCTTCTGCCCTCATACATTCCACACTAAACAATGTCGTGCCTACTTTATATCGTTCAAGAATTGCGCCCTCGAGTTTATCGCAACTTACCTGCCAAACACATTACAAAATAGTTAATTAATCCAATATGTACCATACAGTTTAGCCACACAACTCAGTATCCCAAATCATACCACAAACTGTTGTCCGCTACGCAAGTCGACCCCTTTCATTTTCGTCGTCAAATTTGCAATGTTCCATCTGCAAAACCTTGGCAGCGCACTGTGACGTTCCTGCTCCATCAGGTTCGTGTGTTCGCAAATAAAAAACTGCATTACCATTTCAAATCACATTAATTAACATGACTAACAACAAGCCTACTCCTAACATTACAGTCAACACGTACATAGTACATTTCCAAAAAAAAAAACATTAACTTACAAGTAGTACGACAACACAGCCGGTAACCCTTTCTGGGCGATCATGAAATTCGTTCAGAGACGTAATCAATGCGGCACGTATCGCAGCAGCCCAGTCGTGCAACTGAATCGTACTTAGTTTATCAATAACTCGGACAAACGCCCAACCGATAGACTCTCCAGTCGTTGTGAAAAACAGTTTCGCACATATATATAGCGACAGCAGCTTCGCGACATCTTCCTCGTCATTACCACTTTTCCCCTTTACTGCATCATCCAAAAGTTCTTTTATTTTTTTGCACGATATCCTACCGACAATATTGCAGCGACGTTGAATAAAATCTGATGGCGGCCTCGAGCCGTGAGCTAAATCGAGCTGGTCCACGCCGCACTGGATGCCAAAAATGAGTCGGATATCACTTCGACGCAATGGAATGCCTTTACCCCCAATGTAGAATTTTTCATCCTCCCGATTGTATGTCTCCAATATGCGGAACACTGTTTCATCGCATTTCTTGTAAGCGTTCGGCGACAAGTTGTGTTTGCGGATGGAATGAATCATCGCCCAAAATGGTGTTCTGCGCAAATGTCGTTCGTGGGCTGTTGCTAATTTTATTTCTTGTACGGTTTTAATAACCCCGTTTATATTAGAACGATACGCCAGTCGGGAAGTGTCAAGTGCCACTTTCTTCATTACATCCGCATCCTGTTTTTTCCCCTTGAATGGTATCTTCCCCTGTGTTTTCACAACAATCGGTTCGGACGTGAAATCGGAATCAGCAATGTTACGTGACACACCACCACTTTTTTTCCGTGGAGACTTTCGCAAAATCACCCCTGCACAAATACGAAACAGCTCAAATATTATACATCGTGAAAAGTAAAACATCAACGCTGTCTAAACAACATAATAATTCCAAACATGTAAACAACTTTGAAACATTAACATCCCACACCGTCAGATAGCAGTTACCAGCCCTGTTAACTAACCTCCCACACTGTGCCTCAACATCATTAACACCTTTCACAATGTTCATTTACATTAACACTGAAACATTGACATACTAATACTGAAACATTGAATGTGGAATATTAATGTTTCAATGTAAATGTTACTAACATGGAACCATCAACATCTCCGCAAAGACCATACATACAATTCACGTAATCAAAAAACAACCACAGGACTTCTACACTAACATTGTACACCACACATAACAACATAGCAATCAACTTACCCAAATTCCCAAAGTGAAAATGTCAACACACAACACAGGGTCAAGCCCATTAGAGAAACAGAGACAATTCTATCACAAAGTATTAACACCACCTTCCCAATGATCTAAACAACATCATCAACATTCAAAACCAAACCATACCACATTAAAAACCATAATAGAAACAGAGCCATAAAAAGTAAAATAACAGTACGACATACCATTGCCTCAATATGAAAACATTAAAAAAAAAAAAACATCAACGTTGTTTAACCAACGTAACCATTACCAAACATGATAATAAAATCGAAACATTAAAGACCAACAGCGACACATTGCAATACCCACAAACAACATAGCCACAATATTACCACATTAACATCACTACCATTGTCCAACAATACAGCACCTCCCAACCATAAAATACGACATTAACATTACACACCAACACATTGCTAACATCATCCCCTAAAACATCAACCATCACCGTCATCAAACCAAACACTACATCCCACAACCACACACCCACACCCTGTTCGAAAACATATACATCGAACGTAAACCCTATTCACAACCACAAATCCTCTGCAAAAACCAAAACAAATAAAACACATTCAATAATTAAAAATATAAGTGTCAAACATAACCTACCTCAACTGTTTTTTGTCATACTGAAACGTCGCCTCTCGTAACACCTTCTTCCAATCCTTATCGCAATCGCAGACGGATATCCAATTTCACGACGCCACTACGCTTCAACCACAATGTCTTCCCACTCAACGTCACTACCACAACATTGGTAGATTATTTCATATTATAGGGTTTCCCTAATGTATAAACCTTCGCCCAAACTGATTCGCCTTCCGTATTGGGATGTAGATTTCCTTCTGAAATCCCAAATCTTTCCTTCGAATCGTATCTCAGCACCGCCGAATCAGGGAACCAGTAATGTAACAGCACACGAAACTGATTGCCTATATCTGTAATTATACATTATTGCATTACCAAAATTGCCCATCACTCTTGCAAATAGCGTACACAACGTTTACGGCCTGATTTGTCATTTTACATTTAATGGGACTATTCGGTTTACAAGAAAACATGTGGGACTGTTTAGTGTATAAGTTAGTAAATTGGGATTTATTGGTGCATCACCCTATTATCATTATCCAAATACATAATAAAAATTAATTTTGTAAAATAAATAGATAAATAAATGTATAAAAGATTTATCAATTTTATATAATTTTATCTTTGGGGGGTAGAAATAATTTTTAAAAATTCAAAAATATTTTTTTGACATTTATTTTTATCAAATTAGGCCTCGTTTGAGAACATATTTTTTTAGTAATTTTTTGACTTTTTAGCTAAAATATAATGTAAAAAAACTAGTATGTTTATAATGATTTTTTAGTTTTTTACGAAACAAACATGCAAAAAATAGAGAGAAAATGAAATTTTTGACTTTTTTATATAGGTTGTTGGCTTTTTAATTTTTTCAGTGACTTTTTGACTTTTTAGTTAAAATCACCACTTGCCAAACGAGACAATTTATATTTTATCAAATTAACGATTTTGCCTTTGAAATTAAACAATAGTATCTTTAATTATCCTTATTTAAAATAAAATTTAAAATTCAGAATCAAATATATCATAATTAAAAAATCAATAACCAAAATAATATAAGTCTTAAACTACCAGAACAGTTAGTGTAAGTCACCTTTCCATTGTTTACCATGTTTTTGTGTGGCTGAAGTCAAAAGTATACAGTCTCGGTTTGGCCAGAGAAGTGTGGGCTATTTTAGCCACTACGGGATAAAAAAGCTTAAATTAGTTAAATGGAGACAAAAGTTTGTCGGGTGCTTGGCAACAACCCATGCTTTGATAAATTTACTAAACTACCTCCACATAAACCTGATTGAAAGGGGCATTGCCTTACCACACACAAAGTAAAAAAAAAAATCTTTTCCCAAAAAAACCTTTTCCAAAAAAAAAAGAAAGTTAAAAAAAAAAATTTAAAAACAAAAATTAGCAGTTGCCACGTAATTTAAAAATAAATAAAACACATGAAAAATCATTTTTGAAAAATAAAAACAAATTAATGTATATAAATAAAAATAAAAATGACAAAAACATAAATTAAAAAAAAAGAACCACAAAAATACGCCTCATCCAAAAAAAAAAAAATAAAAATTTAAGAACAGAAATTAGCATTTGCCACGTTATTTAAAAATAAATAAAACACATGAAAAACCATTTTTGAAAAATAAAAACAAATTAATGTATACAAATAAAAATAAAAATGACAAAAATGTAAACTAAAAAAAAAAGAACCACAAAAATACGCCTCATCCGAAAAGAAAAAAATTTAAAAATAGAAATTATCATTTGTCACGTAATTTAAAAATAAATAAAACACATGAAAACTATTTTTGAAAAATAAAAACATATTAATGTATACAAATAAAAATAAAAATGACACGTAAATTAAAAAAAAAAAAGAATCACAAAAATACGGCTCATCTGAAAAAAAAAATTAAAAAACAGAAATTAGCATTTGCCACGTAATTTAAAAATAAATAAAACACATGAAAAATCATTTTTGAAAAATAAAAACAAATTAATATATACAAATAAAAATAAAAATGACAAAAACGTAAATTAAAAAAAAAGAACCACAAAAATACGCCTCATCCAAAAAAAAAATTAAAAATAGAAATTAGCATTTGCCACGTAATTTAAAAATAAATAAAACACATGAAAAATCATTTTTGAAAAATAAAAACAAATTAATGTATACAAATAAAAATAAAAATGACAAAAACATAAATTAAAAAAAAAAAAGAATTCCAATTTAATACGCCTCATCCCAAAAAAAAAAAAAAAAAAAAATGTACAATGACACTGATGTGGAGGAAGGAGCCGGCTAAGAGTGGAAAAGGTATTACCAAGGGCAGTTCGGTAATTTAACATGTGGACACCTCACCAAAAAGTCAAAAAGTCAAAAAGTTAAAAAAGTCAAAAACTTTTTCCAAACCAGACTTTTTAACCTCAGACTAAAATAATTAAAAAAATTAAAAAGTCAAAAAACCATCCATATTCCCAAACTACACCTAAGTTCATTTTGAGCGAGTCGGTAGCGATTTAACTATTAAGCAAGTCTTGACGCCCTGTATTGGCAGAGACCTTACATTTTAATGACTATTGCAGTCTTAAAATGGTTGGATACTGGTCGTATTTATTGAGAAAATATTAGGACATCAACAGTCATATAAAAACATACAAACACCTTCAAAAGCTTTGGGTAGGCTCCGTTCTAAGACGTGATTGAGCCCAAACATACTTCTGACTATTTGATATGTTTGTGTGTATAAGTTATGGTAATTCACTGAACATGTATAATTATAAATGTGTTAAAACGACTACATTTGATGTATTGAATTTTATAATAAAAATAAGGATAAAATATCAATAAATTTTAAAATGTGATCTTGTGAACGGTTTAGTCCTTCCTTTTTTCTTATAAATTCAAAAGTCTCATTAAAGTGAAAATTACATAAAAGGTTAGTCACTTACATGTTTGGATTTAATTTTTTAGAGATAAAGTGATTTTTTCAAAATGTAAAATTACATATTTAGACAATTTACACTATAGAAGTTTTGGATTTTCCCTCATTGTAGAACAAATTCCGCATTATGAACAAAAACCTAGCACTCTAATGTAACACTCCAATAACGTAACACTTCAACATAACATACTAAAAAACTCTTTGGTGTATTTTTTCCAAACGTAACAACGTAACACTCAAAAATAAAATTCTTTGATATACTTTTTTCAAACATAACACTCCAATATAAAAAAATAATAATAATAAAATAAAATTTCCTTAGTATCATTTTTCTAAACGTAACGCTTCAATCAGTGTAATTCCAACCTTAACACTGTAATGTAACACACAAAAACACTAAAAAAAACTTCTTAGTATATTTTTTTCAAACGTAACACTCACAGTTTGAAATTATGCATTTGTTCAAAACTTACTGAGGAATATTTGTATTCCTTTTAGAATGGTTTAAAGAATCTCACATTTTTTTTTTTTTTTTTGTGTTACATTAAAATGTTACACTAAGAAATTTTTTTAGAGTGTTATATTGAAGTGTTACGTTTAGAAAAAGTACACTAACAAATTTTTTTGTGTGTTACATTAGAATGTTACATTAAGGAGTTTTTGTGTGTTACATTAGAGTATTACACTAAGGACTTTTTTTAGAGTATTATATTAGAGTGTTATATTTGGAAAAAGTACATCAATAAATGTTTTTTGTATGTTACATTAGAATGTTACACTATGGAGTTTTTGTGTGTTATATTAGAGTGTTACATTAAGAAATTTTTTTGTGTGTTATATTAAAGTGTTACGTTTGAGAAAAATACACTAAGAAATTTTTTTGTATTTTACATTAGAGTGTTACAATGAGAAATTTTTGTGTATGTTACTTTAGAGTGTTATATTAAGATTTTTTTTAGAGTGTTATATTGGAGTATTACGTTTAGAAAAAGTACAGTAAGAATTTTTTTTTTATGTGTTATATTAGTGTTACGTCTGGATGTTAATTAATGTTAATGTTATAACAGGCACGAACACCACAAAAAGGAACAAACACCACACTAATAACACCATAAACGAGTTAACATTATCCACCTACAAATCACTCTACTAAATCTCCACAAAATATATATATAGCAATATAAAAACCTACCTTACTCAGATACACCCAACATTAGGAAAATATCCAAACAAAATCACACACAAGGCCAAACAAGTAAACTTTCAAACTCCCAAATTAAGGAAATACAACATACCTAAAATAAGAAGGACTAACTGGTTTGAAAGAAAACTTCTAGGATTAAATGGAATGACTTTTCTCCAAATGAAATTTATGAATAATTTTTCCAAAAAATAATAAATAAAGGCCATGGCTTCTGTCCAGTCCGGGATCGGACTGGACCGTACTGTTGGGCCCATGGGGGCCCATCACGGGTCCCGTTTTGATAATCTGAACCGTTCAATGTGTAGAACTCGTCGATTAGTATATGCTTGTAAAAAATCACGTTGATCGGATATCGATAGTTATGTGAACAAAACAATTTTTTATCAACCGTTAATTTTTTCACCGTCTATTTTTTTTTTTATACAAAACTGATTTGATCACATAGCTATCGATATTCAATTAACGTGATTTTTTTACAGGCATATAGTACTCGACGAGTTCTACACATTGAATGGTTCAGATTTTCAAAACGAGACTCGTAGTAGGCCCCCACGGGTCCAACAACATGGTCCAGTCCGATCCCGGACTGGACAGAAGCCGGACCATAAATAAATAACTTATTTCCTAAATAGATACATTGTTTACACAATAAGTCTAAGTGCACAAACACCGCACACATAACGGGAGTGTGTATCCCACTAAATGTTTGGTGTGTGTTCCTAACATTTCTTAATGTTTAAATTGACAATGAGCCCGTATGATACAATTATTTATAAATTGGACAATTTTTAAGTATGCCTTGCATACCATATGCAAGGCATACATGATTCCTTATATATTTTCATTGTTTGAATTATACAAATTTGTTTTAGAATTTATATATTTTTGTGTTAGAACTTATATAGGTTAACTTATAGATAAACATATTAAAATAATAGATTATATTATATATATGTAAGTATTTTCATAAAAATGCTTAAATTTTCACAAAAATACGTAAGTTTGTTCTCAAAATTAAAAAAACAACATAAAAATGCATACGTTTTCACAACTAGCAAAAATAATTTCAAAAAATGCGTAATTTTTCACAAAAATGCGTAAATTTGTTCCAAAAAATTTAGAATAATACAAAATGCGTAAATTTTCACAAATCCCATAAGTGATTTCACAAAAATGTGAAAGTGAACACAAAAACAAATAAATTTGTTCCCAGAAAAATTAAAACAATACAAAATGCATAAGTTTTCACAAATCACGTAACTAATTTTACAAAAATGCGTAAGTGAACACAAAAATGTATAAATTTGTTCCAAAAAATTTAGAACAACAAAAATATGCGTAAGTTTTCACAAATTACGTAAGTGCTTTCACAAAAATGCCCAAGTTTCACAAAACTATGTAAATTTATTGTAAAAAATTTAGAACAACACGAAATGCGTAAGTTTCACAAATCAGATAAGTGATTTCACAATAATGCATAAGAGAATAAAAAACGCATAAGTTTATTATCAAAAATTTAGAATAACACAAATATGCATAAGTTTTCACAAATACGGATAAGTTTGTTCTAAAAAATTTAAAACAACACAAATATGTGTAAATTTTACAAATCACGCAAGTGATTTTACAAAAATGGGTAAATGTTTACAAAAACGAGTAAGTTTGTTCTCAAAATTTAGAACAATACAAATATGCATAAGTTTTCACAAATCACATAAGTGATTTCACAAAAATGCATGAGTTTTCCAAAAAATATATAAATGTTTCCAAAAATTTAGAACAACACGAAATGCGTAAAACTTTGCAAATCACATAAGTGATTTCACAAGAATGCGTAAGTTAACACAAAAACGTATAAATTTGTTCTAAATTTTTAGAACAACACACACATGCGTAAGTTTTCACAAATCATATAAGTGATTTCACAAAAATATATCAGTTTGTTCTAAAAAATTTAAAACAAACAAAATGCATAAGTGAACAAAAAAATGTGTAAGTTGTTCTAAAAAATTTAGAACAACACAAATATGCATAAGTTTTCATAAATCACGTAAGTGATTTTACAAAAATGCGTTAGCTTTCACAAAAATGCATAAGTTTATTCTAAAAAATTTAGAACAATGCAAAATGCATAAGTTTTCACAAATCACGTAAGTGATTTATAAAAATACATAAGTGAATACAAAAACGTGTAAGTTTATTTCTAAAAATTTAGAACAACACAAACATGAGTAAGTTTCACAAATCACGTAAGTGATTTCACAAAAATGCGTAAGTTTATTCTCAAAAGTTTAGAACAATACAAAATGCGTAAATTTTCATAAATTACGTAAGTAATTTCATAAAACTGTGTAAGTTTTTTTCTCAAAAATTTGGAATAACATAAATATGTGTAAGTTTTCACAAATCACGTAAGTGGTTTCACAAAAATGTATAAGTTTTCACAAAAACGGGTAAGTTTGTTCCCAAAAATTTAGAATGACACAAAGTGTATAAGTTTTCACAAATCACGTAAGTGATATCACAGAAATGCGAAAGTGAACGCAAAAATATGTAAGTTTATTCCAAAAAATTTATAACAACACAATATGCATAAATTTTCACAAATAGCGTAAATGATCTTACAAAAATGCGTAAATTTTTACAAAAATACGTAAGTATGCTTCTAAAAATTTAGAACAACACAAAATGCGTAACTTTTCATAAATGACGTAAATGATTTCACAAAAATGAGTAGGTGAAGACAAAAACTCGTAAGTTTGTTTCAAAAAATTTAGAAAAACACAAATATGCGTAAATCTTCACAAATCACGTAAGTGATTTCATAGAAATGCGTAATTGAACACAAAAATGCGTAAGTTTATTCTCAAAAATTTAGAACAACACAAAATGCGTAAGTTTTTACAAATCACATAAGTGATTTCATAGAAACGAGAAACTGAACACATAAACGCATAAGTTTGTTCCAAAAAATTTAGAACAATAGAAATATGCATAAGTTTTCAGAAATCACATAAGCGATTTCATAAAAATGCGTAAATTTTCACAAAAACGAGTGTGTTCCTAAAAATTTAAAACAATACAAAATGTGTAAATTTTCACAAATAACATAAGTAATTTTACAGAAATGCGTAAGTAAACACAAAAACACGTAAGTTGGTTCCCAAAAAAATTAAAACAATATGAAATGTGTAAGTTTCTACAAATCACGTTAATGATTTCATAAAAATGCACAAGTGAACACAAAAACACGTAAGTTTGTTTTAAAAAATTTAGAACAATACAAATATGAGTAAGTTTTTCACAAATCACGTAAGTGATTTCATAAAAATGCTTAATTTTATTCCCAAAAATCTAAAACAATACAAAATGCGTAAGTTTTCACAAATCACGTAAGTGATTTTACAAAAATGCGTAAGTGAATGCAAAAACATGTAAGTTCGTTCCCAAAAAATTAGAACAACACAAATATGCGTAAATTTTCACAAATCACGTAAGTAATTTTACAAAAATGCATAAGTGAACAAAAAAAATAAACGTAAGTTTGTTCTTAAAAATTTTGAACAACACAAAATGCGTAAATTTTCACCAATAAGGTAAGTGATTTCACAAAAATACATAAGTAAACACAAAATGCGTAAGTTTGTTCCAAAAAATTTAGAATAACACAAATATGCGTAAGTTTTTACAAACCATGTATGTGATTTCACAAGAATGCATAAGTTTTGATTTTTATGTTATTTTAGTCATTATAAATTTATGAGTAAATTACGAAGGTAGTTTATGTATTTTGCTTTTATATTATTTTAGTCATTATAATTTTAATTGGCTCGATTTTGATCATTAAATTATTAATTTGTCTCAATTTGATCCAATCGATTACATCTATTAGTTTTTTGTTATAGAAAAAAACACATGAGTGTCACATGTCATATTTTTAAGAACAAAATTATAAACTTACTCAACTTTAGTGACTTAATCTCAACTAATTTAGTGATAATTTTTTTTAAAAAAACACTAACAATATTATCAATTGGATCAAATTGACACAAAATCTAAAATTAATGATCAAAATTGAGTCAAATGAAAGTGTAGGAACTAAAATACACAAGGGATAAAACATAGGGATCACCGATATAATTTGCCCTAAATTTATACAAATAATGGAGGGAGAGAGAGGTGCTTTCGTGGCGAGGTTGCGTATTTTATAATTGATATTACAAAATTTTATGGTAAAATTATGTCAATTTGTGATATAGTTTGAGAATTGATTATTTTAATGACTTTTTAATCTTTTTTATAAAAAGGACATTTAAAAAATACATAAATAATTAGGCAATTAGTAATGACTTGACTTTTTGAATAAAATCTGAAGTTGTCAAACGGGTGTTACAATATCAATGGTAGTAGTTAGTATTTTTAGGATTAATTACTCATAGATTCTGTTATAAGAATATGTGCACCAATTAAGTCCCACAAGTATTTGTATGTCCCATTAAGTATTATCAATTCGTCGTTGAAACTTGTTCTATTAGAATTGTCTCTGAAAATATTTTTTCTGACGATTTTATGAATCTATCTCTAAAAACGGACAATTAGTAACTAATTTTACGATGATTTTTCAAAAGTCATTAAAAAATGACAATTAGTGACTTTTTGTGACGATTTTCTAAATCCGTCGCTAAAAATAACAATTACTGACATTTTCCTGTGACGAATTTTTAAACTGTCGCTAAAAACAAACAGTTAGTGACACTTTATGAAAAGGTCGCTAAAGAAATTAAAAAAAAAAAAAGAAAGAAAGGATTTTGTAGTAGCAATTAAGAGTGAGCAAGACTTTTTGGTACACTAAAAAAATTAAGAGAACTTATGGGTGCACCTATATTCTTAATAGGACTTTTCAGTCAGTTCCCATATTTTGATATTAGTTATGAGTTATAACATTAGTTTGGTTATGATCCAATCGTTATTTAGTTATACTTCATGTGATATTTGGTTATAATTTACTTTTCTTTTTTTTTTTTAGTTATCGCTATATTATTCTTATTAAAGGTGTGTACCATAGTATTTTCCTTAATACAATATTAAATGCACATTAAAAAAAGATAATAAACACAAGACAAATATATAAAATATTAAATGCACTTTATTAAGTGTTTCAAGAATTGACATTACGAAGTTTTATGGTAAAATTATGTCAATTTGTGATATAATTTGGGAAATGATTATTTTAATGACTTTTTAATCTTTTTTTTTTATAAAAAAAACATTTAAAAAAATACATAAATAATTTGGCAATTAGTAACGACTTGACTTTTTAAATAAAATCTGAAGTTGTCAAACGGGCGTTACAATATCAATTGTAGTAGTTAATATTTTTAGGAGAAAATTATGTAAATAGTTCCTCTATTTTACATAATGTGTCAATTTGGTCCCTGTAGTTTCAATTTGCTCGATTTTGTCCCTTAATTTAATGGATTGTGTCATTTTAATCCAATATATAACAGTTGTTAAGTTAATTTAACGGAAAGTCAAACAATATGTCAATTTGGTCTTTGTATTTTCCACTATGTGTTAATTTAATCCCTGTCAAAATCGAGAAAATTGAAACTACAGGGACCAAATTGATACATCGTGTAAAGTACATGGACCAAATTGACACATTATTTGACCTAATTTAACAACTATTATTTATTGGACTAAAATGACACAATCTGTTAAATTAATGGACAAAATTGAGCAAATTGAAACTACAAGGACCAAATTGACACATCGTATAAAGTAGATGGACTATTTGCATAATTTACCCTATTTTTAGGATTAATTATTCACATATTCTGTTAGAAGAAAATGTGCACCAATTAAGTCCCACAAGTGTTTGTATGTCCCATTAAGTACTATCAATTCGTCATTGAAAGTTGTTCTATTAGACTCGTAACTAAAAATATTTTTTCTAACGATTTTATGAAACGATCTCTAAAAACGGATAATTAGTAACGAATTTTATGATGATTTTTCAAAAGTCATTAAAAAATGGCAGTTAGTGACTTTTTGTGACGATTTTCTAAATCTGTCACTAAAAATAACAATTATTGATATTTTTCTGTCACGAATTTTTTAAACTGTCACTAAAAATAAACAATTAGTGACACTTTTTATGAAAAGGCCACTAAAGAAATTTTAAAAAAAAAAAGAAAAAAGAAAAGGATTTTATAGTAGCAATTAAAAGTAAACGAGACTTTTTGATTCACTAAAAAAATTAAGAGAACTTATTAGCACCTATATTCTTAATAGGACTTTTCAGTCAGTTTCCCATATTTTGATATTAGTTACAAGTTATAACATTAGTTTGGTTATGATCCAATCGTTATACTTTATGTGATATTTGGTTATAATTCATTTTTTTTTTTTTTAGTTATCACTATGTTGTTCTTATTGAAGGTGTGTGTAACGCCCTCAAAATATACATAAAACCCGTCATTCTTGACATGCATCAATATAAGAGAAATAAACATCTTTCCATTTATCAAAGTAGTTCTTACAAGAGTATTACATGTTGACAACAAAAGTAAAAGCCCTATGGGCTTACAACTTTCCAAGCCAACACTTGGTTACAAGAAATGAGTACTAACTCATATACATATTGAGCCCTTGGCTTGAATTTACATGTAATACATCAAGGAAAGCAAAACAACCAAAAAGTCTGCCTGCCTCTAGCCTCCCAAGCTATATCCTTGGAGATGGCATGTTACTTGTACCTGAAAATGATGTCCCATATAGGGTGAGCCACAGCCCAGTAGAAATATACTAAACCAATTATAAACAATGACTAAAATAGCAGCATTCGATAGATGGTCCACACTTATATTCCCACTTACAACACATTACAGTTTCATGACATTCAAGTCCATGTTACATTTTATTTCCCACTTCTTTTTCAACTTTTAGTTTGAAAACAAGGCTCAGAATCTAGCCAAATAACTTAATGAGATTGAGACTCATCCTTAGAACACATAAACCATTTCCATATTTCACGAAAGATATACATTTTGGTGCTGTATCAATATAACATAAAAATACTTCTATGCTCCACAATTGATAACGATATATATTTTAGTACTATATCAAATCAATTCAAACACTTCCATAATCCACACTTGATACACAATTGTAGTGCTGTATCAATGTCAGACAAAAATCCGCTTTAGAGGTCCATTCCCTATCTTCTCCTAAACCGTGGAGTAGATTCCTCATCTCCTCCCACGCACACAATGTATATAAACGTAGATCATATACATAATCAATCAATACATAAAGTTCATGTATTATTCCAACCGCTATATTTGTTAGCATACTCAATCGATTAGTTTTAGTTTGCCTAATCATCATACATTGTCTACAACAATCAAGACTATCCTCCACCGATAGCCCAAAGCAGTTATTTCTAAACAGAAAATAAATGCACCAAATGAATAAAATATCAACATTTCAACTAGGTGAGTTATAAATGATCCAACTACACCCTTTAATCCCATACATTCCCAATTTCAACATTTTCAATTCAATTTCTTATTCTCAAAATTAATTCTTGCAAATTAATTTATCAATGTAATTGGGGCATTTCCCATAATTAACAAAATAACCCTAAGGTTCCATTTCCATCAATAACTCAACATTTACCTCATTTCTCCATGCTAAACATGCATATAGGTTTATATAAGTAAAACCCCTTCTTTTGTAAAATTACATAAAGGCCCAAATTTTCTCAAAATTACCCAGCAACCCCCAACATATCAAAATGCTAAAATTCAAAGACAAAGCTCATAAGGAGGAGTAGGATATCCCTACCTCAAAGTTTGAGCTCAAACGGAGGTGAAGATCAAAAACCAACGTGCTCCAAATCCCAAGTTTTTCAGATTAAAACGAAGCCCTCAACCCACTCTACCTTTTTAACAAAGGACTAAGGGTAGAAACTCACTCTAGATAGATCAAACCTTAGAGAGAAAACAAGTATAGAGAGAGAGTGTGTGGGATCTAGGGTTTTAAAACAAAAAGAGATGAAAAAGAGAAGTGTTTACCCGCTGCTGCGATCTGATATATAACAGGCTTGCTCGAGCGAAGAGTTGGTCGCTCGAGCGACCAGACACAAAGAACCCTCGCTCGAGCGAAGAAGGTCTCGCTCGAGCCAACATTACGAAGCTTCAGGTCTGTAACCCAGAAGCACGCTCGAGCGACAAAATGCTCGCTCGAGCGAAGGAACTCAAAACATACACCTCGCTCGCGAGCGAAGGAAAGCTTGCTCGAGCCAAGAAATACAACTCTCAGGTCCAGAACCAGACGTAGTTTCACGCTCGAGCGAAGAAACTCTGGCTCGAGCCACCAGACACAAAACTCAACTCTCGCTCAAGCGAAGAAACCCTGGCTCGAGCGAAGGACCAAAATTCTGGGCAGCAACCATTTGCTCCCAAACTGTAACAACCCTCACACTGTTTACCCATTAATTACTGTTTATTGCTAAACTGAGACCGAATATGGAAAGTAATTGAACTGACTGAATTACTGAACTGATGACTGAAATCTGAAACGGAATTGATTGCCTGTAACTGTTTGAATTGCATTCTATCTGTTTGCTTGCCAAATTATCTGTTCATGTCCTTGTGTTTAAACTGCAAATTGAAGGCCTTATCGGGGGCCGAGTCTGAAATTGATGAGTGATATGTGTTAATTATAATTTATGTGATTTTATTGTATATTTATTTAAAAAGTGATTTGGTATGATTAAATCAGATTAAAATAAGCCAATTTCAAGAGTTAGCTTAATTACCATTTTGCCACACTTAGTGGCCTACTACTTGGGCCATCTTTGAGCCTTACATTAGAAACAACACAACTCCATCATCCATTTTCCTTGTAATTGCCGACTAGAGAGAGAGAGTGAGAGGCAAAGAGTGATTTCAATTTGCTTCACCTTGTATTGCTTGAAAATTGAGAAGATTGGAGGAGTTTGTGATCAATTGAGCTTCTAGACTTGTATTTGAGAACCTAGGTGAGGAATTTATCCTTCTAATTGTGTATTCAAGTTTGTTCTTGCATGTTTCATGCTAATTTGAAGGATTAAGCCTAGAATTGGTTTAAATTGTTGCATTAGAAGCTTAATCTTTGCATGCATGGCATGCTCTTGCATTTTGAGCTTGTTCTTCATAAACTTGCCACATGCATGTCCATGTTTTGAGAATAGTCCATGATTTCATCTTATTTTGAAAAGAATTGGCTCATTTGAGCTAGTATTGAAGCTTTGAATTGATTTAAGTTCATGCATGTTCATTTGAAATCATGTTCATGAAAAATGGGTTTGAAATTTGGTTTTAATTGATCTTCCCTTGGGCCTTAATTTTACAAATTGAGCCTTGAATCATGGTATTCTATGTATCTACAAGTGTTTTCCAAGAAATGGGCCCAAAGGAATTGATTTTGATGCATTTGAGTTTGATTTTGAACTTGGAGCTCGAATCTGGATTTTCCAGATTTTGGTCTTCCGCTCGAGCGGGGAGAACTGCGCTCGAGCGGGAAATTCGTGCTCCCAGTACTTTGCACTGTTTTACAGTCTGCTCGAGCGGGGTATTGGACGCTCGAGCGGGACCTTGTGTCTTATGCTCGAGCGGCTATCGAGCGCCCTATCGAGCGTGATTTTCACCCATCCAGTACTTTTGGCATGTTTTGCAGACCGCTCGAGCGGGGTAAGTGACGCTCGAGCGGGAACCTTTGTCTGCATGAACGCTCGAGCGGAGTAACCTACGCTCGAGCGGGACTCTGTTTTTCTGAAAATGTTTTCTAAGTGCATCTTTGCATCCTCATCCCATCCTAGGCACTCTCAGGCCTAGTTTAAGACATCTTAATGAGGATATAGATGTAGAACACACCGAGGCAAATTTAGGGATTAAGTTATTATCTTTCCCAACTGTGAAACTTAGTGTGTGTTCAATCTGTTAACTGTATAGGGTTGGCATTCCGAGGAGACGCTCTAGCTTACTGTAGCCCAGAACTCTGTGAGTAGCAATTGTGTAAAGATATGTTCAAAATGATTATCTTCTGAATACTGAACTGAACTGTTTACTGAACTGATATTGTTTACTGAATGAATGTATGTCCTATATTCTGAACTGTACTGTGGCATCCTTAGCACCTACTGTTTACTGTTACTGTTACAGAGATCTCTGTCGGTTCCCTCGTGGAACTACTACTGTTTACTGATTGATGGCCATCACTACTGTCCGGTCTTTAAGACCTACTGCTTACTGTACTGTTATGCTAATGGATGTACCACATATGACTGATTGACTGAAAGACTGAAATATTGATTTAATGAACTGTTTTCATTACTATAAGGACATTCATTCTAAACCTCTTTACGCATTATGTTATTCAATGGGCTTTAGCTCACTGCTCATATATATATGTAGGTGTACAGGCACCAGACCGGAGCTAGGAGCGTGGGGGTAGACTTCCCTTTTTGTCAAGCCAACCACTGTGCCTCATTGCGAGGTTCCGAGCCTGCCAAGCTAAGGCTTAGGGGTATTTTAGTTTTCCCCCTTCTGTACTATTTTGTTTACTGTATAGACTGAACGTTTTGCACTGTACTGTTTATCAGGGATAAAGTCCCTTTTCTGACTGGTTGTATATTATACGCATACTATTTCGTACTGTTCTGTATAAATGTATGAAAAATCTTTCTGGCAACACTGTTACTGTACTGTAATAGGGATTAGGTCCCTAAACTGAATGATTGTATATAAGGTACATACTGTTTTGTCACTGACTGTATATATGTGTGAGAAGTCTTTTTGCATGCAGACTGTCACAGCTCATTGGACATTGTTTATTTACTGTTTTGGCTTCCGCCATGCCCCTGCACTCTGTTTTACTGTATTACTGTTAAGCAGGCCTTCGGTAATCTCGGATTACTGGCCGGTTATGGTGCTAAACCCATAGGGGCGGGTTTGGGTCGTGACACAAACACAACCAACCTGAAACAAACCTGCCCAACACATCCTGTAACTCAAATACAAAGCACGAAAGGATGTAAACAAAATATAAACAACTGCTAACATCTACAGAACCAAGTCCGGATCACTGTATAACAAGGGGTAAAACCTGGAATCGCTATAACCTCTCCCCCTTAAAGAATTTCGTCCCCGAAATTAAGTACAAGTTTTCAAAAGGACAAGTTTTTCTCCATTTTAAACAATGTTACATTCAACATTCAATGACTCGACCCATCCCGGTCATTCCATCTCTTGTCAAGAGGCATTTCACAACATATACATTTCAACATGCATTTCCTTTCCATTTCAACAGTTTACAATATACATGATTACCATTTCCATATCATATTCATTTTTCATGATATGCTATTCCATTCCTACAATATAATCAACATATGCAATGTTACATTAAACTTCCATTTTGAGGCAAGTTTCAAAATACTTCCATTAAACCAAAACATATACCATGTTTTACAACCTTAGATATATTCAATACTCTTATGGTCCACTAATGCAACAAAATACATAACATATACTCAAACATCTACAAATAGGCCTGGATATTTCTCTCGTACGTCCAACTTACGTTCCCAAGTGGCTTCCTCCACCCCGTGATGTTTCCACAAGACCTTTACCAAGGGAATGGTCTTGCCTCGCAAGACCTGATCCCGCCTATCCAAGACCCGAACCGGTCTCTCCTCATATGAAGCATGCTCATCTACCTCTAAGTCGGTCCAATCCAATACATGCGATGGATCTGACTCATATTTCCGAAGCATACTCACATGAAACACTTCATGAACTCCGGACAACTGCGGTGGCAAAGCTAAACGATAGACAACCTCGCCAATCCTCTCAAGGATCTTAAAAGGGCCAATAAACCAAGGGGACAACTTCCCACTCTTCCCAAACCTCATCAATCCCTGCCTAGGTGATATCTTTAGAAAGACATGATCACCCACCTCAAATACCAAAGGTCGCCTCCTACGGTCGACATAAGATTTCTGACGACTCTGGGCTGTAACAAGCCTCCTACGAATAAGCTCAACTTTCTCCGTCGTTTCCCTCACCAACTCCGAACCCAACGAAGGCACATCGCCCACCTCGGCCCAACAAACTGGAGACCTACACGGTCGGCCATACAAGGCCTCAAATGGTGCCATGCCGATACTAGACTGGAAACCGTTGTTATAGGCAAACGCCACCAAGGGCAAGTGCCTCTCCCACGTCCTACTAAAGTCAAGGGCACAACCCCAAAGCATATCCTCAAGGATCTGAATAGTACGCTCGGATTGCCTGTCAGTCTGAGGATGATAAGCCGTACTAAAGGTCAACTTAGTACCCAAGGCACTCTACAAACTCTGCCACAACTTGGCAGTTAAAACGAGGATCTCTATCCGAGACAATCGTCACTGGGACCCCATGCAACCCTCACTATGTCCCGAATATACAAGTCGGCAAGACGATCTACCGAATCTCTCATGCGTATAAGGATGAAGTGCGCCGACTTAGTCAACCGGTCTACAACCACCCAAATAGAATCACTACCCCGCTGAGTCCTCGGAAGACCTATAACGAAGTCCATAGTGACATGCTCCCACTTCCACTCGGTAATAGGCAAGGGTTGTAACAAACCCACTGGCCTTTGATGTTCGGGCCTTCACTTGCTAACAAATAAGGCACTTAGACACGAAAACTGCCACATCTTTCTTCATACCCCACCACCAAAATTGGCGACCCAAATCCTGATACATCTTAGTACCTCCTGGATGCACCGCAAGATGTGAATGATGAAACTCTCGGAGTACCTCCTCTCAGCAAGACTCCAGCACAAACAAACGGTCTCGGTATCTCACACTCTGGTCAGGATACACCATCAAACCCTTCTCAACCTTCCCATTAGAGATCTTCTCTTGGAGGGATTCTACCTCAAGGTCACCTCTCTGTACCTCTAACACTCGAGTTACAAGTGTAAGCTGAGCAACAGCAGAAAACAAGGCCGCAGCCTCAACGGATTCACCCAGAAGCAAATCAAACTTGCCAAGCGCACCTAACATCTCCCACTCCCGGATGGCTATACAAGCTACATCACTAATGGATTTCCTGCTAAGGGCATCGGCCACAACATTGGCCTTCCCCGGATGATAGTGCAACTCGAAGTCGTAATCCTCAATAAACTCCATCCACCTCCTCTGCCTCAAGTTCAAGTCCTTTTGTGTAAACAGATATTTCAGACTCTTATGATTCGAGAACACCTCGAATCTCTCACCATAAAGGTAGTGCCTCCAGATTTTCAAGGCAAAGATCACTGCTGCTAGCTCTAGGTCATGTGTAGGGTAATTCTTCTCGTGTATTTTCAACTGACGTGAGCCATAGGCAACCACTTTCCCCTCTTACATCAACACACATCCCAAACCCTCTAGTGAGGCATCACAATAGACTGCATAACCCAATCCTCTCTTCGGAATAATCAAGACCGGAGCAGTGGTCAATCTAACTTTCAGCTCTTGAAACGACTTTTCACAAGTCTCGCTCCATACAAATTTGACTCCCTTCCGAGTCAGTCTAGTCAACAGCGAAGCTAACCTGGAGAAATCCTTCACAAACCGGCGGTAAATACTCAGCTAATCCTAGAAAACTGCGGATCTCAAATATACTCTTAGGCTGTGCCCAATCTTGTACTGCCTCAATCTTGGATGTATCAACAGACACCCCTTCTCCGGAAACCACATGGCCTAAGAACTTGACTTCTCCTAGCCAGAACTCACACTTCCTAAACTTGGCATACAGCCTATGGGTCCTAAGTAACTCAAGCACCACTCTCAAGTGTTCCTCGTGCTCCTCCTATGAAGGTGAATAGATGAGAATGTCGTCCACAAAAACGACCACAAAGCGATCTAAGAACTCCCGGAATATCCGGTTCATCAAATCCATAAAAGACTGCTGGTGCATTAGTGAGCCCAAATGGCATCACCAGAAACTCATAATGGCCATACCGCGTACGGAATGCCGTCTTCGGAATATCCTCCTTCCTGACCCTCAACTGGTGGTAACCCGATCTCAAGTCTATCTTAGAGAAACAACGGGACCCCTTCAACTGGTCAAACAAATCATCTATACGGGGCATAGGGTACTTATTCTTAACTGTAGCCCGATTCAACTTCCGGTAGTCGATACAAAGTCTCAAGGCGCCATCTTTCTTTTTAGCAAAGAGGGCCGGTGCTCCCCACGGCGAAACACTAGGGCGAATAAAGCCCTTATCCAGTAATTCTTGGAGCTGAACCTTCAACTCAACCAACTCGGCTGGGGCAAAACGATAAGGTGCCATAGAAATCGGCGCCGTGCCGAGCACTAGATCAATAGAGAACTCAATCTCTCGATGAGGTGGCAAACTAACGAGATCCTCGGGAAAGACATCCGAGTACTCACAAACCACTCTCGGCAACACAGTCTGGGTCTCACCACACTCACTACTCAAAAAGCTAGCAAATAGACCACTAAGCTCATTCCGCCCTCGCAGATCATACACCGGTGGCAACACACTACCAACCCGATCCCCCAGAAAATGGAAACAATCCCCACTCAAGGTACAAACTATGACCCTCTGGCGGTAGCAATCAATAACAGCCCGGTATGACGATAGCCAGTCCATACCCAAAATAACATCAAATCCCGACATGGGCATCACTACAAAAGGAAACGGAAGCCGGCGATCGGCGACCTCTATATCACAACCCCTACATCCTCGTTTCAAAATCAACTCACCTCCAATAGGTGACACTACACAAATAGGAGATGCTAACTGTGCCAACTCTAATCCCAGAAACAGATGCAAATGTAGCAGATACAAAAGAATGAGATGCACCCGTATCAATCAATACACTAGTAACCGAGTTACAAAACAAGAAGGTACCTCTCACAACTGATGGAGCAGGTACAAGATCCTGCGCGATAACAGCATACACGCGCCCAGTAGGCCCCTGATCCACCTGGTCACCCCTCGGAGCATACGACTGCTACACAGACTAGGACGACGAAGCTCCCGGATTAGCCCTCGAGGCCTGCACAAACTGAGTCGGCTGAAAACCCTGCGTCTGCCTAGAACCAGACGCGCCCGAAGTGGCACTCAACTGTGGGCAAAACCTCTTCAGGTGCCCAGGCTAACCACACTGATAACAAGACAAGGGCTGGCCTCTGCCCTGACTCTGGCTCTACGGTCTAGCTGAAGATGAAGTAGCTCTCTAACCTCCTCCCCTCTGTGGGAAAACCGAAGCCTTGTGGCCTAGCTGACCACACTTGTAACAGGTAAAATCTCCCTGATTACCTCTCCCCGAGCTTGCACTCGGCACTGGAAAGGTCGATCTAGCAACACCACCCTGAGACTGCTGAGGGTTAGCACCCTTTTGTCTCCTGCCATCACCCTGACCATCCTGGCTCCTCTTGGAGCCTCTCTGTCCCTCATCCTCCTGCATCATGATCTCCATATGGGCTACAGCATCAACCAAGCGCCCATAGTCTCGGATCATAGAACCCCCAACTCTCATCTTGAGGCCGCGCCTCAACCTCTTCTCAAACTCGATACAGCGGCGTTCCTCGGACGCCACAAGTTCAAGTGCGAACCTGGACAAGCTAGTAAAAGCAGCCTCATACTCGACCACTGAAGAACTCAACTGCAAGAGCTGGCAGAACTGGTCTCTCAGCTTCTCCCTGACAGCTGGAGATAAGAACTTCTCCTGGAAAGCACCCACAAAAGCCTCCCAAGTGCCACAAATACGACCCTTCATGAATTTCCACCACTGACCCGCATCCCCCTTAAGTTGGAAAGATGCCAAGGTCACTTTCAAGGCCCCGTCTTCGATGCCCAGCATCTCAAACGTCTTCGTCGCCCAGCATCTCAAACGTCTTCGTTATCTGCTCCAGCCACTCATTAGCCTTAAGTGGCTCTTTCGAATCCCCCAAAAACTCATCCGGATTTGACCGGAGGAACTCCCTCTTCAAAAAAGAAGGCCCTGCATCAACAACCTAGGCCTGGACTTGATTCTCAGCTCTAAGAATGTCCATGGATGCTCTCAATGCTCCTGCCATCTCGCGGGCTAAAGCGCCCATGGCCTGCTGACCTACTGGCTCAGCCACATTGGCCTGGCCAACCCCCTCTTGCTGCGCCGGAATGTCATCAGGTATAGGCATCTCCTGCCTCCTAGGCATACCTCGCCTACCACCACGTCCTCGTCCTGACATCCTAATAAAGGTAACGAAGAACATTAGCACATTCATAAATGTGCCAAAATTAAACACTCGCGTCCTAATGCATGGACAACTATAATTCACTCCACGTAAGCACATAAACACATAAGCACTTACGAATTTCATTTCCGGATAATGATAGTCCTGAGGCGTTACTAGAGTTCCGGTTAGAAACAGCATTGATCAAGTGCTTTTCCAACAAGACTCACAGAAACCCAAGGATCCAATCAACATCCTAGAAACTAAATCCCATACCCACATAGTCACATAAACATGTTATCAAATAAACACATAATGTCACACATAGGTCTCTAACAAGCGAGACAAACCCATTGTGATACTAATCACTTCCCACGTACCCAAAGTATTCGAACCCGGTACGCTTTGATACCAAGTTGTAACGCCCTCAAAATATACATAAAACCCGTCATTCTTGACATGCATCAATATAAGAGAAATAAACATCTTTCCATTTATCAAAGTAGTTCTTACAAGAGTATTACATGTTGACAACAAAAGTAAAGGCCCTATGGACTTACAACTTTCCAAGCCAACACTTGGTTACAAGAAATGAGTACTAACTCATATACATATTGAGCCTTTGGCTTGAATTTACATGTAATACATCAAGGAAAGAAAAACAACCAAAAAGTCTGCCTGCCTCTAGCCTCCCAAGCTATGTCCTTGGAGGTGGCATGCTACTTGTACCTGAAAATGATGTCCCATATAGGGTGAGCCATAGCCCAGCAGAAATATACTAAACCAATTATAAACAATGACTAAAATAGCAACATTCGATAGATGGTCCACACTTATATTCCCACTTACAACACATTACAGTTTCATGACATTCAAGTCCATGTTACATTTCATTTCTCACTTCTTTTTCAACTTTGAGTTTGAAAACCAGGCTCAGAATCTAGCCAAATAACTTAATGAGATTGAGACTCATCCTTAGAACACATAAACCACTTCCATATTTCATGAAGGATACACATTTTGGTGTTGTATCAATATAACATAAAAATACTTCTATGCTCCACAATTGATAACGATATACATTTTAGTGCTATATCAAATCAATTCAAACACTTCCATAATCCACACTTGATACACATTGTAGTGCTGTATCAATGTCAGACAAAAATCCGGTTTAGAGGTTCATCCCCTATCTTCCCCTAAACCGTGGAGTACATCCCCTATCTCCTCCCACGCACACAATGTATATAAACGTAGATCATATACATAATCAATCAATACATAAAGTTAATGTATTATTCCAACCGCTATATTTGTTAGCATACTCAATCGATTAGTTTTAGTTTCCCTAATCATCATACATTGTCTACAACAATCAAGACTATCCTCTACCGATAATCCAAAGCAGTTATTTCTAAACAGAAAATAAATGCACCAAATGGATAAAATATCAACATTTCAACTAGGTGAGTTATAAATGATCCAACTACACCCTTTAATCTCATACATTCCCAATTTCAACATTTTCAATTCAATTTCTCATTCTCAAAATTAATTCTTGCAAATTAATTTATCAATGTAATTAGGGCATTTCCCATAATTAACAAAACAACCCTAAGGTTCCATTTCCATCAATAACTCAACATTTATCTCATTTCTCCATGCTAAACATGCATATAGGTTTATATAAGTAAAACCCCTTCTTTTGTAAAATTACATAAAGGCCCAAATTTTCTCAAAATTACCTAACAACCCCCAACATATCAAAATGCTAAAATTCAAAGACAAAGCTCATAAGGAGGAGTAGGATATCCCTACCTCAAAGTTTGAGGTCAAACGGAGGTGAAGATCCAAAACAAACGTGCTCCAAATCCCATGTTTTTCAGATTAAAACGAAGCCCTCAACCCACTCTACCTTTTTAACAAAGGACTAAGGGTAGAAACTCACTCTAGATAAATCAAACCTTAGAGAGAAGACAAGTATAGAGAGAGAGTGTGTGGGATCTAGGGTTTTAAAACAAAAAGAGATGAAAAAGTGAAGTGTTTACCCGCTGCTGCGATCTGATATATAACAGGCTCGCTCGAGCGAAGAGTTGGTCGCTCGAGCGACCAGACACAAAGAACCCTCGCTCGAGCGAAGAAGGTCTCGCTCGAGCCAACATTACGAAACTTCAGGTCTGCAACCCAGAAGCACGCTCGAGCGACAGAATGCTCGCTCGAGCGAAGGAACTCAAAACATACACCTCGCTTGCTCGAGCGAAGGAAAGCTCGCTCGAGCCAAGAAATGCAACTCTCAGGTCCAGAACCAGACGCAGTTTCACGCTCGAGCGAAGAAACTCTGGCTCGAGCCACCAGACACAAAACTCAACTCTCGCTCGAGCGAAGAAACCTTGGCTCGAGCGAAGGACCAAAATTCTGGGCAGCAACCATTTGCTTCTAAACACAACCAACCTGAAACAAATCTGCCCAACACATCCTATAATTCAAATACAAAGCACGAACGGATGTAAACAAGATATAAACAACTGCTAACATCCACAGAACCAAGTTCGGATCACTGTATAACAAGGGGTAAAACCCGGGATCGCTATACCATAATATTTCCCTTAATACAATGGTCTCGTTTGGCAATATCACTTTTTAGTCTAAAAGTCAAAAAGTCACTAAAAAAATCAAAAAGCCAACAACCTATACTAAAAAGTTAATGTCACTTTTTTTCTCTTTATTTTTTGCACATCTTTTCATAAAAAATCAAAAAGTCATCTTAAACATACTAATTTTTTTACATTATATTTTACCCAAAAAGTTAAAAAAATATTTAAAAAATTTGTTCCCAAACGAGATCTAAATACGTATTAAAAAAAATTAATAAACTGATCAAGACAAATATATAAAATATTAAATGCACTTTATTAAGGTGCCGTTTGGTAACACTTACGTTTTCAGTTTTCTGTTTATATTTATAAAAATTTTAAAAACTCAAATAAAAACTTGTTTGGTAAAATTTTTGATTTATAAATCAGTGGTCTCAATTTATAAATTTGACCAAAAAATGAAAACACAAAAAATGTGTTTCCGTTTTGAGTTTTGAGTTTTTTTTTTTTTTACCACCCAACACTAGCCACCACCCGCCACCATTTTCCACTACCGTTTTCCGCCACCACCACCCACCTTCTACCACCACCACTCACCACCCACCTGCCACTACCCACCTACCATCCACCCGCCATCACCCACCACCCGCCACTACCATCCACTGCCAGCCATCACAACCCGCCACCTACTTGCCACCACCACTCACCACCCACCCACCACCACCATCCACCACCTGTCACCACTAACCACCTACCACCACCAGCCACCTGCCACCACCACCACCACCACCACCACCCACCCACCACCTACCTGCCACCACCACCACCACCCACCACCCACCCACCTGCCACCACTACCCACCACCACTACCACCCACTCGCTACCATCCACCACCTGCCGCCATCACCTATCCATCCACCACCACCACTACCACCACTACCACCACAACCACCACCACTCGCCACACACTACCCACCACCACCCGCCATCCGTCACCTACCGGCCACCACCACCCACCACTACCCACCACCACCCACTCGCTACCACCTACCACCCGCCACCTTCACCCACCCACCTACCATCACCACCCACCGCCACCCGCCACCCGCCACCACCACCACCCACCACCCGCCACCGTCACCCACCCACCCACCACCAACCACCCGCCGCCACTACCACCCACCACCCGCCACCGTCACCCACCCACCCATCACCACCACCACCACCACCCGCCACCACCACCCACCTGCCACCACCCACCACCACCTGCCACCACCACCCACCACCACCGCCCACCACCCGCTACCACCACCACCACCACCCACTCGCTACCACCCGCCACCGTCACCCACACCCACCCACCCACCACCACCAGCTACCCACCACCCACCGTCACCACTTTCCACCACCGTCTTCTGCCGACACTTGCCACCACTTTCCATTTCTCACTCTTTTTTATATTTTTAAAATTTTTTAAACATTTTGTCAATTACCAAACGTGTTTGTAGTTTATGTTTTTATAAAAATAAACAAAAAATAAACAAAAACCAATTTATAAAATTTTTGTAAATATAAACTGAAAACGTAAACGTTACCAAACACACACTAAGTGTTTCCAGGACTGTTGTTATTACTAGCCAATTTTTATTACTAACAATTTACTTAACCGAAGATAAGTGTTTCGCCAAAACCATCACAAGACTAGTCAATCTTATGCTTTGATGAATGTTCGGCCACATGTTTGGGATGAATTTCGTGAAATATTTTTTCAAGCTCATACTTTATTTTTTTAATAATGTCATTGTTATATTATTTTTGTAAACCACTGTGGTATTGGTTGTGATAGTAAGGTGATAGTTGTGTTAGTAGCAGTGATAATGATAGTAGTACGGCGGTGACGGTGGCTGTGGTAGAAAGGGGCAACTCTACCTTGGATTTTATTTGTTTATTATTATTGTTATATATATACATATATAATTTAGCGTAAAGTTTTACGTTGAACACCTAATCTACTTTCCTGAACACCCAATCTAGTTGAACACACACCCAGCCCTCTTTCTTGAACACCTAACTCACCTTAGCCCATAATCCTTTAATCAATATATATATTTTGTGAAATGAACACATAATATATTTTGGAGCTTTACTTTCCCAGCTTATACAAAGTACCTATTTGGCAAAATTGTGTGATTTTGCAATTTCCAATAAGTGTACCACTTGAATGTTAATGTTGATCAACAATTTTATAATTTATCTCAATTTAAATTAAAAGAGCTTTTTTCATTTTTTTTAAATCATTTTTTATCATTCTAGTGATAAAAACAAAATATATTTATGTAAATTTTTGTATCTACATTTTATTTTTCGAAGCGATGATATCAATATATATAGAATTTTATTTTATTTATTTATTTGTGTGGTATTTGAAAAGTCTAAAAATAAATAAATTTTTGAATGTCTACATTTAAAAAATTTTTTGAAGTACCCACTGTGAACACCTTGAAAAATATTCTTGGAGTCACCACTAGTGGTAGATTAGAAATGGCGATTATGGTAGTAAAGTGGTGAGAGTATAGTAGGGTGGTAATGGTGGTGGTAATAGAGCGGTTGTAGTGGTAGGCGGTGACAATAATGATAAGTAGTATTGATGGGGGAATGACAGTGATTAAAGAAGAAGTGGTTGTGGCAAAAGGGAAATGTTAGTGGGTAGTTAACGCAGAGGAAATCAACCAACACTGTTTTAAGGTGGTTCTATAATAAAATGACATTCATGTTTTTAAATTTGGAAAGACGAATAAGTATTGTTAAATTTTATTGAAATAATTATTTCTACTTATTTAAAACATATAAAACATACCAAATAAAAAGTAAAAATTAGAAAATTAAAAATAAAAATTGGGTTGTGTTTTAAAGACTGACTTGTAATTAAAAGTGGTTATTGATCACAATGATGGACCCACATCCCATGGAAGCAGCAAATGCTTCCACTTCAACCTATAATTATAATTCATTTTCCATATGATGCAGCTCATTTATAAGCAGTGATGTAAAATAGCAAAAAAATAATAAATTAGAAGAATTTATATAAGCAGTGATATAAAATAGCAAAAAAATAATTAATAATAAATAGCTTAATTTAGAGTGAATTATAGCCATAGCCTTTCAAATTTGAGATATGTTTAATTTAGTACATGTAGTCTCGATTGAGTCAATTAAGTCCCTTAAGTTTTAATTTCAAATCAATTTAGTCCCTAAGCCTAAAATAAAAATAATTCATCATCCCAAAAGTTTGAGTAATTACCGAAAGGCCCTATATATTTAGTAGTTAATGTACCAAGCCTTAAAATGTTAGGTTAAGTTTGTTTCAATCCTTCATATGCTTTTAATTGCAGAAATAAAAGCTGAAATAAATAGTAGTTTAGCATGTATTTTTGAATTAGAAAATAAGTTAAATATATTAAATTTTTTTTTATCCATTGCGTCTAGACAGTCCATAGTGACTTATAGCTAGAAAATTGCTAGCATTAAGGTGCAAAAGGCATTAGAAAAGGCAAGTGTAAAATTCCAAAGATGAGGTTTTACAAGGTTTATTAATAAATTAGTCTGCATTTGGAAGCATGTATAGTGGGCCTAAAATCAAACAATTTAAAAATATAATAATAAATAGAGTTACTATTAAAATTATAAATCAGTACTTGTAATTACAGATTTAAAAAAATAAAATAAATATAATTTTATAATACAACAAAACTTAAGGGGAAAAAGTATGTTAAACAAAACCTTAGAAAGGTTGTAAGGATCAAATTGGAACAAATAAGAGAATTTAAGGATTAAATTGATAAAATTTAAAGTACAAGAACCAAGCTGCAACTTTGAGAAAAATATGAGGACCATTAATGTAATTAACCATTTATTTTTATTATGAAACTATATTTACACTTTATAATTAAATTATAAACTTCAAACTGTAGCTTAACAATCACATTAAAAAACGTATAAAAGTTAAAAAGTTAAAAAATTATTAAAAAAGTCAAAAAGTCTATACTATTTGGAGAAAGCTTGTGAGGAAAATTTAGAGGGCAAAATTATTGGTAACGTTTGGTAGAATTTTCTAAAAATGATTTGAGAATATAGTTGTGAGTTTATAGGTTTTGGAATTATGATTCGAGTATGAAAAATTTGTTTGTTTATGAATTTTAAATTGAGTTTTAGAGGAAGTTTTGAGTTTTTGAACTCAGAAAAGTTATTTGATTTAAAAATTTACAACTCATAACCAAACACACAATCTAAAATTCTATTCAAAACTCATATAAAAATTAAAAAAATTCTAAAAATATTTTTTATTTACAATATAAAAATAACAAGTGCTCAAAAAAAAAAAAAAAAAAAAAAAAAAAAACCGAACACTATTCCGGTCAACCAGCCGAACTTCTGAGTTAGCCAAATTTTCTTGCTTGAAAAGAAGTTTTCAAAAGTAGGGGGAAATTATAATTTGAAAGTTCAAAACAAGCATTACACTCAAATGAGTGGGTAAAAATGTGTTTGGAACACATTACCAAACATAGCCATTATTTTGCCATTTGAATTCAATTATTCAAAAATCAAAAAGTTAAAAGTTAAAAAGTCAACAAGGATAGAATGATCATTTTGATTTTGTTACAATATTTTATCACATATTTTTTCGTAAAAAGTTAAAAAATTATCCAAATATACATATTTTTCCTCTACTTTTTTAGCTAAAAAATTAAAAAGTACATTTATATAACACATTCCAAAAGTACATTTTCTTGGGTCGGACAGTGGCTCGGGCCTGTAACCCACCCAATTTGAAACCAACACACAAACTGTCGTTAACAGGTTCAATCAGCCGTAGACCAAGTCATATCATTCTCAAAGATCCAATGACAGATCTCAATTTTCCCTGGACCTGAACCCAAAGCCAAGAAAGCTCCATGACCCGCGCTCCAATCGGATGTATCCATATGACAGATGGCAACTCCGTGGTTGATCTTGACCTTGGTTTTGGGGTCCAAGATATCTGCTTCGTAGACCCGAACCTTAGGGACTGAGTGACAATAATATAGCAAGTACGGAAACAAACTCTGATGACAAGACACCGATTTCGTCACCTTCCCACCATTGATTCCTTTGACTAACCCGATCACCACGTCCTGTTTCGACCCGTTGGTGTTCTGGGTCGTTCGAACCACCACATTTCGACCCAAGACCGAGATGGCAAAATCAATTAGGTCCTCGGCCGAGCCCACGCACCGCTTGGTCTCGCCATGGCTCGGTGCCCTCTCACACTCGCTCAATGTGTCTGCGAGTATACTCTCCATGCTCGAGTTCTTACTAGCATGGAAGATTTCTCTCATATGAGAAAGTTTCGAGGTCGAAAATGGTAATTTCGATGAAATCACCCGGGGCAAAAACGACCTTTTGGGCATTTTATCGCGAATATCGGGCATTGGCATCACAGTTCCAGTCTTGAGCATTCTTTCCCGAAAAAACTTACCCGGCTCCACCCGTCTATTTACAGCTTTGCCACTCTCCGTCACCGAAGACAGGTTCCCAGAGCTTTCATTGATATATCCAGCAAATGAAACACCCTTCTTCGCATAGTCTTTGAAGGTGTTGTTAACTCCATAGGTTTTGAACCCGATTGTGTTTCCCGATTTGCCCTTACCATACTCAGTAAATTTATCTGTACCTTCGTTGAACGATTTTCCATAGTTCACGAAATTCACCTTTCCAGCCTCTGAATCCTTGTCGTATGATTCAAACGAATCATCACCAACATTCGATTGATTTCTATAACTACTAAAACTATCAATTGCAGATTTACCACCTTGGCCATAATTCTTGAAATTATTTTCAGGTACATTTCCATTAGACCCGTACGAAGTGAACGAATCGTTTGCGCCTTTACCAGACTCGCCATAGCCATTGAAGCTCGACCCAATAACATTCGAGTCGTTTCCATAACTATTGAACCCATTCACAGACCTATTTCCGTTTTTTCCATAGCTCGAGAACGACTGGTTACCGGAATTCGTCTCGTCGGAGTAAGAACCGAACGACTGGTCACGGCTGTTCGCACCGTCAGAATAGGATTCGAAGTCGAGGTTCAGTTCGTTGACGAACTTGTTGTAGGCCTTGAAATCACCGGCGCCGCTGGTTGCGTCGGCACCGTAGGATTTGAAGGTTTGCTCTGGAACGTTGGTGCTATTGGCGTAATTGGCAAACTTGTCGTCGTGGCCGGTACTGTCTTTGCTGTACTTATCGAAGGAGTCGAAGATGACGTTGTCATTGCCGGAGTAGTTCATAAACGAGTCGACTCCGCCGACACGACTCTTTCCGTAGTCGGAGAAGTTCTGGTTTAGGTAGGATGTGAAGTTGACGTTTTTGTCATGGTCTTTGAGGCTCGCCGATGAATCGGGATAACAGAGGAGGTTCGCCGAGGAACAAAAGGAGTGGAGGCGAGTAGAGAGGGCGTTCTGATGGGCGAGTTTTGAAAAAGTCGCTGATTCCACGGCTGTCAACGGAGAGGCCTTGTTGAGAAGAAACCATGGTTTGGGCAAGGTGTTGGAGATCTGTTTGTTCCAATAACGAATCAGAAATGCTTTTGCTGTGAATGGGTTCACTATCACTCCAGCCGAAGGCGATTCGCCGGAGCTGAAGTCAGCGCCGGAGCCGGCAACACTCACCTACATTGGCAAATTAAATCATATAAAACACATTCCAAAAAGGGTTTTAAGGATATATTAATTCTCTTAAACACCTCTATTACCCTATAATATATATCAGCAATGCTAGGTATCATGAAAAATCTTTCATGAAAATAATCATGAAAGTTTTGTGACCTATGGATTACACTTAGAATAAAGCACCACACACTAATCAAGGTAATCCAATGATCATAACTCTTTTATGATCATTTTCATGAAAAAAAATTCATGATCCCTAACTTTTCTCAATATATATATATATATATGTAAGACTATAAATATGAATTAGGTTAGTGATGACAAATAATTTATTAAATTTTATATTAAACCTTTTATATAGGTATCGGACCCACACACATGTGAGTTTGTGAAGGTCTCACACCTATATGAGAGATTTGGTAAAAAATTTAATACATTATTTGAGATCTATAGCTTTTTCCCTATAAATTTATCTTAGGGTAAATTATATTTACCTCCCTAAAGTTTTTAATAATTACAAAGACCTCCTTTATAATTTCAATAATTATATTAATCTTTCTTACTTTTCAAATTTATTGTCAAGATTTCCTCATATTAAGCTATTTAACATAATTTGCTAATGGCCCGCTAATGTCATAGGTTATAATACAAAAAATAACAAAATTGCCTATTAGTTACCTTGCCTATTCAAATGAGAAATTTCACTTACCTGCTTGACGTTTTGCATATATATTATCAAAGACTCATACATATTTTAGTATTATTTAATAAAATTCTTAAATTTCATGCAATATTAAAATAAAATCCTAATACTTAAAAATAAACAATCTCTCTAAAATTAATGTTAGATAACATCCTAATAATTTAATATAAGACTTATTTCACATTACGTAAACAGCATAAAGTTTATCATCTTAAGTAATGCATTTATTATTTGAATTATTTTTTTTAAATTGAAATAAATGGATTTTTTTCCCAGTAATTTACATTACTTATTTATTCATACATAAAAAAAAAAAAAAATTTATTTTATCTTTTCTCAATCATATATTATGCTCAAATTTTTATTTTTATTTTTGAGTCATTAAATTTTTAGCCAGTACATATTTTAAAAAAAATGCAGTTTAATATTTCCTATATGATTAAAAAAATTAATAAATAAATATAGAAGTAAAAAAAATATAAT
Source organism: Camellia granthamiana (assembly GCA_036172215.1). Lineage (NCBI taxonomy): Eukaryota > Viridiplantae > Streptophyta > Magnoliopsida > Ericales > Theaceae > Camellia > Camellia granthamiana. The sequence continues at coordinate 114,956,759 of CM069912.1, read as the reverse complement.
TGCCTTATAATAAATTAAAATTAATTGATAGGGAATGAAAGTTGATAATAATAAACAATTCAAACAATTTATCATTCTTACACCTAAAATTAAAATTAATCTTTATTTGAATGAAGAAATTATTTGAGAATAATAAAATACTAAATTAATTTTTTATGTATAATACTTAAAATCTATTTCTCCATCTTTATTTATCTCATTTAAATTATTTTTATTAAATTAAATTTTAAAATTAATTTCTCAAATTCATTAATGTTTGAATTTTTATTCTATTTTTTATTTATAAAAGTTCAAAAACTTCTTTTGAAAAAAAATAGAGTCAAGAAATTACATTTATATTTTGAAAATATTATGAAAAATAAATAATAATTTCATATGTGTTTAATAGGATATGTTAATCTTATGGTTTGATTTTGATGATATCTAATATATTATTGGATAAAATGTGTTTTTTTTTTTTTTACTAATTTGATATAAAATATGAAAATAAAATTTATCATTTTAATATATGTTGCACCAATTTAAAGTACAAATTTAATGTACATCTCTTAAAATAATGCTTATATTATATAAGGTTATATATTTCAATCAAAAACCCACATAGTGGTGGGTTTGTTTGACTTTAAAATCACTTGCATTTCTATTCTTGTTTATCTTTTTTTTTCTTGTTGAATTGAGCAGCACTCTTGCACAAGAATGGAAGCAAAGCAGCGGTCAAAATTTAAATGGAAGGAATGGCAGGGAAGAGGAAATCTCCAACGGCTAAAATTATTTGTGATGGTGTTGTTTGGCAAGTTGGTTTGTGACTAAAAATAGTCACAAAAGACAAAATAGACTATTTTAGTCATAACAAATAAAACATCACATTTAACCCATAATTATTACACTTTTCTCTCATAAAAAAAGCCAAAAAAGTCAAAAAGCTAAAAAGTCCTTCCCAAACCAAGGTTTTTAACCTAGGCTAAAATAGTCAAAAAAGCCAAAAAGTCAAAAAGTCAACCCACTTCCCAAACGGAGGCTGAAGAGTACTTAAAATATTGTGTGATGTATTTTTATTGAGTTGTAATTTCTTTGAGAGAAATTTGTTGAGTGTTTGAACTTTTATTGTAAAAGAGTTTCCAATTCTTTATCTTTTTTCTTGTAAAAAATAGTTAGGGCAAATTACATATACCTCCCTCGAGGTTTATCTAAATTACAGATTCCCTTCTGAGGTTTCAAAAATTATAGATACCCCCTTGAGGTTTATATTTTCATAACAAACTGCTCCCTGAGGTTTATATTTTCATAACAATTTACCCCCTAATTTGTTATGCAAATATAACCTTCAAGGAGGTATCTATAATTTCTCAAACATCAAGAGGTATCTGTAATTTTACTAAATCTCGAGGGAGTATATGTAATTTGCCCAAATAGTTAATATTTTTGTGAGTGGTTTTTTGAAATAAAATCACTTGAATAAGGTGTGACTAGCATAAGATTCATAATTAGTTAGTTGGAGTGATCAAGGTTGATCAATTATTAAGGTTCACTAGCACCTGTATGTACAATTAGAAGTGTAATTTATATTTGACGAATAATGACGAAATCTCAAAGAGGACCCTGAGGAGTGGACATAAGTTTGGTTTGAGCCGAACCACTATAAATTCTGTGTTTGTTCTGTCACTCTTTCCTTCGCTTAATTTATTTTTATTAGTCTCATTTATATTGCTTCATATTTATTTCTCATTTGGATTAAATTTCAATTTATTATTCATCTTTATTGTTTCATATTGTTATTTGTTTATTATTTGGGTTAATTGTTTAATTTAACAATTTATTAAGAAACTCAATTCACCCCTCTCTTGGGTTGCTTTCTGGGTAACAGGTTAAATTAAATTTAGTGCATTTAACGTTAAGATTAATATTGATAATGAATGAATTTGGTTTAATTATTAGAAATCTCACTAGAGGTAAGATTTTTTTTACTTCTATATTTATTTTTAATTTTTTTAAATATGTAAAAAATATTAACCTTCGTTTTTTAATATGCATCAACTAAAAGTTTAATAACCCAAAAGATAAAAATTAAAATTTAATAATAATATATGTGTGAGAAAAGATAAAATAATAATTTTTTTTTACATAAGAATAAATAAGTAATGCAAATTGTCGGAAAAAAAAATAAATCTATTTATTTCAACTTTAAAAAAAATAATAAATAATAAATACATTATTTAAAATGATAAATTTTACATTGTTTATGTAGTGTGAAATAAGTTTTATATTAAATTATTAGCATGTTATCTAATATTAATTTTAGAGAGATTGTTTATTTTTAAATATTTTATCAATAATAATTAAATTTTTTCCATTAAATATTTTAATAATGTATTAACAATTTAAGGATATTATTTAATATTATATGGAATTTAAGAATTTTATTAAATAATACCAAAATATATATGAGTCTTTGATAATATATATGCAAAATCTTAGGAGTGGTAAGTGTAATTTATCCATATTGATAATGAATGATTTGGTTTATGGGTATCAAAAAGGTAAAATGATCATTTTTACACCCAACTAACATTATTTGTACAAACTCAACAGATTAAAAAAGTCTTAATAATAGTATCCAAAAAAAAAAAAAAAAACACTTCCTCTTGTAGTTGTGTGCAACTTTATTTATTTATTTTTAAGCTTTGTGCTGTGTACACTTGAACGGTCCATCTGTGCACAATCAACCCTTCCAATGTTGCAAAATTTTATAATATAACATCAGTAATACTTCAATTCAAAAATTATTCAGAATTCTCATTTTATAGTTCAAAATTTATTCTATATATACGTCCAACATAAATCTTACATTACATAAAATTAATCTCTCTCACATAATCACTCACCCAAAATTTTATGGGTAGATAAGAGTAGGTCTCTAAACATTTCCATATAATATAGTAGTACTTTTATATTCATATATAGTAATTATTTTACATAATATATAGTATAGTAGTTGCATAAAAACAAATTACAATTATAATTCTATATGTATATTATTTATAAAAAAAAATTAGATTGATTCAATAATCATAGTAAGTTTAATTTATCACATTTGTCATTAAAAAAATAAATAGTTTATTTTTAAAAATACACTTGCCATCTATTTTTTTAGAAAAATATGATAAATTAAATAAGTTGCGAATATTAAATTGACATAATTTTTTTGTGTGAATGATAGACATGAATATCCTTACAAAATAAATAATTCAAATTACTGAGACCAGACTCATGATGAAAAAAAAATTACGGTTTAGACTAGTCTACATAAGACAGATTGAAAAAGCATATTTTTTGAAAATTTTCAAACAAAAAAAATCTACTATTTTTTGCTTACTTTTGTATTTTCTGAATTGTTTTTGAAATTTCAAAAAATAAATAATTTTTCGGTTCATCTTGTCAATTAAAACCGAGAAACTTAGGTAATATTTGGTTTAGTTTTGGAATCGTGTTTCCAATCAAAAATTTCAAAACTCATAACTAAATACACAATTCAAAAATTATTTTCCAAACTCATAACTATACACACAATTCAAAACTTAATTCAAAAACTCATTTCAAAACTCATAACCAAACTCTTTTCAAAATTCTATTTTAAAAAAATCAAAGTTTTTTTTTATTTTATTCTTTAAAATTATTTTTTATTTTTTGAAAAATATAAAATTTCAAAAAATATTTTGTTTATTTTTATTTTTGAAGAAAAATATTTTGTATTTTTTATTTTTTTATTTTTTTGAAAAAATATTTTTTTAAAATTTTTTTTAAGTAGTGGCCAAATAATTTGTTATGATTTATATATATATGGGCAATCTAATTTTTTTTTAATTTTTTTTTAAAATTTAAAAAATATTTAAAATATTTTAGAAATAAAATAAAAAATAAAAAGTATTTAAAATAAAAATTATATATTTAAAATAAAAAATACAACTCATTTTAGATTTTTTAAAATTTTAAAAAAAATATAGCTCACACATGTAGTAAATACAACGCACATTAAAAAAATAATTAAATATTTACAATAAAAAATATTTACCATAAAAAATTAAAATTAAGAAAAATTTTAAATATTTAAAAAAAAAATCAATAAATTTCAAAATACAACTCAAAACTATTTTGAAAATTCATAACAAAACAAGTTTTCTCCTTTCAAAATACATAACTCAAAATATAACTCCACATTCAAATCATGATTCTAAAACTAAACCAAACGAAAAAAAAATTTTAAAAAATAAAAATAAAAATTCACTAAAAATAAAAATAAGTCAATAAAAAACAAAATTCAAACACCCAATTTTTTGTAGCAACGCTAGGAACACTAAAAGGTTGCTTAATGAATGTGATCGAAGATTAAGATTAAACTTATTTATAAAGAGGTTCTCATTATATTTTTGTATTCCATTTCATGACTTAGTTATTTAATATTTAGCATTATTGTATTTTTTTATATTGACAATTACGGAAAAACATGTATTCATTTTTTATAAATGCACAAATTTCATCATGTAATTGTGGTGAGAAATGACACTTCGGGCATCTTTTAAATAGGGTGTAGATTTTATTATTGTACTCATAGAACTCATCACGGGTTTTATTTTAAAATTTTGAATCATTCAATGTGTAAAGTTTATTGAATATTTTATCCTTATAAAAATTACATTAATCAAATATCAATATACACTTAATCACAACACATTTTTGTCAACAATTTGTTTTTAAAATCATATTTACTATTGATAAAAACATGATCTGTGTTATCAATATCTGATCAACGTGATTTTTTATAAAGATGAAATACTGAATAAGTTCTACATATTGAATAATTTAGATCAACAGAATAAGACCTTAGTGGGCCATATAGACCCAATAATAACATTCAGCTCGCAAAGAGAAACTTTGCCCCTCAAATAAATCCATAAATCTTAGAGAACATACGGCAAGAGAAAAAGTTTTAAAAAATTAACAAAACGCACCGTTTCTGGCGTAATAGTCACTGCTGCGCTGCAGTGACCTCGTTTTATTTTTATTTTTTATTTTTTTTTCTTGTTTATTATGAAAAGATGAAATAAATAAATAAATAAATGATGTGATAAAAATAAGCCACTGAACCAATAAACAGCTTATTTGGGTGCTTCCCAAACCAAGCATAAACTACTCTTTTCTCAAATTCTTTCTATTTTAACATTATATACTTTTCATAATAGAGTGTATGTATTTTTATCATAAGAGTAAATGTCCTTTATTTTTAAATAACAAATCTTGGCTTCTTTTTGTTTAATTGTTAAATATCTTTTATTTTCAATCATAATTAAATTATATGGTGTAAAAAAAATAAATTGAAGAATCATACTAACAAATATATAAAATAAAAATTTAATAACATCAATCAATAAAGAAATATCAATTTATTTAAAACAAATGCAATAACATCGTCATTCAATATCACCCTTGCATATTAAGATTTAAGGGTTCAATATCAATACACTTTTGATATTTTAATTTAGTTAAAAAAATTCAGTATTCAGTTTTTAATACTTAATTTTCAGTCTTTAATATTCAATTTTCAATTTTCAATTTTATCGAACACCACCTTATCGACCGTCTCTTGCATTTTTCTAGATATTTTACTTCGATATCTTTTATTGATTGTATGTTGTATTTGAATTTTATTATAATATTTATAATTTATTAAATTTTATTATAATATCTTATATGAATCAAACCACTAAAGAAAATGAAACTTATTGTATGATTGTTTTTTCTATTGTAATCAAAACAAAATGTAATTTATCACTCATAAAAAAAATATTTTTTTAAATATATATATATATATGTATATTAGCATCTCATGGTCTTATAATTTTTAAATTTATTTTCTTTACATCATATAATTTAATTATGATTGAAAAAAAAAATGGCATTTAAAAATTTTTTTAAAAAAAACACACACAAAATGTCATTTAAAAATAAAGTACATTTACTTTTATGATAAAAATGTTTACCAAAAAAAAAAAAAAAAAAAACTCCATTTTAAAAAGTATATAATGTTAAAATAGATGGATTAGAGAAAAAAAAAAAAGAAAAAAAAAAGGGGGGGGGGGGGTTGGATATTTTAGTTAGAAGTGTTCTAACAAAAAAAGTTCATGAAGGAATTTTTTAATCCACTTAGTCCCATATATTTATACTTTTATTCTATAAAGTCATTTTTCTTGATTTATATTATTTTCTTAGACTCTTTTGCTCTTATATTTAATATTGATATTTAATGTTGGGGAAATGAGAGAGAAAGGAAGAGATTAAGGCATAGAAAATTTCATATATAAATTGAATAACATTGATGTTATTATTTTATATTATTATATAATGTGAATATATTTTTAATTGACAACACATTAAAAATAATGTAAGCATTCTCTCTCATCTGATGTGAACGTCCACAACACATTTTTGAAAATTTTTCTCTCATCTAATGTAGTGATGTAAATGTTCACAACATGTGAACTTTTTTATTTTTAATTGATAACACATTAAAAATAACGTTCATTATATTTTTAATTGACAATACATTCTTGTTCACATGTAATACAACATGTGAACATTCTCTCTCATCTAATGTGATGAAGTGACTGTTCACATTAGTATGTTTTAGTATGAATATTCACATTATGTAATTGACAACACAATGACAAAAATTCATTTCAAATTAATGTGAATATAATTATGTGAATATTCATTTCAATTACATGATGTGAATATTCACATCATGTAATTGACAACATAATACCAAAAATTCATTTCCAATTAATATGAATATAATGACAGTTAACATCCTAGTGCATGGGAACTATCAAAATATAATGACAATCAATATTAAATATTAACATTAATAGGGGACAGGAGATATTGATGGTATTTTGGTATTGTTATCTCAAATAGGACCTAATAGAATAGTAAAAAAGAATATGAATTGAATGGAATAAAACTCTTAAAAAAGAGATTTATCAAAAAAAACTCCCAAAATATATTTATAGTCTTTTATATTTGTTATAGTAGTTAAAGTGATTAAGAAATTTAATATATTCTTAACAAGTGGCCTACACTAAAACGAAAAAATATATATATATATATATGTACATGTTTTTGAAGAGAGAGAGAGAGAAAAGCTTACATTCGAAGTTGAAGATAGTAAGTACAGGAAGGAGTAGAAGAGGAGAGGAGTCAGGTGCACATGTTTGTCCATTGTTTTGTTTTATTAGAGGTGGAGAGAAGAGGAAGGGGAATGAGAATGTTGTGGGGCATGGCCGGATTGGAGACACAAATTTATACAAATTATGAGAAGAGAGAGAGAGATAGAGAGAGAGGGGGAGGGGTGCTTTTTTAAAAAATGGGGTCTTTTGCTTTTAAAAATTAGTTCTAGAGAGCTTTTCTAATGGAGATTTGCTCTTCTTTTAAACTGATGCTATCGTAAGAGAATTTTGTACACTGACTTTTTTGTTTAAAGTTAGGGTTGTTTGATCATGCATTTTTTTTAAGTGATTTTTTAAATTTTTTATGAAAACTGTGTAAAAATATATATATATATATATATATTATTTGGGCGTTATAACATCAATTGTAGCTGTTGATATTTTTTTCAAAATTATTATGAATCCATCTTTATCAATTTATAATTTATTTTGAATGCTTTTATTTGGAGGAGATTCAATTGATGAAATGCGAGATTCATCAGTAAAATAAATTTAAAATATTGATTTCTTTTTTTGGATAAGTTCTGGATTTATAAGTCTGGAAATGGTAGTGTTGTTGATTTTTATGGGTGATGCTAGGACACTTGATAGGGAATAAATAATATTATTTTATGTTTTTAAATAAATCTTGAAACTTATTAAATTTTAAATAATAAATTGCAAAATAGAAAGTTATTGAATACATCTATACTAGACTTAATGGGTTAAAACTAAAAAATTACTAAACTCAAGATAATTATATGATATTAAATGCACATTAAAGAAATTAATAAACTCAAGAGACAAATAAATAAAATATTAAATATACTTTATCTAGTGTTCCAAGGATAGTTGTCAGCACTAGCCTATTTTTATTAAGGACTTTGCTTCATACCCCACTGGGGGTCGACCCCAGTGAGGTGGCGGCCCCTGATTCGCTGAAAACACAAAAAAAATAAAAAAATAAAAAATAAAAAAATAATTAAAGGTACTTCAATTATTAACAACAATTTTACTTATCATAAAAAGTGTTTCGCGAAAACCATCATAAATGCATATGATTAGTTAATCCTAAAGCTTTGATGGATGTTCGGCCGTGGCTTTGTAATAGATTTCGCGAAGCATTTTTCAAGATCTTACTTTGGGTTTGGTTATGGTGTGCAACTTACACCTTACACCTTATTCTTTACACTTACACCTTGTACTTATACCTTTTATATCTTACACCTTACACCTTTTGTGTAAGTGGCACATGGTGTGCAACTTACACCTTACATTTACACCTTACACTTACACCTTATACTTACACTTACACTTTACACTTACACCTTTTATGTAAGTGGCACATGGTGTGCAACCCACTTACACCTTTTGTGGGTTGCACACCTAAGAAAACTCCTCTTACTTTTTGTTTTAATAATGTCATTGTTATATTATTTTTTGTAAACAACTGTGACTAGTTGTGATAGTAAAGTGATGGTTGTATTAGTGGCAGTGATAATGGTTGTAGTATGGTGGTGGTGTTAGTAGGGTGGTGGTAATTTGTTAAAGACAAATTGACTGAGTTTAGGTAATTTGTTTTGATAAAATCTGTATTCTTTCTTCCTTTCATAGTGGATTGATTAGTGGCGTTTCGCCCGTGATTTTTTGATCAAAATTAGAGGTACTTCAATTATGATTTTTCCATGTAAAAATCGTTTATGTCGATTTATTATTTTAAAAGCGACAATCTAAATTACTTTCGTATGTACTAGATGATTTAGATTGTTAGTTTTTAATCGTTTGGGAGTTGGTACAATTAATCTTGATCTAATCACGAATCACTTAGGTTTGTCAATTGGTATCAGAGCAGGGCCACTCTTTGTTTTTATCAAAATTATAGGAGTGTGATTTTATGTGATTGGTAATATGAATTCAATTCACAAAGGTAACTTGATCCATAGACCTCCGTTACTTGATGATATAAACTATTCTTATTGGAAAGCTTGTATGAGAGCGTTTTTTAAAATCTATCGATGAGAAAGTTTGGCACTGTGTGATCTATGGGTGGAGTGAGCTTGTTGCCACCATTGATGGTGTTGATATCCCCAAACTTCTTGATAAATGGGACGCATTCGACTATCAAAACTCAAGTTGGAACAGTAAGGCTTTCAATTCCCTTTTTTGCTCCGTCACACCTGAAGAGTTTTGTCGTATTTGCACGTGTGAGGTAGCAAAAGAGGCTTGGAACATTCTTGAAACTATTCACGAGGGTACTACTTCTATTAAAAGGTTAAAACTTCAATGTCTCACATCTTCTTTTGAAACTTCCTTTTATGCGTGATGATGAGATGTTTGATGATTTTTAAGCTAAACTTAGTGATGTCGTGAATTCATATTTCACACTTGGTGAAAAAATCCCTGAAGCTAAGGATGTTAGAAAAATTTTGAGGTCTTTACCGAAGAGGTTCCAATCAAAAGTTACAATTATTGAAGAGGCTCAGAATGTTGATATCCTCAAGCGTGATCAGTTGATTGGAAACTTGCAAACTTATGAAGTCCGCCAGATTTCTAAGAAAAAACAAAAAGATAGTGTGGCTTTTACTAGTGCTCATGAGACTGTTAAGACCCCTGAGATTGAGTTTGATCTAGAGTCTGAAATAACGGCTATGTTTATTAAACAGTTCAAAAAAAAATTTAAAGAAAAAGAAGCCTAATTTCAAGGACTCTATTTCAAAAGATAAGAGTAATGAAAAACCCAAAACTTTTCTACCAAAAATTGCTTCAAAAACTGAAAAAAAAGACTGTGAACGGGCAAGGTGTCAAGTGTTACGAATGTCAAGGGTTTGGACATATTGATCTTGAATGTCCATCGAAAAAGAACCAGAAGAAAGTTTATACAGTGACTTGGGACGACGAAAGCGGGTCAGAGCAAGAATCTGAAAAATCGAATCTGGTGAAGACGGAAATAGTACTTACATGGCATTCTGGTCTACCGTCACTCAACCTCCTCCAAAGCCAGTAGAGTTTGCTCGTGGTTAGAATCTGCACCATGCTCCTACTTTTGATGGGAGAAATTACTTGTTCTGGAAGATCAGAATAAGGATGTTTCTGAGAGCTCACGACCTTGAGGGCTGGCAAGCCATTGAAGAGGATGTTGAAAGCGCTGACAAGTCGAGCAATCAAAGAGTTTTGACTACCATTCGTGAAGCAATTTCTGACAAAGAACAGCAACGGATTGCTCACTACACAAAGGCCAAAGATGCATGGGACATTCTGAGTCAATTTCATGAAAGATGAGAGTCATCTTCACCACCATCTATCAACTTTCATGCCTTAGTTGCTCGACTGGATGAGGTCTAGGAGAAAGAGGAGCAAAAAGAAGATGATGAAACCTCAGAAGACAACGATGAGATTGATGGTGATGACCTACAACAAGCTTATGAAAACCTTTACGATGAATCTCTAAATTTGTCCAAGATCAATAACAAACTCACTCTCAAGCTCAAAGCATGTGAAAGCAAGAATGTCAAGCTAAAATGAGAGATTAGAGCTGCAAAAAGGGATGCCATCAAGATCTTAAATGACAAGCAAGACCTCTACGGAAAACTTTTAGCTTGTGAAATCGAAATGAATGAACTTCTGAGCATCTATACCACATATGAAGAGAAGATTGGAATCATTGAGATGTCACAAGCCAAGTTAGAAGAGCTGATTGGTCAGAAAGAGGAAGAACTCAAAGTTGCTTGAGCCACGATTGATATGTGGAACAAAGGGTCAAAGACCCTTGAAGGCATCATCGGGTCTCAACAAATAAGTTGTGATAAAAGTGGGATAGGCTATATTGCTACAACATTTCAAAATGGATAGGCCTCTACATCACAGGACTTGAAGACTCAAGGAAAGGGAAAGCTTAAGGGTGATTCTTCTCTTCATCAACCCAAAGGGGATAAGATCGACAAATTAGAGGTAAACCTGTGTTTGTTTGTCATCATTGTAGGAGGTATGGCCACATTCGTCCTTATTGTTTTGAGTTGTTTGGTAAAGTATCTAAAAAGGATAGAAATTCTAATACTTCTTGGGTTAAGAGACAACCTTACATGTCTAGGCGGAACACCAAGATTCATAAGGGTGTTCATAATTCTAAGACGTCTACCAAGATTGCCAGTCATACTTCTACTAAGACCAAAAAGATATGGGTTAGAAAGAGGTACTTGACTTATTTTATTGTTCACACTGCACTAAAAGCACGTGACTCACACATGTGGTATCTTGATAGTGGGTGCTCTCGTCACATGTCTGGTGACAAATCCTACTTCGCTTCTTTTGAAAAATATGAATGAGGAATTGTTATCTTTGGAGATGGTAGCACTTCTAGAGTCATTAGTAAGGATTCTATAAGTGTGGCCGGTCTTCCTAAGCTCGAAAATGTCTTACTTGCGGATGGCCTTAAAGCTAATCTTTTGAGCATTAGTCAGATGTGTGATTCCCATTATGAAGTATTATTTTTAAAAATAAGTATGAAATTTTAGATAAAAAGGGAAATACTGTCATGCATGGGGTTTGCACATCTGATAACTGCTATGGGATTTTTACCATTAATGATCTCACTTGCCACTCGGCTGTCATAAGTAACCTTGACTTGTGGCATCAAAGATTAGGCCACATGAATTTTAAAAACCTAACTAAGATAGCCAACAAAGAGCTTGTGAGAGGTATACCCAAAATGGGTAAGAATATGAACCATGTGTGTAGTCCTTGTTAACTTGGGAAGCAAGCCCGTGTCCCTCATAAAAAGGTGAATAGTTTCACAACCAAACGTCTTCTTGAATTGGTTCATATGGATCTTATGGGACCCATTTGCATTGAAAGCATTGGAGGTAAAATATATATTTTTTTAACCGTTGATGATTATACTCGTTTTTCATGGGTAAATTTTTTAAGAGAAAAATCTGATACGTGTGATGCTTTCCAGGCCTTAGTCCTTAAAATCTAAAATGAACAGGGTGTTTCTATTGGGCGTATCACAAGAATCCGAATTGATCGTGGTCGTGAGTTTGAAAATAGTTTGTTTTTGGATTTTTGTGATATGCATGGAATTAAGCATGAATTTTCTACACCGATTACTCCACAACGAAATGGAGTTGTTGAGTGGAAGAACATGGTTGTTCAAGAGATGGCTATGCTCATGCTCCTTAGTAAGAAAGTTCCTTCAAAATTTTGAGCTGAAGCCTTCAATACCACTGTTTATGTTGTGAATCGTGTGTATTTAAGGCTCGGCACCTTACAAACTCCATATGAATTGTGAAAGGGATTGAAACCTAATGTTATATTTTCAAAGATAGAGAGCCTTTGGGAAAATTTGACTCCCAAAGTGATGAATGTATTTTTCTAGGGTATTCAACTTCTAGTAGAGCTTTTCGTGTCTATAACCTGCATACTTTGTCTTTAATGGAATCGCTCAATGTCGTTATAGATGACATAGGTTCTCCTACTTCAGCGTAAAATAAGGAAGAAAATGGTGAGTCTCTAATCCTGGATACTGAACCACAAAGTCAAGGAGAAGTAGAGGTCCCAGCTTAAGAAAGTGAGCCAGCACCAATTTCTAAGGTAAGTCTGAGTCTAAAGAGTGTACAAAGAGACACCACTTCTGATGCTGCTGTCACTACAAGTCCAGAGTTCAAACCATCAGCAAGAGTAAAACTGAATCATCTGGCTCAACAGGTGATTGGAAGTGTCTCAGATCAAATAAAAACCCAAAGACAAATTCGGAAGGAGGTATCTTATATGTGTTATGTTTCATTAATTGAACCTAAGAATATAAAAAGAGGCCTTACTAGATGATAGTTGGATCAATGCTATGCATGAAGAGTTAGGTCAATTTGAACGTAACAATGTTTAGACTCTTGTCCCCAGACCTAGAGACATGAATGTGATAGGTACCAAGTGGATCTTTAAAAATAAATCCGATGAGAATGGTACTGTGGTTAGAAATAAAGCTAGGTAAGTTGCTCAAGGCTATGCTCAAGGCTATACTCAAGTAAAAGGTGATGACTATGATGAGACGTTTGCCCCAGTTGCACGTCTCGAATCTATTCGTATTTTACTTGGTGTTGCATGCTTTCTTGGGTTCAAATTGTTCCAAATAGATGTGAAAAGTGCCTTTCTGAATGGGTACTTGAAAAAAGAGGCTTATGTTGAGCAACCAAAAGGGTTTGAGGACCCAAGATGTCCACACCATGTCTACAAGTTAGACAAGGCATTATATGGGTTGAAACAAGCCTCTCGAGCTTGGTATGATAGACTTACTATCTTCCTTCTTGATAATGATTTCCAAAGGGGTAGTGTAGACAAGACTTTATTTGTGAAACATACTAAGTTTCATATACTTGTTGCTCAGATTTATGTTGATGATATTGTGTTTGGATCTACTACTGATCATCTTGTGAAATATTTTTCGGATTGCATGACACATGAGTTTGAGATGAGCATGATGGGAGAGTTGTCTTATTTCTTGAGTTTTCAAATTAAACAGTCTTATTCGGGTATGTTTGTCTCTCAGACCAAGTATGCCAAAAATCTTGTGTCTAAGTTCTGTCTTAAGTCGGCTAAACATGCACGCACTCCCATGAGCACTAGTCTTCACTTTTCCAAAGATTCCTCTGGTACTGATATTAATCTTACCCTTTATAGGAGTATGATAGGGAGTCTCTTGCACCTCATAGCCAGTCGTCCTGACATTGCATTTAGTGTAGGTGTTTGTGCTCCTTACCAAGCCTGTCCTAAAGAGTTTCATCTTCTTGTAGTTAAACGCATCATTAAGTATGTTAATAGGACATTGGGTTATGGGATTTGGTTTTCGACCGACACTACTACTGAAATCACTGGTTTTTCTGATGCCGACTGGGTAGGGTGTGCTAATGATCGTAAGAGCACATTTGGAGGGTGTTTTTACCTTGGGAATAATTTGGTTACCTGGCATAGCAAAAAGCAAAATGCCATCTCTCTTTCGACCGCTGAGGCTAAGTACATTGCTGCAGGGAGTTGTTGTGCTCAAATGTTGTGGATGAAGCAAATGCTTCATGATTATGGTATAGACCAGAACACTCTCATCCTTTTCTGTGATAATACAAGTGCCATTAATATTTCTAAAAATCCTATCCAACACTCTCGCACCAAACATATTGACATTCGTCATCATTTCATTCGACAGTTAGTGGAAGAAGGCCTTGTTGTTCTTGAACATGTACCCACTAAGCATCAAAAGGCTGATATTTTTACAAAACCCATTGATCTTTTTAGGTTTGAGTTCCTTATAAAGACCTTGGGTGTAGTGCTCAGTCACTAGGGTGTGTCTTGTTACTTGAGTTGGTGAGCATGATTGACTTTATGTGTACTTGGATGCTATAATCTCTTTGTTATTGATTCCTGTCATCTCAGCATTTAGACTTATATAAACACTTCTCATGCTACTTGCAAGATTTCATTCTTCTTTGTTCATAGCTCATTCTGAATGCCTATGCTCATTGACTTCATGATCTCATTCTGTACATATCTTTGAGATAAACTGTTGCAGGGGTTTCGGAACAAGTGATCAAAGTTCTCTATGGACGACTAACAATGCCTCTTATACATTTTTAGAGGAATTGACCTATACTGGCATATCATCGATGATGTTGAGTCTCTTAACCATCAACCATCGTTTTTCACTTTCACAGTTTCTCCCTCAGTTCATAGAAGTCTGGGCATTAGGAAAAGGCTACCTTAGAGGCATCAACCAGGCCATCCTTATTAATTTCATACATCTCTGGTTTAGTCTCCATACTCTTGAGCGTGCATGCCACCAGTGAGTACTCGCAAGCAAGAAAAATTGAATTTAAAAAAAAAAAATGGGGACTCATTGATTGAGGGGGAGCCTCCATCTTTACTCAACAAATACCCCATGATTACTCGTGGTTTGACTTTTCTCAGTGGTGTTTAGTTACTCTTGTTGCAGGTCCAGCCATCCGATCACTACGAAGATTAACTCTAGCTTTGTGGCCTCTCAAGGATTGCACACACACCTTCTTTATGTGAGCTCTCATGTTTGTCTTTGAGTTGTGCATTCTCATGTAGCTTATGCTCATTGATTAATATTTATCTGATTTGCTCATGATACTGTGCTTCATATTGTCAAAATTGCGAATTTGTGGCTTCATGGTTTGTGGATTATCCCATCTTAGTGTCACATTCTTGTTGTTGTGCTCACTTCTGTTTGTTTCAGGTCCCTAACAGTGCGAGTTGGTTTTAATTGCTCAGAAAAGGTGTATTTTGGCCTTTGTTGTTTTTCTTCCACACTCCAACGGCAACTCTCGTGCTCGAGCGTAGATTTCTCTCTTCCAATATTTTTGCAGAGGCAACCATTTTCTGAGAGAATGGTTTTTGCACATGAACGCATAAATACTCGCTCGAGTGAAGCCACGCGCGTACTAATTCACGCTCGAGCGTCAAAACCCTCGCTCGAGCGGACTGCTTTGCTTTATAAACCCAGTTCTCGACCTTTCACTTCATCTTCACCCAAATTTCATCTCCTCTCTCATAGGGCTCCTTGGCGATCCTCTTCTTCTAAGCTTGAGCTTTGTTTTGTTCATGACTGTCATTCCCCCTTTTACAGTACTCTTTCGTCTTCTCAGGTTTGTATTTCTTTTTTTCTCGTTTGTTTTTTTTTATTTTATTTTATTTTATTTCTCTGGTCTGGTATGTCTCCTATCTAGGGTTTCCATTGCTCACACACTTCCACCATAGGTATGAATAGTTTCCGTGTTCCTCTTGGTTCTGATTGAGTTCCGTTTAGATTGTGCATTAGAATTTATTTTTTGCTACCTTGGTAATTATTGGCTTCGCCTTGTGTTCCCTATTACTTAGTCACTCATGCCCTAAATTGCTTACTCTTGTTTTTAGTGACATTTGGTTTGGTACCTGTTTTGTGGTGTCCCTAATTTTTGTTTCTGCTTGGAATATGCCATCTATAGTTTGGAGATTTTGGATCTATTGTGATTTGTATATGATATTATGCCTCATGCTATATTGGGATGTTCGTAACTCATAGATTTTGGGTTTGGATTTTATTATGCTTTTCATGTGATCTATGATCTCAATAGCTGTTTTATTTTTATTTTTCTAGATCATGTTATATTATGGTTTTCCACTTTGGTTATTTGGGGTTTGATCTTACTGGTTTGTTTACTACTCTTGGCTCTTTGAATCTTATCTATTTGGACTTTGCTACTAATGGCTTGTTTGTGTTTATTTTGATTCTTGTTTTGGGTTGGGGGGTTTGTGTGTGTCTCCATTGGGTGTCCTTGGCTCAGTCATGTCCTCCTCTAAACGTAAGAAGTCAACTGCTACTCACCCCACTTATAACACGGACTAGTTTCCATCTGTCGAAAAAGCCAAGTCTTTTAGAGAGTCTTACACAACTAGGACTGTCCATCTTGAGCGCAATGTCCAGCCAAACACCTTTGAGTCCATACCCATTCGACCTTTGTTTGATCATTTGGGGGGAGATTTGGTCCTTTCTTTCTCCGGCCGTCAAAACCTTGACTGGGTCTGGGAGTTTTATTGTAAAATCGACGGTATTGATGATATAGGCCCTTTTTTCAAGACCTGGGTTAGGTCTAAGTCCATTACCATTACCCCTGATCTTATTCGTGAGCTTTTAGGCATAGGCGAGGTCTTTCCGTGTCACTATCCATTCCCTGTTCACCCCACCTGTGACTTTGACGAGGTGGCCACTGCATTGTGTGGTATGCCCCGTACTTGGTTCAAGGGCACCTTGATCAAACAGCATGAGCTTATTCCCCAGTTCCGCTTGCTAAATCTCATTGTTTGTGCTAACATCATAGTTACCACTCATAGCTCCGAAATCAATCAAGAACAAGGTTTTGTACTATTTTGCATTGATCAACATCGTTCTATCAATTTTGCCACCCTCATTATTCAAAAAATGGTAGCCGCTTTTGAGCGAAACAACGTAGGTCTTCCTTACGGTTGCCTTCTTAACCGTCTTCTCACCAAATTTTAGGTTCCTTCTTTTGATGAGGATGAATTTGCTTTTCTTACCCACCCATTCACCAAAAAGACCATCTCTTAGAGTCAGCCTCATGTCAAAGGGGTTTTTTCAGGAGTAGGTAGTTCTAGTGCAGGTACAGGAGATAGTCCTTTGGTTAAGGAGGCCGAGTATGACGCTACTGCTGTAGGTGAGACTGCCGATGAGGGGGAGCAGCTCCCTCTGGCTCGTTCTATCAGAGGCCAGCTGCGTCAGTTTGAGCAGTCCATGGTTTTCGTTTTGATCCCTTGGAGGGCTGGATATATATCTTTGATGCTTGGCTTACTGATTTTGAGACTACCACTGATGCCTGGCTCAATGCATTGGAGGCCTCTTCTAGCCGCATTGAGGAGTTTGTTGCTTAGTCCTCCATTCATCTTGCCCAGATCTTGACCCTCTTTCAGATACAGCTACCTCCACAGCCACCGACTCAGTGATGCTCGTTTTCTTGGACAGTATATTTCTTTGCATATTTTTTTTTTCTTGTTTATTTTATTGTGCTTGTCTCCGGTACAAAAAAGGGGGAGTAGATGTTTGCATGGTTATTGGATCTGTTACACTACATTTAGCTTTTTGGTTTTACTAACCCCTGGGCATGGATATTGGGATTTGTTTGCATGTACATGGATATTGGGTATATATTTGGCTATTGTGCTTATTTCAATTTATTTGACTTATTTGGTTCCACAGTTTTGGTTTGTATGGTTTTCCCCAAGTGGTTTGTTCAAAAGGTTTCTAAGTATTCTTCCCTCAAATAGGCTTGTGTGGTTTTTCAGTTTTTTTTTTTTTTGTTTTTGTTTGGTTAGGGCTTTTAATTATGTTTAGGTAGTCTAGTGCGTGTGTTTGTTAGGAAACATTGTTAAAAAAGTTTTGTCCGAGAATTAACAAAAGGAGAGATTGTTAGGTCCCTACTTATTGCCAATTTTGCGAACAAGTTTGGGTCAATCGAGTTGTAATGTTTCCTCTGTTTTTGGCCTTCCCACTTTGAGCGGGGAAAGTTGTGCTCGAGCGGAGTTTCCACATTTCCAGTACTTTGGCTCGTCTGCAAAAATACTGTGAGGTGTGATTTTACGCTCGAGCGTAAGTTCCTATGCTCGAGCGTGAATCCTGGTTTGGAACACGCATTTTAGCGTTCTCGCTTGAGCGTCCATTTCTACGCTCGAGGACTTCAAGATTTCAGTGCTATAAAACTGTAGGTTGCTCCAAATCTAGGGCACTACTTCCAGAGTTTCTTTGAGGGTTCTAGGGTTTTCTTTTGGGGCTATTTTGCTAGTTTTCTTTAGTGTTTGATTGAGTATTAAACTCATGATTTGACAAGCATACATCAAAGGATTGTTTGGTTATTCAACAACAAGAGTGTTCTTCTTCGGTGGAATCCGGAGATTTAAGCGTGGAGTATTTGAAGGAGTTTGATGCTGTGCACAGTCGTTGATTCGACATGGATGCTGTGGATTCAACATCAAAGTGATCAATTCTGAGATGAAGGCTGCTGTGAAAGAAATATAGATTGTTGAAGACAAATTGATTGAGTTTGGATAATTTGTTTTGGTAAAATTTGTATTCTTTCTTCCTTTCATAGTGGATTGATTAGTGGCGTTTCACCCGTGGTTTTTTAATCACAATTGGAGGTGCTCCAATTATGGTTTTTCCACGTAAAAATCGTTTGTGTCGATTTATTATTTTAGAAGCGACAATCTAAATCACTTTCGTATGTGCTAGATGATTTAGATTGTTAGTTTTAAATCGTTTGGGAATTGGTACAATTAATCTTGATCTAATCACGAATAACTTAGGTTTATCAGTAGTAAATTGGTAGGGTGGTAATGGTGGTGGTGATAGGCGGTGACAACAATGATAGGTGGTAGTGACAGCGGCGGCAATAGTGATAAAACAAGAGCTGGTAGTGCTAAAATGAGAATGTTGGTGGGTAGTCAACGGAGAGGAAGCTAACCAACACTATTTTAAGGTGGTTCCATAATAAAATGACATTCATGTTTTTAACTTTGAAAAGATGAATAAATATTGCTAAATTTTATTGAAATAATTATTTCTACTTGTTTAAAGCATATTAAACCATCTCCAACCCTATACCAAATCCATCACCAAATTCAAATTCGATGAAAATGAGCTTCTTTTTTTGCTCCAACGGTTTCACTAAATATCTATTAAATCGAGAATATCACAAATGTTTCACCAAATTGAGAATGTCTGGGAATTTTTAGCATTTCATTGTTCAGAACTATTGCTTTTGGGCACTGGATGACCCCCCGGACAACCTACCGAACGACCGGTCGGATGTCCACCAAGTCATCCGCTTAGTTGAAAAGTTCTCACAAAAATAGGTGACACAGCTCCAAGTGGGTCTGCTTCATTGTTAAAGTAGAACCCAGGTTTCAAACAAAAATAATGAACCTGAACACCTAATTCTCCATTTTCTAATTGCACACAACCAACCAGAGCAATCGAAACACTAAAAGACGTTAGAAACATCTTCCCTTTGAACATCTCTAGAAACAATTCAATGGCCATTTCAGGGTATTGGGTATGCAAATAAGCAGACAACAATAAATTCTAAGTGACTATATTTCTATAAGGCATTTCATCAAACAACTGTTGAGCGCATGAGATAAAATCACATTTACCATACATATCAACAAGAGCACTGTTGATATACACATTTGAATTGAAACCCATCTTCATAACTGTAGAATGAGCTTGAATACCCATGTAAAACAAAGACGACTTGGCGCAAAAGGATGTAAGTTTGTTGAGAATGTGAAGAGTGTGTACATATCCATGTTGTTGTAACTGAGCCAAGAGGCTCGGATCAACAGGATTCGAGATGTCCTTGCCGTAGCACGAAATTTGACCGTTGGAGGAAAAGAAATCGTCTTCGAGGAAAACAACTAACCATGTCTCTCTTCTCTTCAACCACTTGTTGTTTCGTCTTTCCATTGAAGAAGAAGTTGAAGCTGGTGATCCCATCGCCGCCTTCCATGTTTCTTCTGGTCTCTCTCTCTGTCGCGAACTCAACTAATGAACTCGTAAACATACATACGCCTAGGGTTTTCTAAAAATTAGGGTCAATTGGATCTTGAATTGTTGTGATATGATGAAAACTCAATTGTTGTGAAAATTTTGCATTGATTGGTTATCCGCTCGATCAACTGCTGGTTTGATGAAAAGTTAAATCTCTCCGTTGGAGCACGCGATATCAAAGAGAAATTTTACTCAAATTTAATGAAAAAAGTAATGTACCGTTAGAGATACTCTAAAACATACCAAATTAAGTAAAAAAAATCTAATAAAATTTGAGTTGTACTTTATATAGAACAACTTTCAAATAGAAAGTGGTTATTGGTCACAGTGATAAATCTACGTCACCTGGTAGCCAAGCAAATGCTTTAACTTGAACTTATTCAACTCAATTCATATATAACTCGGTCAATAATTTAGCCTATAATTCAATTTATTATAAATATTATATTTCGAACTCATTTTGTCGTATCAATAGTTGTTGTAAAAATTAGTTTTTTTTTTTTTAAAGTTTTTTATCTGTTATAAAAAACGATATATAAAAAAATAATTAAAAAAATGACTTTTTAATAATGATTTAAAATTTTTTAATTATTTTATCAAATGTGACGTAACATTGTAAAAAGTATTATCTTGAATTTAGAAGAATGAGTGGGGCCTGAAATATATATATATATATATATGTGGCGGGAGTTGATAGATAGAAGGTGGGAACAAAAGGGCAAAACTTTTAAGGGTCTTGTTATGGTGTGTAACTTACATCTTATATTTACACCTTATACTTAAAATTACACCTTATACTTGCACATTTTTTGAGGTTGCATATGGTGTGCAACCCACTTACACCTTACACCTTACACTTACACTTTTTGTGAGGTTGCATATAGTGTGCAACCGTAAGTGGGTTGCACAAAAGTCCAACTTTTAAAGTTACTCTCAATCACGAAGTCCTTATTTGGCAAGTTTTTGGGACTATCAAATTAAAATAGTTATAAAAAAATAAAATAAATTAAAAAATTAATAAAATAAAATATCATATTTAAATTATAATTATTTCATTTTTTCTTTTATAAAAATAAAACAAAAAAACTAAAAAATTTATCCTAAACGAAACTTTTTAACCTCAGACTAAAATATTCAAAAATAAAAAATAAAAAAGCCAACCTACATTCAAAAGAAGCCTAAGTCACTAGTCTAGTCGCTAGTCACTAAACTATATGGAGGGATAAATAAATGAAATTATTAAGTATTTTTAGAGTAATACTTGTTACTTGACATTTTTTAAATTATTTCTGAAAATGTTAATATAAAAGTAATGAGTCATTATTAGATCAATAAATACTAATTTGTATCACTATATTTAAAAACACTTGAGTAATTTATCTCAATAACTTTAAATAGACAGTAAAATGTCGTTCATTATTATATTTCAAAGGCATGCTAATCCTCAAATCGCTTTTGTTTTATGTTCCAAAGTTTTTTAAATTTTTTTTGTCAACCCTGTTGTTCTGTCTCTTCATCACTATTTGAATTATTAATAGATCACAAAACTTGTACGCAACAAGAAGGTAGTGACGATGTCCGTGACAATGGCATCCATTTTTTTGTAATTGCTTTTAGAATTTTAGGGGTATTTTTAAAATTACAATATTAATTTCTATTTTTTTTAAGGCCGCGCTGAATCTTAAAATAGTGAAAATAGAGAATGATAGAGTTGACCCAAAAAAAAAAAAAAAAAATTAAGATACATATTAAGAAATTTTTTTAAACATTCTTTTTTGGTTCAACCATTTTATCATTTGAGTTATTTAATTATACACATCATTTTAAATAGAAGGTTACATCTGGTCCGATTTCAAGTACGTGTCAATCCTCAAATCCCTATTGTTTAATGTGACAAAGTTTCTAAAAACTTTTTTGTGACCCTTTCTTTCTCTCTCTTCACCGTTTGGATTATTAATGGATCACAAGACTTGTAGGCAACAAGGGTAGTGACAAAGTTTGTGACAATGGAATCCATTTTTTTGTAATTACCTGTAGAATTTTTGGGGTATTTCTGGAATTAGAATTATTCCCCAACCCTCTGAATTTTGGATTTTTTTTTTAATTTTTTTTTTTTGTTGAGAAAATTATTATTATTTTTTAAAATTCAGGCTTGAGACTTATAACAAAATAAATCATAAGTTTTTAATTTTATCAATTTAGATCCTAATTTTTTTTATTTATTTTCAATATAAATCATCTACCTATTTTTTTAAGTAAAACTAATAATATATATATTTATATATATTAGTTATTAAACTTAATGGGAAAACTTATTCTAGACATTTTCTATATATCAAAATTGAGTAAAATGATTAGAATGCTATTTTTTTTTTGTCAATTTTAATAAAAATAAACAAATAGTTTAGATTGAAAATATTAAATTTTATTGAAATAATTATTCTACCCGTTTAAAACATAAAAACCATATTGTGGGGATATATTTTTGGGTAGTTCACGTGGCTGAAGTTGTTAGTCGAGGTGCCACGCGGGCGGACCATAGTGTCGAGATATGGTGTGGTAATATCATAATCCGAGATATTTTGGATATAAGTTTGCGATGTTTCGGTATGAAACATGACGAATAACTTAGACTTACCATAATGATAAAGTTGAACTAAGTTTGTGATATTTCAGTATAAAACATAATGAATGACTTAGACTTGCCACAATGGTAGAGTTGAACTAAATCTGCGATGTTTCAGTATGAAATATGACAATTAACTTAGACTTGCCATGATGACAGAGTTGAACTAAGTCTGCGATGTTTCAACATAAAACATGACGATTGACTTAGACTTGCCATGCCGGTAGAGTTGAACTAAGTCAGCGATGTTTTAGCATGAAACATGACGACTAACTTAAACTTGCCATGACGGTAGAGTTGAACTAAGTCAGTGATGTTTCAACACGAAACAAGACGAAATTGGCCATGACTTGGTCAGTTTGCAAGAAAACCTAAGGTAATTAGTACCCTCAGTGCACTAAGGTTAAGCCTTAAGTGTTTTGTTTGGGCGAGCCAAACGTGATGACCTCAGCCAGAAGTGTCTAAGTAAGACTTAGGCGATAACTAAGCGGTGCCTCCTTAATGTGAACATAAGTGGTATTTAGGTTCATATTAGGGGGGCAAGAAGTAGGAATGAGCATAACACTTGTGAAAATTTGGGAAAAATTTGACAGGTTAAAGTTATCCGAGATAATTGAAAGAGGTATTTTCACTCGAGATAACCGACAAGGTTGTTAGACTTGGAAGGGTGAAGTCTTGCTAGAAGACAGTAAATACAAGTGAAGAAACAACACTTGTAAAAAATTATTGAGAAATTTTTGTAAGTGCAATTCGGCCAACATAAATTGACACGAGTTGTTGTCCAAGATATGTCAATCTGAGATGATTTATATCTGGGGTATGCTAATCCAAGGTGATTATTCAAGTAAGTTGTACTTAGAAGTATTTCAAAGAATATAAGTATGGAAACATACAAGACAAAGAAGATATAGAAAGCATACATGAAAGCAATACTCAACACTTACAAGAAAAGAGAAGACTTGAATTGAAAAGAGATAGTTTGTTCAAGTACATAAACAGGCACATCGGCCCGATAAAACAAATACTGTTCAAAATAGAGAAGAAAATACAACTACAAAGAAAAAAGTACAATTGAAAGAAAAATTCCTAAGTACTAAGATCTTGTGCATTGATCTCAGACTGTTAAACCTCGACTATTGGCATTGTTTCAACCTTAGCAGACAGTTGGGTAGACTTCTCGGCCGCAATTTTGGCGTCAATTTCCAGAAGAGTCTAGTCCAGGCTCTTTGTAGCGACAGTGATCTCGGTTTCAGAAATGTCGGCATTCTTTGGTGAGGTGCTCTTGGAGACCTCATCCTCATCCTTTTTAGTCAAGTCCAAGACTTGATCATTTAGAATAGGGGACTTGGCCCTAACAGTAGCTTCATATTCTTTCTCTACAACCTCGGCCTCGGCCTCTTTCTTGTCTTCGGCCTCCTCGTCGTCGACCTCTTCTACTTCCTCGGCCTCATTCTCCGATTGATTGGGAGAGGGAGGGAAAGGGACATTGAGTTGACTGATGTCACGGAGGGGTGAGTCCTCAGGGATAGACAACTTTTTGAGGGATGCCATATAGCCAAGATAGTAGCCTTTGTTGCAGGCCATGTTGAATTGTTTTTTATACGCAATCCCGCACATCGGCCTGCCTCTTAAAGTAGGCCTTGGCGTCTGCTCCTTGCTGGTTAGTGCCTCTGCTAGTTTATTCTTAACTTCAACAGCTTTCTTTTTAGCGACATTAGTAATGGCCTCGGCTTTGGCAGCAGTAACTTGGTCCTCTTGCTTTATGTGCTTCTCTTCCGAGATATTGAGTTGCTGGAGGCATGAACATGCTCGATTGACTATAAGGAGATGGAGTGGATTGCACAGTTATGACATCAGTGATGTTAGCAAGAAGGCCTTCTACAACAAGAGTTCGATGAGACATGTCATCATTGGTTACGGCGATGGTTACTCGCAGATCGGGCGATTGGAGGATTATTAAGGTCTAAGGCTGCGAGCTTAGGACCTCGGTGTTTCTTGTTCCTGATTCTACTTGCAAATTGTCGCTATGTCGGTGTTTACACTGCCATCGAGATGGTGGGTTAATATATGGAGCAGCTGTTGAAGTGTTTGGCTGCTAGTTTGGCTCAGTTAGTAGAGTTTGAATCTTGGGCATGAATGGAGTATTCATAGTAATGAATGCTTCAAGAACAGCGATGATGGTTTGAAGAGGCCAAGAGAGAGAGAGAGAGAGAGAGTCTGGGACACAGAGAAAGACAAAATGGGAAAATGAAAAGGTTTTGTTGGAATGGAAAGAGGTGACAGATTGTAATAGTTCAAGTTTCTTGGGAGACGTGTGATGGTTGATGCTAGGTGACGTCTAAAGAGGTGGTGTGTATCAATTATGGGACGTATTGGGAACCAGTGAAGAGGTGACACGTCATGATGATGGTTGAGACAATAGATTTCAAATCTTGATGTTCTTGAATAAAAGAGTTACAATCTCGGCTAATAGTGTGATCTCAATTGAGATATTGATCTCGGTTGAGATGATGATCTTGGTTGAGATGATGATTTCAGTTGAGATATTGATCTTAGTTGAGATGTTGAATTTGGATGGGACAGAACTTGTTTGTACTTGGTTCCTGATGAGTTGATACTGGGATCTTGATTTTATTGAACTAACAAGTCATGATCTCTGCTAGTAGTGTGATCTCTGTCGAGATGTTGGACCTAGATAAAATAGAACACGATGGTTCTTGGTTCTTGATTCTTGACAAGTGAACATTTGAGTCCTTGTTTCTTTACGTCGACGAGTCATGATTTTGGTCGAAAAAATATATCTAGCATGTTGTTTAGCCGACATGTTGGAAGATGCAACGATGTAGGTTCTATCACCTCAAGTTGCTGAGGTAATAGAACTTAGAAGGCAATTATGGGAACATATTTTTGGGTAATCCACATGGCCAAGGTTGTTAGCTGAGGTGCCACGCGGGTGGACCATGGCGCCGAGATATGGTGCAGTAATACCGGAATTCGAGATATTTGGGTAAATGACTAGAGTCCTAGATGACATCAAACTACTTATTTGGATAGAGCTGGGATTCTTGAGGAAGTTCATCTTAATCTGAATAGTCTAAGTTGTGATAGATGTTATCTTTGTAAATGACAGAGTCTCATGAAGTAAGACTTCTAAGAGAAGTTGAACACTGACCACTATAAAAGTGAGGCACCCTCATGGGGTCTAATGTATTCTTTTATTTGTGATGTGATTTATGTTGTGAGCTTTTTGATTTGAGTTGATGATATCTTGTGAGATAATTGACTGACGTAATCGTTGGAATGCCTCCGGGTGGACGAACCACCGCCGTATTTTAATCTTCTTGTTGACAGGTGGTTAGCTTAATCTATTCTGCCGCGTGCTCTTCAGCTAAGTTCTCTGTTTGGCTGTGTGGTCGGAAATCAATACCGACACATACCAAATTAAGTAAAAAAAATAAAAATAAAAATTGAGTTGTACTTTATATAGACCGACGGAAGTGCTACGTAGCTCGAATCGCGGCTCGACGCCAAAACAACGTCGTTTTGGCGTCGATTTTGTTTTTTTTTTTTTCCTCTGTTTGTTGCAGACTGGTTGAAGCAGAGAAGGAGAAGGGAGAAGAAGAGAAAAGGAAGGAGGAAGAAAGGAGGGGGAGGAGGAGGCAGGAGGAGGAGGAGGAGGGGGGGAGAAGGGAGGAGGGAGGAGGAACAGGAGGGGGCCATCAAAATGGCGGTGGGAGGCGAGGCGAGGCAGACGGTGAGCTGCGACGGGGCTGCGACGGAGGAGGAAGCAGAGGCGGAGGACCTACGACGACGGCGACAAACGAGGCGACGAGGCGACGAGCAGCGACGGGGCGACGGGACGACGGTGCTGCGCGATCTCCACGGCGGTGGTGCTGCGCGATCTCCTCTCTTCTCTCCCTCTTTCTCCTCTCTTCTTCCTCCTCTCTTCTGTTTCTCCTCTCGAGCCAATTCGAGCCTGGTAGCTTCGAGCTACCAGGCATTTTCGATAGACCGACTTGCAAATAGAAAGTGGTTATTGGTCACAGTGATAAATCCACATCACATGGTAGCCAAGCAAATGCCTTAACTTGAACTTATTTCATAAATATTATGATTCAACTCAATTCATATATAACTCCGTCAATAACTTAGCCTATAATTCAATTTATTATAAATAGGGTCCGGATTGTGTCTAGTTTAGATTGAGGACAGTCCAGTCTAGTTCGGTCTATTAGGCTCACTTTTGGATCCCTTTTTAATAATCTGAACTGTTCACATTTTAAGGTTGTTAAGTATATTATTCCTGTAAAAAAATCACGTTGATCGGATAACGGATACTATGTACTCAGATAACTTTTATTTGAAAAAAATAGACAGTCAGAAAATCAACGATTCATAAAAAGGTGATCCGAATACGTAGTATCAGTTATTCAATCGACATGATTTTTTTATAAAGAAAAAATACTCAACAAATTTTAAAATATAAACGGTTCGAATTATCGAAAAATGACCTCAAAAGTGGGCCCAATAGACTGGAATGTACCCTCCAGTCCAGATAATGGACCGAAGGCAAGCCCCAGCCTTATAAATATATATGTTGAACTCATTTTGTCGTATTAATAGTTGTTTTAAAAATTAGTTTTTTTAATTTTTTATTTTTTACTAAAAGATATATAAAAAAAATAATAATAAAAGATGAGTTTTTAATAATGATTTTAAAATTTTTTAATTATTTTATCAAGTGTGACGTAACATTGTAAAAGTATTCTCTTGAATTTAGTAGAGTGAGTGGCGCATGAAATATATGGCTTCTTTTAGCCAGGTTTTAACTTTTAATTTATTTTAATTCACATTATTTTTTATATATTTTTTTAAAAAAAATTAAAAAATTAATTTGTAATTATTTTTTCAAAATGACTCATAGTGGGAGTAGATAGATAGAACATGGGAACAAAAGGGCAAAAGTTTTAAAGTTACTCTCAATCACTAAGTTGTCGTTTGGTATCTAAGTTTTTGAGAAATTAAAATAGTTATAAAAAGATAAAATAAGTTACAAAATTAATAAGATAAAATATCACATTCAAATTATAATCATTTTATTTTTTCTCTCACAAAAGTCAAAAAAGTCAAAAAATTCATCTCAAACGAGATTTTTAATCCCAATTTAAAATTATTAAAAAAACAAAAAGCCAACTTACATCTCAAAAGAAGCCTAAGTCATTAGCCTAGTGACTAGTCACTAAACTATATGGAGTGATAAATAAATGAAATTATTAAGTATTTTTAGAGTAATACTTGTTACTTGACATTTTTTAAATTATTTCTTAAAATGTTAATATAAAAGTAATGAGTCATTATTAGATTAATAAATATTAATTTGTATCACTATATTTAAAAACACTCGAGTAATTTATCTCAATAACTTTAAATAGAAAGTAAAATGTCGTTCTTAATTATATTTCAAAGGCATGCTAATCCTCAAATCTCTTTTGTTTTATGTTACAAAGTTTTTAAATTTGTTTGTTCCTTCTCTTCATCACTATTTGAATTATTAATAGATCACAAAACTAGTACGCAACAAGAAGGTAGTGACGAAGTCCGTGACAAAGGCATTCATTTTTTTAAGGCCAAGCCGAATCTTAAACATTCTTTTCTATTTTTTATTATTAATATATATATTTGTTTTATTATTTATTATTTTTTATTATTAATATATAAATTATTATTATTATTATTATTATTAAGGCCAAGCCGAATCTTAAAATAGTGAAGATAGAGAACGATAGAGTTGACAAAAAAAAAAAAAAAAAAATTTAAATTAAGATCCATATTAAGAAAAAATTTTAAACATTATTTTTTGCTTCAACCATTTCATCATTGAGTTATTTAATTGTACACATAATTTGAAATAGAAGGTTACATCTGGTCCACAGTTAGATTTCAAATACGTGTTAATCCTCAAATCCCTATTGTTTAATGATAGTCTTTTGGGAAGCTGATAAAAAGTCAGTTTTCAGTTTTTTATTCATTTTGGGTCATATCATCTCTCACATAACTTATTCACAAAAAAATAAAATAAGCTAAAAAAGTTGACTTTTTTCCAATTTCGAAAACATTCCAAAAGTTTTTAAAAACCTTTTTGTGACCCTTTCTTTCTCTCTTTTCACCATTTGGATTATTAAAGGATCACATGACTTGTAGGCAACAAGGGTAGTGACAAAGTTCGTCACAATGGCATCCATTTTTTTGTGATTACTTTTAGAATTTTTGGGGTATTTCAGGACTTAAAATTATTCCCCAACCCTCTGAATTTTGGATTTTGTTTCTATTTTTTTTTTGAGAAAATTACTTTTTTTAAAAATTCCAGGCTTGAGACTTGTAACGAAATAAATCATAAGTTTTTAATCTTATCAATTTAGATCCTAATTTTTTTTATTGATTTATTTTCAATATAAATCATTTGCCTATTTTTTTTTTAAAGTAAAACTAATAAATATATATATTTTAGTTATTAAACTTAATAAAAATACTTATTCTAGACATTTTCTATATATCTAAATTGAGTATAATGATTAAAATATTATTTTTTTCACCAATTTTACTTAACGAAAATAAATAAATAATTTAGATTAAAAATAAATAAAAAAATTAAATTTGAATTGAGAAAATTAAAAGTTTAAAATTTAATTTGTTATAACTTAATTACAATGCTCAAATCCCGAAGTTTCTTTTATAGTTTCTCCTTTTTCTCTTTTTTCTTTTTAAGATATTTATCACTGAGGTCAAGTTTGGTATGTCTTGAAAAGGACAAAAAATCAAGAAGTCACTATCCTATTTAAGTCACATCATCTTATTTAAGTCATATCACCTCTCTAACACATCACTTCAAACCCAACCCAAACCTAACCAATATTTCATAAAAAGTCAAAAAGTACACTTATTTAGATCATCCCAAACAACCCTTTAATGCTGTTGTTTTACTATTTTTTTAATTGTGGAGAAAAATGTTCATAGACTGTCAGAAACTATAGGAAATTTTTTTAAACATTCACTTGTGCCTCAACCATTTTTTTTTTCTTCTCTACTTATTTAATTGTTTAGTATCGTTTTGATATTTTGTTTTTATTTTTCACAAAATAAAAGAAAAGTTATTTGACGAACTACTTTCAAAAGAACCTTAATTCCACTAAAAAATAAATAAAAAAAATTAGAAGTTTACAAAACAACAATCATGTTGGAATATTAAATAAAATATTTTCAAGGTATAAAAATACTAAAAATTAAGACTCATCAACCCACGCTTTAATGGCATAGCATAAAATCCACCACATGTTTTATTTTGATAATTCGAATTATTTATTTTTCAGAACATGATAATTAGAATATTTATGCAAAAAATAATGATGATTGTAGTTATATGTTTAAATCAAATTTATATTATAAAAAATTAATGGTTATTATTGAAATGATATTTGTTTCCATTTTTTAAAAAAAAAAAAATATGATTACATGAATATTCTACTTAACAAATCTAAAAAAATGAACAATTCTGATCACTAAAATCGGCTCCAAAATGGGCTTACGAAACCCAAATGCTTCTCAAGTTGAGATGACAACTCGAGAGAAGCCAACCTCAACAAAAAAAAAAAAAAAAAAAGTCCCATTTATTCGTTCATTCAATCAAGACAAAATAAATAAAAAAAATTATCAAAATTTATTTGGGGCCATTACATTACATTTCAGTTTTGTCAATTTAAATCCTAATTTTTTAAATTTATTTTTAATTTAAACCATTGATTTACTTTTAATTTAAATCATTTGCCTATTTTCGTTAAATAAAATAGATAGAAAAAGATTATTTTAATCATTAAACTTAATATAAGTATATATAAAAGGTCTAAAATACACTTTTTATTAAATTTAATGACTAAAGTATTTATTTTTTAATTAATTTATTTAATGAAAATATGCAAATGGTTTAGATTGAAAAAAAAATAATTAGAGTTTAAATTAGTAAAATTAAAAATTCAGAGTTTATTTTGTTGTAAGGCTCAAGTCTGATGGTTTTTTTTTTTTTTTTTTAATAATTTCTACTCTTTTTTTTTTTTTTTTTTCTTTTTCTTCTTTTAAGATATATCACTTAACATAGTTGTTTAACTATTGGCATCACCATAAATAAGTTACTTCACATTATTCCTCTACTTTTTTTATAAGTCTTTTTATAATAAGTCAAAAAAAAAAAAAACATGTAAACCATACCCAAAATGACCCTTGCATTGAATTGTAGAGAAAAATGTTCATTGACAGTCGGAAACTATAGACTTTTTTTTTTTTTTTAAACATTCAATCTTGCCTCAACCATTTTATTTTATCCTCAAGTTATTTAATTGCTTAATATCGTTTCAATATTTTGTTTTTATTCAAAAAATAAAAGAAAAATTATTTGACAAACGACTTTCAAAAATTGAAAATGACCCAATTTATAAATTTATATGCATAGAAATCAAATATAGAATGGGACACAACTCTCTCACAAGAGATGAGATC
Source organism: Camellia granthamiana (assembly GCA_036172215.1). NCBI lineage: Eukaryota > Viridiplantae > Streptophyta > Magnoliopsida > Ericales > Theaceae > Camellia > Camellia granthamiana. The sequence goes on along the minus strand of CM069912.1, from coordinate 114,925,222 downwards.
CACATATGTGATGCGAGACTCGCCTCTTGTGAGAAAATTCTGCGGACTCTATATTTAATTTTTTGTATTCTTAACATACTATTTGAAATCCCTATCTACCATGACTCCATGATTAAATGCTTGCAAGGGATTTGCAAATCAGATAAATTTGTAAGTAAATTAGTTAAATTTGTAAACAAATCAGAAAAATTTGTGAGCAAATAAGAAAAATTTTAAATTAGAAAAAATTTGAAAACATAGAGAAAATCAGAGAAATTGAGCAAACTAGAGAAATTTTAAACCAGAGAAATTTCAAAACACATAAAGAAGTTTCAAAAATTTCTCTATGTTTTAAAATTTTTGAAAATTGAATTTTCTTTACTTCAAAATTTATCTATAAAAATTTGAAGGACCCCAACTACTATAAAAATATTTCATGTCCCTTATGCTATAAAATTTTAATATAAGGGATCTTAAAAAAAATTTCCCCCCCAAAAATATAATTTTAATTAATAATTTTTATAATATTTATTACATTTTTATAATTGTTTTTAGGATAAACTATCAATAGGTCCTAATAGTTGGATTTAAGTCTCATCATATCCTATTGAAAATAATTTATCGTAAAATTGTAACTAAAAATAATTTTTTGTGACGGATTTTTTACATATGTCACTAAAAATTAATAATTATTGGCTTTTTTTGTCATGATTTTTATAAATTGTCGATAAAACTTACAATCATTGATGTTTTCCGTAATGAATTTTTTAAACTATCGTTGAAAGTTAAAAATTAGTGACTTTTTCATGACTATTTTTTTAAACTATTGCTAAAACTTATAATTAGTAACTTTTTTGTGACAATTTTTAAACCGTCGCTAAAAATTAACAATTAGTAATATTTTTTAATAATATTTTATGAAAAATGTTATTAATGCTTAAAGAACTTATTGGACAATAAGTTTACCTATTAGGACCTATACATAAATTTTTTTTTTTGACACCACTAAAGTATTATTTATATTATTAAATAAAATATTACCAAATCATAAAAATACTAAAAATTAAGACTCACCAACCAACGTGTTAATGGCATAGCATGACTGGGATTTGTGACACTGAATACAAAAAGGGTCCCACATTACATTATAGGTCTTTTTAATCAAAGAAAAAATTAACATCCGAGTCCAATAGAGTTTTCAAAAGGTCATGGTTTCTGTCCAGTTCAGGATCGGATTGGATCTTGCTATTGGATTTGTAGGGGCTCACCATGGGTCCCGTTTTGATAATCTGAACCGTTCAATGTGTAAAGCTCGTCGAGTACTATATGCCTTTAAAAAATCACGTTGATCGGATATCGATAACTATGTGAACAAAACAGTTTTTTATCAACCGTTAATTTTTTCACCGTCCATTTTTTTTTATACAAAACTGATTTGATCACATAGCTATCGATATCTAATCAATGTGATTTTTAACAGGCATGTAGTACTCGACGAGTTCTACACATTGAAAGATTTAGATTTTCAAAACGGGACCCGTGGTGAGCCCCCACCGGCCTAACAGCACGGTCCAGTTCGATCCCGGACTGGACAGAAGCCGGACCCTTTTCGAAAATAGTTTATAAGTCTTCAATTTGTATTTTTATATTTTTAGTGATTTGTCAAAATATTTTAATTATTTTTTTAACTTTTTTGATTCCTTAATTTAGATATATTTAAAAAGTATAAAATTTGTACAAAAATATTGAAAAATTCATTAAATATAACAAAATACAAAAATGCATTAAATTTTCTTCTCTCTCTCTCTCTCTCTCTCTCTCTTGTATTTTTTTGTATTTGGTGAATTTTTAAAAAAAAATGTATCTAGTTTAGGTGTATTTTTTAAAAAAAAATGTATCTAGGTTAGGTGAATTTTTTTAAATGTACCTAGGTTAGGTGAATCTAAATTTTTTTTTTAAAAAAATCATAAAATATTTAAAAAAAATCACTATCACTAAAAAAAATAAAAAATAAATAAAAAAAACTCAATTTTTAGAAAATTCAGTGAAGCCAAAAATACAAAAATATTATACTTTCTTGGCAACTCTAAACCCTAAATCTTACAAAAATCAAAGTCAACAAAAAAAAAATATTAAAAAGTTATGAAAACAAAATCACTACAAAAATTTAAAAGTCAAAAAAATTACTAAAAAAAATAAAATAAATGTCATACACATCAATTTTTTACATTTTTCTATACAATTTTAAAAGTCATTTTCAAGTACATTAATTTTTTTTCACCCCATAAAAAAAATAAAAAAAACCATTAAAAAAGTAAAATCCCAAACTAGACGTTGATATAACCTAGTTTTTGAAATTGAGTAATCGTTTGGTATTTTAGGAAATCCAAGGTAACAGTGTGTCCATCCAATAATAAGGAAACTATACTTACAAGCCCAAAAAATTAGGAACAATAAGAAAAAATAACGAAATATGATTAGTTGGATACACAACTATATATAATATTCCCAAAACATTCGGTAATTTCTAAAATTTGGGAGTCATTTCCAGAAACCAATTTTTTTTGAACCAAGGCTTTTGTAGGGCTTGTGACAAAATATTGTGGATAGGGTTGGCCCCAACAAGCAGTTAGACAACATGACACAATTTATATATCAACATTGCTACAGTCACACAATTTCTCCCTCTAAAATCTCTTGAATGACGTGACAAAACAAAATGTATGCAAAGAGAATTTTGAGAAAATATTTAAATACAAATTAACTTTTTAAATTTTATTTATCACATTATTAAGAAGGGTTTGAGGGGATAAATTGTGTCAATAAATTATTTTTCCTTCTATTAAGGTTGAAGAAACGGGGATGAGACAGCCTTGTTTGTGTGCACAGTGATGCCCACATGCTGGTATGTATGTGTACACTCTTTTGTGCTTTCTCACTTGAATCTCAAATTGTGTTGTCGCTTTTGATTTGAACAAAATTAAATTTCAAACATAAATTTAAGTAAACATTTAATATTTTGAAATACATGCTATACGAGCAAGAAATAATCTTCTCGTATAATCCTGTTGATTAAGTCTGTGCTCCTCCAAACATCGTCGCTTTATTCCTTGAAAACACAAACGTGAGCTAGTCGGCGGGTTTGTGCCGGATACTTCTCTGACGCCTAAGTCAGCAAAATAGACAAATAGACAAAAGCTCTGTGTATTCGATAATCAAAATTGTGTTACCTGTACATAGGTTATGTTGTGAGTTTTTATAGGTTCCGCGTGGTACAATCCTAGTAGGACTCTTATTCCTCCATGTAGAGTCCTCCTAGGAATCACACTCCTGAAAGACAATGCTTATTCTTCAACACCCCCCTCACTGCTTAAACCAAGTGAGATGGTTCTACCTCGGTAGTATGACAAAACGACTGAGCTAACATGGCCATGCTAAACTGGCAGAAATGACCGAGCTCTAACTAGCTCAGTTCTTCTCTTCATTGCTTGTACTTCAGTTTCGCCTGTTGAGACCGAGCTAACCATAGCAAGCTTGGACCGAGCTAACCAAACCAAGCTTGGACCGAGCTAATCAAGAGCAAGGTCCTTTCATCTCGGCCTAGAATGGTATGACCGAGCTAATTACACTGTACCGACCGTGGTAACCACAAGCACAATTTGGACCGAGCTCATTGCAAGGTCCTTTCACTTGGCCCTTTTTACCGCGGCCCATTTACCCTGTTCGGTCCAATTTACTTATAAATTACCCTCTCAACTACCCCTTAATTCCATCTGCGCAGCATGATTGGGATTACCCGTTACCAGCCGAGCTAAAAACTTTAGCCTTTAAACCGAGCTAAATTCACACCGGGCTACTAATCTGTCCGGTCAAAACGTCTCTTCAGTCGCTGTAACTGAATCGCTTTCTATTCCATGGACACGTGGTAGACTCTCATTGGCCCAGCGTAGCTGTCACGTCGCTCCGTACTCCGAAAAATTTGAACAGTCCCGCCTTTTCTCTTTCTCTTTACACAAAACTAAACCCGTCGTCTTGAACCAATCACTTCCACTATTCATCTTCTTCTCTCTCTCTCTTTGAGCCTCTATTTCTCCAAAACACAGTATCTGCAAAAACTCTCCCTCGCGACTTCGATCTTCATCAACTCGTCTTCATACTGTAAGTAACTCAATCCATTTCCTTTTTGTTTTGTCTAGTTTTTGTAATACGTAGCATAATACTCGTATGCTTTTCAAAACAAATATACCTTTTTTGCTTCCATTTTTCTGGGAAAGAACCATGTAATAGAATCACTGTATTTACGAATAATCTGAAGAACGATGCATTTGATCCAAAATCTCACTTCAACCGAACTAGGAAGTTGTTTATATTAGGTGCGAACCTAGCAAAACTGAACAACCGAACTAGGGCTTCATACAATACCTGTAGTTTCAAACAGGACTAAGTACCTTCTGTTTCCCTTTAGCCGAGCTAGCGAATTGTATTAGGTTTTGCGCAATACCGCGCTGGAAAGCCTCAAACACCGACCGAGCTATAACTTGGGGCCAAACCAGCTCCCCGACTTAATCAAAACCGAACTAAGACTGCTGCACCATAAGCTTCAACCGAGCTATGAACTTCTCGTTCCACTTAGCCGAGCTAATGTCTTCTGCTCTAACCGGGCTAAGAACGGATAGAATCCTCTGCAGCAGAGCTAGGACTCCATTTACTTTGCCTTTTTTGCTTCCAGCACGGTCCAACGATCTGTGCTTAACACTTTTCCTTTTCACTTTGTAGACTAACTTAGGTTGGCCAGGCACACCTTTGCACGCTCGACCGAGATACTGAAGGTCATCTCAACGCCGAACTAAATTATACGTAATTTAAGGCCACATGGGGAAGTATCGATTTTTAGTGAACTCTCCAGGAGCCATAGCTGAGTTCCGAAAGGATTACCAAATTCCAGACGACGTCCACCTCTCACTAGCCGAACTAGACACCATTCCCTAGGGAAAATCGGGCTTCGTGCCTTTCAACGCTATTTCCATTGTAGAGGCCGGTCTTCGTTTTCCCGTTCAGCCTCTTCTTTGCGAATTCCTCAGACAAACAAATCTCTGCCCTACCTAACTTTCCATAAATTCATACCGAATAATAAACGGCATCGCCGAGCTAAACCGCTGGCTTGGCCTTAACCTCGGTCTAGCCGAACTATTCCACCAATATTCCCTTGGCCAGAAGGAAGATGGCTGGGTATATTACCTACGAATAAGACGCCGCCGAGAAAAGATAATAAAGAACACCCCAGACAAAGATGTAAATGACGATGATTTTTTCTGGGTTTCTGGGAATTTTGAAGACCAGGAGGCCTAGATCTCGGGCGACTGAATAAACTGGAACAAAGGAGTTGTCGGTATAAATATCTCAGTTTAGTGTTGTGCTTTCTTTACTTTGTTATTCTCATTTTCAACCGTACTAACCGTTGTCTTTTTCCTTTATGCAGATTTGGACCATCTCAAGTCCTAGTATAGCTACCCCAACCTAGACGCACTTTGCGCCGCACTTCGATATCCCAACCGAGGTTGGGCCGAGCTACTAAATTTTGAACCGACGTATAGATACAGCAGTAGGCAAAAGACCAGGGTGACAGACTTCTTGTTGGAACCCTCTCCTGAACCTGATCCAACCCTCCCACAAATCAACCTCATTCCACTGACTGCAGAACAAGAGATGGAAAAAAAGAGAGCAGTAAGAGCTCTTATCACCGAGACAAACCAGGCCAAGGTTCCACCAGCCGGCCAAACACAAGACGCCGTAGTAGCCCTACCAACCGCCCAGCCGTCCACATCTTGGCCAAACAAGCATGCTCGGATTTCTGCAACCAAGCCACGCCTCGTTGATGAGGATGAAACCGTGCTTCCACCAACCATACCACCAAGCCCACAAGCCGAGCGTTCAGACCGGGCTAGCCCATCAGAATGGGTGCCCAAGGTCACCTACAAGAACCAAGCTATCACTGATTCCGACTCAGTGGTAGCCGAAAAAGACCACTCGTTGGCATTTAATCTTGCCAAGAGTGTGTGTCTTCTAGCCGATATGGAGCACCACGACCACCTTACCGAGCTGAAAGCCATTTGCTCGGCGTCAAAATCAATGGTGCTGGTAAGTTTCTCCATTCTTTGGCCCCCAATTTCTACATCTATTCGCTCGGTTCGGCTCAAAATTGTTTCTCTGTTCGCAGGCCCTACAGAAGAACCACGTTGCTCACAAGCGCGTGTTGGAGCTTCGAAAAACCATAAGGCAGGCCGTGGCAGAGGCCGATGCTAAATCGGCCGAGCTAGAAGAGGCCAAGAAGAAGATGGTCGAGCTACATACCGAGGTGGCCAGGCTGACTGGTCTCGTCAACTCGGCTGAAACAGATAAGCAGAGGGCTGCGGCCGTACTGAAAGATAAATATCTACGAGAGCTAGCCAAGCTCGAGGGAAAGAAGAATGCTGAGATCGCCGAGCTGGAGAAGAAGGTAGGCGACACAGAAGACTGCGGTTATAAAGAGGGCGAGGCCACCTATATTAAGCAATGCGAAGCTGCCAAGGATAATTTCTTCAAATGTGGATGGAAGGTAGCTGTGGCCAAGCTCGGTCATGGCCAAGAGATAGAGGTCTTTCAAAGCCCTCCCCCACATTTCATACCGAGCTACATGGTGGAGTATGCTACAGCCATTCAACAAAAATTTCTTCAAGAAGGGGAAGAAGAAGAAGAAGAATTTGAGCCCAACAATTCCCCAGTCATTAATGATCCCGCTGTTCAGCCAGCTCGGGTGGAGCCACCGGTGGAAGACTTGGTTGGCAATATGACCGAGCTACCTGCTGAAACCGGGCTCCGAGTTGATTTGGATGCGGATCTTGACGACCTCTTTGCTTGATCTTGTATTTTCTTCTTTTCACTTTTGGAAAGAAACTGTAACCAGGCTGAAGTCCCGCTCCTTTGTAATTCTGATTTGAACTTTGAATGAAAACTTCTTTTGTTTCAACTGTTATTTCGGTTTACTTCCATGTTTGCATTTACTTTCCAATTGTAATATGAATGCAGTATAACATTTTCTGGCCGAGATACCTATCTCGGTCTTAACCTTGAAATCTACCTGGTCATACCTGCCAACTTCTTCAGCCTAGGTTTTTACCTCGGCTGAAGATTACAAAAAGTTATTTATTCCAGCCAACCACTCTTCAGCTTGGATCCTTATTTCGGTTGAAGAGTACTAAGTGTTGGTTTTTCCAACCAACCTCTTCAGCCTAGATCCTTATCTCGGCTGAAGAGCAATAAATGTTGGTTTTTCTAGCCAACCACTCTTCAACCTGGATCCTTATTTCGGTTGAAGAGTACTAAGTGTTGGTTTTTCTAGCCAACCTCTTCAGCCTAGATCCTTATCTCGGCTGAAGAGCAATAAATGTTGGTTTTTCCAGCCAACTTCTTCAGCCTAGATCCTTATCTCAGCTGAAGAGCAATAATTGTTGGTTTTTCCAGCCAACCTCTTCAGCCCATATCCTGATCTTAGCTGAAAAGAGCTCAAAGTTGGTTATTCCTGCCAACCTAGAGTGAAATGTTTGGTTATTCCTGCCAAACGTGTTGCAGCCTCGATCCTTATCTTCGCTTAGAAGAAGTGTTGGTTTTTCCAGCCAACCTCTTCAGCCTAGATCCTAATCCTAGTTGAAGAAAGCTCAAAGCTGGTTATTCTTGCCAATCTAGAGCGAAGTGTTTGGTTATTCCTACCAAACGTCCTGCAGCCTCGATCCTTATCTTGGCTTAGGAGAAGTGTTGGTTTTTCCAGCCAACCTCTTCAGCCCATATCCTAATCCTAGCTGAAGAGAGCTCAAAGTTGGTTATTCCGGCCAACTCTGATTTCATTGCCCCTAGTTCCTTAAAACTATTTTTACAGAGAAAAACAATTTATGCTGAAAAAGAAACTACTTGTTTTATTGAAAAATAAAAACTACAAGTAAGTTTAAAGAAAAGCTAAAAATAAAATAGTTTGAGATTGGCAGTGTTCCATGGCCTGGGAATGGCTTTGTTATCTTCATCTTCCAAGTGGTATGCCCATTTTCCTGCTAATCCAACCACTTTGTAAGGTCTTTCCCAATTGGGCCCTAACTTGCCATCTCCAGGTACCAGGGTGTTTCCCATTACTTTGCGCAGCACCCAATCTCCAATCTTGAATTGCCTTGCATGTATTGTCTTATTATACTTTCTGGATAACTCTTGCTGGTATGAAACAATGTGAACCAGTGCTTTTTCTCTTCTTTCTTCTGCAAGGTCGAGCTCCAATGTTATGGCTTCTCCATTTAAGTTTGGATCAAAATTTTCACTTCTAATTGTGGGGAGGCCAACTTCCAGTGGGATTACTGCTTCCATGCCATAGGCCAAGGAAAATGGCGTTTCTCTAGTTGATCGCGGGGGTGTGGTACGGTAAGCCCATAAAACATGAGGAAGCTCCTCCGCCCACTTGCCTTTTGCTTTCTCCAGCCTTTTCTTCAATCCAGCTAGAACGACTTTGTTTGATGCTTCCGTTTGGCCATTTGCTTAGGGGTATGCCGGTGTAGAGTTGTAGAATTCTATCTTGTATTCTTCACAAAAGCCTCTAAAATTTTTGCCGTCGAACTGAGTGCCGTTGTCAGATATTAGAGCTTTTGGTATGCCGAATCGAGTGATGATATTCTGCCAGACGAACTTCTTCACATTTTTCTCCTTTATTGATGCTAGTGCTTCTGCCTCCACCCACTTTGTAAAGTAGTCTGTTGCTGCTAGAAAGAACTTTCTGTTGCCGGGTGCCGTTGGAAGTGGTCCTACTATGTCCAAGCCCCACATTGCGAAGGGCCATGGACTAGTTAATGGTAAAAGCTCTCTGGCTGGTTGATGTATTTGGTGTGCGAACTTCTGACATTTCTCGCACTTCTTGACATACTTCTCTGAATCCGCTTGCATGTAAGGCCACCAATATCCCTGCGAAATTGCTCTATAAGCCAATGATCTTCCCCCTTGGTGGCTTCCGCATACGCCTTCGTGAATCTCGAATAAGAATGCTTCGACCTTGCTGGGATGAACACATTTTAGGTAAGGTCTTGTGAAGGATTTCTTGTACAAGGCCATTAATGAAGAGAGCCAAAATCGTTGTGATTTTGCTCTTATTTTGTTGGCTTCTTTCTTCTCTTCGGGTAAGACGCCATCTTTTAAGAACACTAAAATTGGATCCATCCATGAAGGGCTTAATTCGGCGCAACATACCTCTTCTACTTCGGGTTCTTCAATGCTTGGTCTTGGTAAGTAGTCAATCAATAACGGATGTGGGATGGATGTATCTACCATCGAAGCAAAGCCTGCTAGTTCGTCTGCTCTACTATTTTCTTCCCTGCCAATCTGCTCTATCCGCACTACTTCGAACTTCATAATCTCCTTTTTGACTAACTCTTGGTACTTAGCCATTCTTTCATCATTTGCCTCGTAGTCGCCTGAAATTTGGTTTACCACTAGCTGTGAGTCACTGTAAACCATTAGCTCGGTGGTCTTTATGTAGAGTGCTGATTTTAGTCCTACCAGAAGCGCTTCATACTCTGCTTCGTTGTTTGATGTTGGGAAACCACGGTTGACTGCTTGTTCCACTATTAGGCCATCTGGTGAGATAAGGACTATGCCAAGTCCTGCACCGTGCCTGTTGGACGCTCCATCCACGAAAAGATTCCACATCTCTCCGACGAACAGTTTCCAGCAAGTGGATGGATCAGATGATGCCTTGGGGTCATGAGTGTTGCTGGTGTTTTCTTCAAAGTCCACACTTATTGTTTGCCCCTTACTATCTGATCATACCAACTTTTTATTTGTTGATGAGTCTTTGCTTGGTGTAGCATGGTTTGCTTCTTCCTCCCTTTCTTCACTCCGGTCTGTTTTGGGATGTGGCTGGCCATCCTGTATCAGGGGTTGCGTATTTCCTGCGGCGCTCTCCATCTCCATTTCGGTTGTACCAGTCAAGTCAACTAGGTAGATGTGATGACTTCCTGGTGTGAACTTTGCCACAAAGTCTGCCAAAGCTTGGGCTTTTATTGCGGTTCTGGGTTGAAACTTGATGTCAAACTGTCCCAACTCCACTGCTCACTTCAAGATTTGCCCAAAAAAGTTCGCCCTCTCAAACAAAGCTTTTAATGGAAAAGCTGTGAGGACGATTATGGTGTGAGCGTGGAAGTAATGCGACAGTTTCCTAGAGGCCATCATCAGGGCTAAGGCCAGTTTTTCCAATGGTAAGTACCTGGTTTCTGCGCCCAGCAAGGTTTTGCTGACATAAAAGATGGGCAGGTGTTGGATTCCTTCCGCTCTGACCAACACCGCGCTGACTGCGTGCTGTGAAACTATCAGGTACAAAAAGAGCTCTTCACCAGGTATTGGGGTTACTAGCAACGGTGGGGAAGACATGTATTCTTTCAGGCTTTCTAGGGCGTGATCGCATTCTTCATCCCACTCAAACTTGGCCTTTAACGCTTGAAAAAATGGTCGACATCTGTCTGACGACCGACTTATGAACCGGTTGAGCGTAGTTGCCATACCAGTGAGATGCTGCACTTCTTTGACTGAGTTGGGCCTCTTTAGATCCTGAATTGCTTTGATCTGAGAGGGGTCTGCCTCTATACCTCGGTTGGTTACCAGGAAGCCTAGGAATTTGTCAGATCCTATGCCGAACGCACACTTGGATGCATTAAGGCGTAACTTGTTCTTCTTCAGGATCTGAAACATCTCACCTAGGTTCCTGAGATGGTCATTCTCATCCTTGCTTTTGACCACCATATCATCTATGTATGCCTCCATTGTTCTGCCTAACAATGGTTCAAACATCTTGGTGACCATCCGCTGGAATGTTGCCCCTGCGTTTTTTAGGCCAAAGGGCATGACCTTGTAGCAATACAGTCCTCTTGGCGTTATAAAAGATGTGACCTCCTGGTCAGGCTCATACATAGCAATCTGATGGTAACCTCTATACGCATTAAGGAAGCTAAGTCGATTATGGCCTGCCGTCAAGTCTACCAGTTGGTCTATCCTGGGTAAGGGAAAGCTATCTTTTGGGCATGCCTTATTGACTGTTTTGTAGTCCACGCAAACGCGCCATTTTCAATTCTTCTTTGGCACCACCACTGTATTGGATATCCACTTGGGATAGTGTACTTCTCTGATAGCTCCCGCCTCTAGAAGGTTTCCCACTTCTTTCGCCACTATCTCGGCGTGGTGGAGTGCTGATTTGCGAATGCGCTGTATAATTGGTCTGGCATTTGGGTGGACGTTTAATTGGTGACAGATGAAGTTTGGGTCAATGCCAGGCACGTCATACGGCGTCTAGGCGAACACTTCGATGTTAGAGGTTAAGAATTCTATGACCTCTATTCTCTCAGTGCTAGACATAGATGAGCCGAGCAAAAAGAACTTTTCTGGGTTCTTTTCATCTATCCTTACCTGTACCAAGTCTTCCACTGCCTTCTGTTCAGCGGTTTTGCCAACATTCGCAAACAACTCATTGCTCTCAGGTTCTTCCACCATCTATACATATCCCTTGGCAGCGCAGCTGCCATTTACTATAACGAAGCATTGTTTGGACATAATTTGGTCTCCAAAGACCTTTTCAATTACTTCGGCTTCGTTGGGGAACCGCAATACTTGATGGTAGGTTGACGCTACCGATCGCATGGCATGCAGCCATGTCCTTCCTAAGATTATGTTGTAAGTGGAAGGGACTTTCAATACCCAGAATTCCACTTGTTTCGTCATGCTTCCTGCTCTGACTGGGAGGATTATCTTGCCCACTGGCCACTCTGGCATTGAGTTGAATCCAATTAGAGGAGATGTTGCAGGCGCCAAGTCTTTGTCCTCTAGTTTCAATTGTTTGAAGGTTTCGTAATACATTATCTCACACGAGCTTCCTTGGTCGATCAAAATCTGTTTGATGTCGTAATCCTTGATGCGGAGTGTGACAACCAGTGCATCATTGTGAGGGCAATATATCCTTGCCAAGTCTATGTCTAAAAAAGATATGACATTCGTGGCTTCTGTTCTCCTTTTTTTAATGGCAGGTTGTGCACTTAATACCTCCCTTAAGTGCTCAGCCTTCTTGATCATTCCCCTGAGCTCACATACTCGTTCAGGTTCGAATACCCCATGTATTACGTTAATCATGCCTTGAGGTGGGGCGTTGATCGGCATTCCGTTTGGGTTGTCGTGGTTCTGGGGGACTGGCTGTGTCCCTCCTTCTATGTACTGGTCTAGGTGCCCAACTGCCACTAACTCCTCCAAGTGCTATCTCAACGGCGTGCAATTCTCTGTGCGATGTCCCTTTTCATTATGGAAGGTACACCGGGATCCTTCGTCATAATCTTTTTGTGTGTCTCCCAACTTAGCTGGCCATCGGACAAAAGGTTCATCGTGTATCTCACTGAGAATTCGGTAGATTGGTTTTTTGAACACCGTGGTAATGGCAGTGCGAACTCTTAGCCACCTTTTGTCTGGATCCTTTTTGTTAGCCCGTCTGCCACGCCCATTCCTGCTTGGTCGTTCTACCGTGTTGACTTTTGCCGAAGTCATTTTATCTGGTATTGTTGTTGTGCCAGATTTCGCCTTAGCACGGGCGTCATCCTCTTCCACACGAATATGTTGGTGCACTCTCTCCATTAAGGCCTCCATCGTGAGGGGAGACGTCATAGTGATTGAATCCCTCAATTTGTTGCCGACTGGCAAGCCCCGTTTGTATTGTGCAATGGCGAGGTTTGTAGGACAATCTCCTATCTGGTTAAAAGTTTCCCAATAACGACTATTGTAGAATCTCAACGTCTCCCTGTCGCCCATGTCAATGGAGAGTAGCTGATCGATCTCCACTGGTGTTTTGGTATTCGTTCTGAACCTAGTCACGAACGCCTCTGCCAATTGCGCCCAGGAGGCGATGCTGCCTTCTGGTAGCCTTTTGAACCAGGTTAAACCTAGGTCACCAAGGCTGGATGGGAAAAGGATGCACATTAAAGCCTCATTCTGCCTGTATACTGCCATAACCTGGCGAAAGTGGCTTAGGTGCATGTAGGGGTCCGTCTTCCCCTCATAAGTGGTAAATTTAGGCTGGTGAAAGCCCAAAAGTAGTGGTGCGTTCTCAATTGCCGGAACGAACGGCGAGGTCTGTAGCCTTGCTAATGCTTTGTCTGCTGGTTTATAAGCAAGGCGCGGTAGTGGCATTCCTACCTCGACGCTCCCATGTGTCCGAGGAGCCAACCGCTGAAGGGCTGAAACTCTGCGTGGGTCGCGCGCCCTGGTATCCTCCTTCCATCGTGCCCTTTCTTTTAGCACAGTTCGCAAATTGGATGATCTAGGCAATTTCGTCTGCCTGGATGACGTCTGGTGCGTGCGCGAGGGCCGATAGGTGCTTCCCTCGGTATACGAATTCTCAGTTCTCGTTCTCTCAGACCTGGAGTAACGAGTCCTGGGAGTTCTTGACTGAATGTCGCCTGTTCTCAGGCTCCTACTCTCTGCTTGCGATGGTGTGGTATGCCTACTACGATCTTCCGAGTGGCGAGGGGGCGTGTTGCTTTTGTGCCCCTCTCCTGTCGCCACCCATTTTCCTTTGATCTGGAGCTTCATAGACTCCATGTCTGCCGCCATCTTTCTTATTAACTCGTCTTGTTCCTTTACGCGATCTTCCAGAACTTGAGGATCCATCCTCCGCCTCTGTCTTTTAGGACTTTGAGAGCGACGGGGGCTGTTAGCCCGTCTTCCCATGGCATCCCTCCGTGGGTTTTGTCGCTGGGACTCTAAATCCGCCATGGGAGGGATAGAAGGCAAACCTTCGCGCCTCCCACCCCCCTCTGGGGTTTGTTCGTCGATAGCGGACTGCGGCAAATCTTCATTGTGCGCCATTACTTCCGATTAGAGAGGAAAAACTTGATCAAGAGGTTTTGTTCTTTCTGGTCTTCCCACAGACGACGCCAATTGTACAAGCAAGAAATAATCTTCTCGTATAATCCTGTTGATCAAGTCTGTGCTCCTCCAAACGTCGTCGCTTTACTCCCTGAAAACACAAACGTGAGCTAGCCGGCGGGTGTGTGCCGGATACCTCTCCGATGCCTAAGTTAGCAAAATAGACAAATAGACAAAAGCTTTGTGTATTCGAGAATCAAAGTTGTGTTACCTATACATAGGTTATGTTGTGAGCTTTTATAGGTTCCACGTGGCACAATCCTAGTAGGAGTCTTATTCCTCCATGTAGAGTCCTCCTAGGAATCACACTCTTGAAAGACAATGCTTATCCTTCAACACCCCCCTCACTGCTTAAACCAAGTGAGATGGTTCTACCTCGGTAGTATGACAAAACGACCGAGCTAACATGACCATGCTAAATTGGCAGAAATGACCGAGCTTTAACTAGCTCGGTTCTTCTCTTCATTGCTTGTACCTCAGTTTCGCCTGTTGAGACCGAGCTAACCATAGCAAGCTTAGACCGAGCTAACCAAACCAAGCTTGGACCGAGCTAATCAAGAGCAAGGTCCATTCATCTCAGCCTAGAATGGTATGACTGAGCTAATTACACCGTACCGACTGTGGTAACCACAAGCACAATTTGGACTGAGCTCATTGCAAGGTCCTTTCACTCAGCGCTTTTTACCGCGGCCCATTTACCCTGCTCAGCCCAATTTACTTATAAATTACCCTCTCACATGGGAAGGACCTTAGTTCCACCAAAAGTGAAAAGTATACATACCAGCAATCATGGTAGATATTAAATAAAATATTATTAAATTGTAAAAATACTAAAAATTAAGACTCATTGACCCACGTGTTAATTTAGGAACAAGTTATTTTTAATAATTTTTTAATTTTTTACGAAAAGATGTATAAAAAATAGAGAGAGTGATATGACAATTTGTAGTCACTTTTTAACTTTTTAACTAAAATAAATAATTGCCAAAAGAAAAAGGGTCCCATTTTACATTTATAGATTTTTCATTCTCTCAGTCAAGATTAATTAAATATAATATAATTAAATTAAATTAAATTAAATTTTCGTCAAAATTATTTTGATTGTAAAGATTTAGAGATATTGTTATAATTTTTAAATAAAAAAATTTATAAAGGACCCAATTAGATTTTTTTTCCTAGACCCGTATTATTTATTTATTTATTTATTTATTTTTTTTAAGAATATTAAACCTGTTTGAGCCGTCTCTACATTAATCAAAGAAAAAATTAACATTAAGGTAGAGATAAGATAATAAGGTTTTCCTGCAAGAACTTCCTAGTCATGGAATACAAAGCAAGGCCATGTTTGGTTTCAGAATTATTTTTTAAAAAATTAAAACTTAATTTGATGAAAGAAATTTGAAAAAAAATTAAAAATTATTATTTTTCGTTATTTTATCTTTTGAGATGTCAGAAATAATTTTTAAAAATTTAAAAATATCCATTTGATATTTATTTTTATTAAATTGATTTCCATTTTTTGAAAAAAAAACTTTCAAATTTTTTTTCTCAAAAACAAACCAAACAGTTTTCTTGGGTTCTTGGTAATCCTAAACCCCAAATCTTACAAAAATTACAAAGTCAAACCACAAAAAAATAAAAAATAAATAAAACACTAAAAAGTTGTAAAAAGAAAATTACTAAAAAAAAAAAAATATCATATACATCAAAATTTTCCATATTTCTATACAATTTTTAAAATTTATTTTAAAATATATTAATTTTTTTCACCTCATAAAAAAATAAAAAATTAACAAATCATTAAAAAAAAGTCAAATCCCAAACCAAATCTTAATACAACCTAATTTTTGAAATTGAGTAAGTATTTCAAGAATTTCAAGATAACAGTGTGCTCATCCAATAATAATGAAACTATACTTAGCTAGCTCCAAAATTTTGAAACAATATAAAAAAAATAACAAAATATAATTAATTGAGCATACAGCCACAACGTTCTCAGAACACTTGATAATTTATTAAATTTGCGAGTCATTTCACAAAACCCAATTTTTTCTGAACTACAAGACTCTTACGGCGTATTTGATTGGGGAATTTGGAGAGGAATTTGAAAAAAAAATGGAAAAGGTATGTGAAATGTGAATAAAACATACTTATATTTCACATAGTTTCACACACATTTTTCCTTTCCCTTTCTAAATCCCTCCTTAAATCCCCCAACCAAACACAGCATTAAGGTGTGTTATTTGGACGGATTGGATAAGAGGGGATTGTAATCTATCGGACTATTAGTCTCGGGATACATTGTGTCTGGATTATTTGGTTAGACTGGATTTGTATCCTATGTTTGTTTAATCATGGGATTATATGTCTGGATTGGACTATTTTTAGTGAATCCAATGTTTGGTTAGACGGACTGGATAAGGATAAATGTTCAAACGACTATTTTACCCTTGTAATTTATAATTTATATTTTTTATTTAATATATAATTTTAAATTAATGACAATAAAAAAATAATTTTATTTAATATATAAATTAAATTTTCAACAATACTAAAAAAATTTAATTTATAAGGCCATAATTTATAATTTATTATTTTTAAATAAATTCAATTTATAATTTATATTTTTTATTTAATACATAATTTTAAATTAACAACACTAAAAAAATAATTTTATTTAATATGTAAATTTAATTTTTTAACAACACTAAAAAAAATTAAATTTATAATTTATAATTTAAATTTTTTTATTTAATATATAATTTTAAATTAACAACACTAAAAAATAATTTATAAATGTTCAAAAGACTATTTTACCATTTTCTAATTGTTTATTAAGTAATAGCATGGAGGGTAAAATGAACATTTCACAAAATAATCCCATGGTTTCTATCCCATCCTCCCATGGGATAGGATAGTTTCATATTTGTGAGACTAATAGTCCAGAGCAAAATTTTTCAAACAAACAATGGACTATTAGTCCGGTGGGACTAATAGTCCAATCCCACACCCTAATTCTTCAAAACAAACACACCATTAGGGTGTGTTTGATTGGACGGATTGGATAAGGGGGGATTAAAATCCATCGGACTTGAGTCTTGGGACTGTGAATCCCCCGGACTATTTGGTTGGATTGGATATGTATCATGTGTTTATTTTTCATGGGATTAGATGTCTGGAAAAGACTATTTTTAGTGAATCCAACGTTTATCCTATCCAGTCTGTCCAACCAAACGTTGGATTCACTAAAAATAATCATTTTCAGACATCTAATCTTATGAAAAAACAAATACATGACACATATCCAATCCAACCAAATAGTCCGGAGGATTCACAGTCCCAGGACTCAAGTTCGATGGATTCTAATCCCCCTTATCCAGTCCGTCCAATCAAACACACCCTTACATGCTGATATGTGCACTCTTTTGTGCTTTCTCTCTTGAATCAGGAATTCCGTTGTTGTTTTTTAATTCACGAAATACCGTATTTAAATCATAAATTTAGGTTGAAATTTAAAAATTATTATTTTTCTTTGATTTTCTACATTTTTATTTAAATTCATAATCTAAACACAACACAAAAGTTTCCTTTGTCTCCAACCTTATTTCATGAGAGAAAATTTATTCACACAATATTATGAATATACAACATCTCATAGTTGAACTAATGAGATGTACTCCCTCAAAATATACAAAATGGACCATAAGGTGCATGGTGTGTATTGTTCTCACGTGTATGAACATATCCGCACTCTCATTCCGTAAGTTCAATTTTTAGTAGGAAAAGACTTCTCCGATAAAATTGACTAGGCTCGTCCTGATTGTGAGTTCACTTGGGGTCTACTTTAGAGTCCCA
Organism: Camellia granthamiana; assembly: GCA_036172215.1. Lineage (NCBI taxonomy): Eukaryota > Viridiplantae > Streptophyta > Magnoliopsida > Ericales > Theaceae > Camellia > Camellia granthamiana. The sequence continues at coordinate 114,907,426 of CM069912.1, read as the reverse complement.
AATCGTTCACTTGTAGGACTTCTTCAGATGATTGTCTATGTAAAAAATTAAATTGATAAAATATTAATTCATATATTTTTTGGTAATTGGGTATCCGAATCAATTTATGCACATTTCAACTAATCGTGGAATTCACATAAAGTGTTCCCCCTACGTGGATCAGGCAAATCTCAGGCAGAACCCACGAACGTGGCCCCAAGAAATTAATAACGCCTCGTGACAGTTGAACCTATGATCTAGAGATAGTACACCCCCAAGTCCCAAACTGCACCCACTAGGCCAATTCCTTAGAGTTATATCAATAGATACATTGATGTGTCAATTTTAATTACTCACAAGCATACTAATATACTTATGATTTTAGAAAAATAATCAATTTCAAAGTTAAATAGACCTTAATCTAGTGACAAATTTTGGTTTGATCCCAATTAAATCTACAGATGCAATTAATAAATAATTAAATAAACAAGGAAATAATTGAATCAAAGAATAAATTAATCAGATGAATGAAACTAAAGTTTTAAAATCCACAATCAAACATACATGCTAATTAATAACATAATCTGAATGTTTTCTTTAAATCAATCTCAATTATTATAGAAAATATGATCGTTAGGTTCTTTTAAAAATAATTATCTTATGTACATTCTTTCTCATCTAAAGGTTCAAAATCAAATCATCTAATATATTATTGCTGGTAACAAATCACAATAGATATCCAATATTCAAATTCAACAAGATAATAATCAAGGCAAACCAATTAATCAGTAGACTCCAAATGGACGAAAGAAATATGATTATTTCAAAATTTATTGAATTAATTACAAAGAGACAAGAACGATTAATCAATTAAATCACAATTTAAGAAAATAAAATAAAATCATATATTTAATTATTATGAAGCATGAGATATAATTACACATTATTAAAGAAATCATCAAAACCATAAAATTAACACACTCGATTCATAAATCCAAAATTAAATTTTATTTGTCTAAAAGTTCACACTCTAATGTACTTGCTTCTCTAGAAGTCCACACTCTAATCTCTCTCTCTCTCTCTCTCTCTCCTCTTCATTCTCTCTCTGATTTGACCCTCTTCGATGGGGTACGCCGTCGCGGCCACCGCCACCACACTGACGATTCTCCATCTACTCTCTCTTAGTCTCTTCCTCACCATTTCTCTCATCGGCATTGAACTCATTTCCTCAACTGATCTCAGTTAATCTCCCCCACCCCCTTTACACCCATCATATTACCACTACCACCGTCTTCACCATCTACCATTCTTGGAGACACAACGCTGATGATGCTTTGAATAAACCATTTCTCTCATCGGCGTCAAACTCACTCCCTCATAACTGATCGCAGTCAATCTCCTCCACTGCCTTCACACCCACCGCACCACTGATCTTTCCCACCCATTGAACTCACCCATTCTCATAGACATAATCTTCTGATCTGAGATTTGAAACAAATAAGTTTATATTCTTCAAACCCCTCTTTCTCTCTACTATATATATATATGTACATTAATAACATATAAGTTTGTGATCTGAGATGAATTGATCTTCATATGTTTGTGTTCGGTTCAAGGTTTTTAGGTCGAGTCGCGTACTGAATCTGAATACATGTTGTAGGTTTGACCATAACAATTGTATCTATGCCTAGAAAACCAAGGGACTTTTAATTGTTGACTTCCATCTTATCTTGGGAGAGTGGAGCACCGAAAGGAAGAATGAGCTGGCCATGTGCTAAGCTAGCTCTTCCATATCTGTGTGTTGAAGTTTTTCCACCGAAAGGAAGGGAATAATTGGCTGATTAACTTTGTTTCTCTTTCTTTCTTTCTTTCTTTTCTGTTTCTTTTTTTCTTTGTTCCCTCTCCCCGTGTATATATAGATGCAGAGAGTGAGAAGAAAGTAGGTGAGTGTAGAGTGGTGTGTGAGCAACAAACACAGAGTGTATAATCTATGTGTAAGAGACTGAGTTCTATAGAGGGTTGTAAGGTGCGAGTTGTAATCTCCCTCCAGAAAATTCTATAGTGAGTAATCTCTTTCCATGGATGTAGGCTATTGCCGAACCACGTAAATCCCTTATGTTATTGCTTGTGATTGATTGTTAGTGTGCCAAACAAATTCCTGAATCCTAACAACTGGTATCAAAGCCCAATGGAAAAAAAATTGTGCAATTTTCAAAGCCTACCAGATTTCAAAATTGTTAAAATCAAGTTTCGAGCACGCTAAGAGGACTGTCTCGTCAAGAGGAGTCCAAAACTGCAAAGTAGAGACAGAAATGACCCCGTATGCCCTTTCACGCACCACTTGAATTAGGCGCGCAAATCCTAATTGTAGCACGCGTCTTCACGCGCGGCTAAAAGTTGTCAACAAGTGAGGCTGCGCATGGATCTGACTTCACCGTGACATTATTAGCTCAGGAGCCAAGCTGAGCCGTCGCTATGCCGCCAGCCAACCTGCTATGTGTCAGTAGCCACGCTAGCAACCACATGTTCGCCACATCAGCACTTTTCATTGCCACGTGGCTGACATGTTAGTACATCAGATCAATTGGCTGACCGGACCCAACGCCAAGTTTGGCATCCTCAAAAAAATTCAAAAAGTCAAAAAGTCACTATCCTATTTAAGTCACATCATCTTATTTAAGTCACATCACCTCTCTAACACATCACTTCAAACCCAACCCAAATCCAACCCATATTTCATAAAAAGTCAAAAAGTGCACTTATTTAGTCTTCCCAAACTTGGCCTAAAAACCAGAGAAGTTATCTGGCATTTTCGCAGTACTGGTGCAGTGGTTGATCTAAATCATCGAGGTTGTTTTTGCTAGATCAGAGCGATTATGAATCCAATTTTGATGATCCAATAATTGTTTTTAACTATTTGGTGTATTCCAGACACATCTGTACAGTTAGATTTTTGATCCAAGGTTTTCTATAAAAAGAAAGAAGATGATGGAGGAATCTACTTCAACTTCAAGATCAATGATAAAGTTGACTGCTTCTAATTATACAATCTAAAAGTCGCGGATAGAAGACATCCTATATTGCAGAGATTTGTTTGACTTTATTGAGCTTGAAGGAGTCAAACAAGCAGAAGAGAAGGATATAGACTAGAAGAAAAAGAATCGAAAAACTGTTGATCAAATTAGACAATGGATTGACCATATTGTATTCCACCATGTCGCCCAGGAGACAGATGCTTATGCTCTCTAGATGATGTTAGAAGGCATGTATCAGTCAAAGACCACTTGAAACAAAGCCTTGGTGATAAGAAGGCTTGTCAATCTGAAGTTGAAGAATGATGTGTCTGTCGTCGAAAACACCAATGAATTCAAAAATTTGGTAAATCAGCTTGCAACAGTCAAGGTGCCCCTGGATGATGAGATGCAAGTCATACTACTACACAGTTTTTTACTGGATAGTTGTGAGACGTTGGTAGTTTTTCTCAGTAACTCTGTACCAGAAGGGAAGCTGGCCATGAGTATGGTCACGAATGCCTTATACAGTGAAGAGACAAGGAAGAAAGACATAGGGGGTAATTAAACCCATGCTCTTGTCACAGAAGGCAGAGGCAGAGATAAAGGTAGCGGAAAGAGCAGAGGTAAAAGCAAAAGCAGAGGCAAATGGAACAACATGAGTAAATCCAGAGACAACAAAGGTCAAGGAAACTCCAGCTTCACTTGCTTTCACTGTGGCTAGGAAGGTCACATAAAGAGAAACTACCTAAGCCAGATAGATAAAGGCCAAATCAGTAAATCAAAGGGAGATAAGAACACTACAACCGCAACAGCTAATGAAATACTTCTTGCAGTTGGTGAAGAGGAGGAGTTCCTTCATGTGACTGATGATAGCTACACAGAGTGGGTGGTAGACACAATTATATCCTATCATGCCACCTCGCACAGAGAACTTTTCAGCTCGTACAACGCTGGAGATTTTGGTACTGTTCGAATGAGAAATTCTAGCTATTCGAAGATTGTAGGTATTAGAGACATTAGCATTCAGACTAATGTTGGTTACAAGCTGGTTCTTAAAGATATGAGGCATGTTCTAGAATTGCGCTTCAATCTTATCTCCAGAAGTGCCCTGGACCAACAGGGCCATACAAGTGCATTTGGTAATGGCCGTTGGAAGCTAACAAGAGGAGCTTTAATAATCGCTAGAGAAGAAATGTCTTTCACAATGTACAAGACTTAAACGAAGATTTGTCCACAGATTCTCAATGCAGTAGAAGATAAGGAGTCACCAGACTTATGGTACAGAAGACTGGCTTACATGAGTGAAAAGGGATTGTATCTATACCCTTGTCCAAGGGTAATGCCCTTAAGCAGTGTTATCATTGCCTGTATGACAAGCAACATTGAGTAGCCTTCAGTTCAACGAGCAGGAGAAAAATAGAAGTGTTCAGCATGGTCTACTCAAATGTTTGTGGCCGTATAGAAGTAGAGTCACTTGGTAGCCGTAAGTATTTCTGACTTTCATTGATGATGCATCAAGAAAGTTGTGGATGTATTTCCTGAAGACAAATGATGAGGTATTCCAATATTTTCAGGAGTTTCATGTAATGGTGGAAAGAGAGACCGGGATAAAGTTGAAGTGTCTTCGCATAGATAATGGTGGTGAGTACACTTCCAATGTTTTTGAAGCATACTGTGCCAGTAGAGGTATTTGGCATGAGACAACAGTTCCCATCACTCCACAATATAATGGTGTGGCAGAGATGATGAACTACACTATTGTAGAAAGATTTAGATGTATGCTAAGAATGGAAAAGTTGCCAAAGTCATTCTGGACTGAAGCCGTCCGTACAACCTGTTATCTCATGAACAGGTTTCCTTCAATCCCGTTGAACTTTGAGATACCTAAGGAAGTCTAGTCTAGAAGAAAGGTATCATATTCTCACTTGAGAGTCTTCAGGTGCAAGGCATTTGTACACATCTTCAAGGAAAACAGACAGAAGCTTGATGACAAGTCCACTCCATACATATTTGTGGGTTATTCAAATGCAGCATTTGGGTACAAGTTGTGGGACCTAGTGAACAAGAAGATGTTCAAGAGCAGAGATGTTGTGTTCCAGGAAGACCAAATAGTAATAGATTTTGAAAAGTTTGCAAAGTCTAGAGTTGTCATCACTCTATACTTGTCTCAATCTCTAGAACCCTTACAAAATGCTAGATGCGAAGAGGTGTAACTAGAATTGCTAGAGATGCAGGATCCTCTACCAGAAATGGAGGATCAGGAGGAAAGAGATGAAGACCTGGATGAAGAGGGTGTTGACTAGGGGGAGCAACCCCCTCCACCAGAGGCAATTGGACTTGAGTTGTAGAGATCAGGAAGAGCTACTGTGCCATCATCCAAATATCCCGCTTCTCAGTATATTCTAATTACTGATGAGGGGGAGCCCGAGAGTTTTTCAAAAGTGAAGAGCCATATAGAGAGAGACTGTTGGATACAAGCCAAGAAGAAAGAGATGAATTCTTTGCAGAAAGAACCACACTTATGAGCTTGTTCTACTTCCAAGAGGCATGAAAGCTTTAAAGAATAAATGTGTGTACAAGTTGAAGAAAGATAGCTGCAAAAACTACTTCAGCATAAAGCTCGCTTGGTTATCAAAGGTTTTGGGCAAAAAAAGGGAATTGACTTTAATGAGATCCTCTCTCCAGTTGTGAAGATGACTTTTATTCGAGTAGCTTTGGGATTAGCAACTCACTTGAATCTGGAGCTAGAACAGATAGATGTCAAAACTGCCTTTCTCTATGGTGATTTGGACGAAAAGATCTACATGGAGCAGCTAGAAGGATTTGAAGTTAATGGAAAAGAGAACCTAGTCTGCAAACTAAAGAAGAGTCTCTATGGCCTGAAGCAGGTACCGAGACAATAGTATAAGAAGTTTGATTCATTCATGGTGAATGGTAGTAGACTAGTGTGTATACTTCCGAAGGTTTTTGGATGGAAACTTCATTATCCTACGGTTGTATGTTGATGATATGCTGATCATCGAACAAAATATTACTATGATTAACAAGTTGAAAAAAGACTTATCACAGTATTTTGACATGAAGAATTTAGGCCCAGCATAGCAAATTTTGGGCATGAAGATTGTTCGTGACAGGAAAGCCAAGGAGATATGGTTGTCACAGGAGAAATATGTTGAAAGGTTCAACATGAAGGATGCCAAGCCAGTCAACACACCACTGGTCAATCATTTCAAGATAACAAAATGCTCGTGTCCCACGACCAGTTCTAAAAGGAAAGAAATGGAGGCAATCCCCTATTCTTCCATAGTAAGAAGTTTGCTGTATGCAATGGTGTGTACCCGGCCAGATATAGCTCACGTAGTTGGTGTTGTAAGTTGATTCCTCACCAATTCAGGAAACGAGCATTGAGAGGCGGTTAAATGGATTTTTTGGTACTTAAGGTAACTTCAAAGATATTTTTATGTTTTGGGGGAGCTGAACCAATTTTGGAGGGTTTTACAAATGCCGATATGGCGAGTGATCTTGATGGTAGAAAATCCACATCAGGATTTCTGTTCACTTTCGCAGGGGAAGTTGTTTCATGGCAGTCCAAACTGCAAAAGTGTGTTGCTTTATCTACAATAGAGGCAGAGTACATTGCTGCCGCAGATGCTGGAAAAGAAATTTTGTGGTTAAAGCGATTTTTCCAAGAATTAGGTCTATAGCAAGAAGAGTACAAGGTACATTGTGATAGTTAGGGTGCAATTGATCTTAAGCAAGAATTCCATGTACCATTCCCGTACAAAGCACATTGATGTCCGGTATCATTGGATATGAGATGTCACGACCCAAACCATAGGTTTAGCGTCATAACCGGCTAGTAATCCTGGGATTACCAAAGGCCTCTGAACAAATTAAACAAAATATAGGGGTTAGCGGAAGCAAATACAAACATAAAATATCTATAGAGCTGTGCAGACATACATGGAACCAAAAATTTAAAACTTTAGATACATATATGTGACATCATATCCATATTGGTCTTGCGTAACCATAACCCACACATATAGAACGTACAAAACTTGTTCAGACAAAACCAAAAGTAATACAAAAGTCATAAACTTGGTTCACAAAATTCGACCACATGAAACATTCTAAGAACCTCCTCGGGAGGTACACAGGTTGGCCGACAGAAACAGACCTCCAGGCAATCATCAATGGGCTTGGTCACGCGCTTGATCACCTATATACATAAATAATATAGTGAGCTGGAGCCTAGTGAATAATAATAGAGTAAAGGGTTATAATGAACGATGTCCATAACAAATTTAGAATTCATAATTTAGATTTGGAGACAAAGTCATATTCATAATCAGAATCATATTCATCTTCACACTCAAAATTCATATGTGATCATGTGTGGTACATCCATTAGCTTTAACAAATCCGATGACCCATAATTATATGGGACGTAGTTCCGATGACTCATTTGCATAGAGATGTTCATAGCTGATGACCCATAAAGGGACCTGAGATATCACATGATGCTAAGGATGCCACAAATGTATTTCAGAAATTCATTCAGACGATCATTCATTTAATCATTTCAAAATAGATCATATCATATCAATCAGAAAGACTTAAAGTTAAACATAACTTTATAGAGTTACTACTCACAGATAGCTCCAAAGGCAGAAAAGTCAAAACAACTAGATCAACAGTCAATGGCGCGTGACCTACACAAACACATACACATTGAAACACACGCTTAGAAAACACTTAACTCATTTTTTTTTGTCTAGGTGTTTTTCTAATCTTTATCCTCACTATTATGTCTTAATTAGGGCCTAGGAATGCCTAAGATGCAATAAGGATGCCAAAATGAACTTTGAAAACAGTTGTCAAAATTTCTTAAAACAGGGTCTTCGCTCGAGCGGCCTGCAAAACTCTGTAAAACTTTTGAGTGCTCGAATTTTGTTCTCGAGCGCAACTTCCTACGCTTGAGCTGAGGGTCAAAAATAAGGGTGGTTGCTTAAGTGCAGGTTATGCCACTCAAGCTAACCCCCAAACTCTGCAAAAGTACTGGGAGCTTGCATTCTTTGCTTGAGCGTAAACTCCACCGCTTGAGCGAAGCCTATGAATTTTGGAATTTCCAGATTGCACTCCCAGCTTCAAAACTCAAATTCAAAGCATCAAAACACATCCTTTGGGCCCAAAACTTGAGAAAACATGTCTAAACTTGTACTACATCAACGATTAAAGATCATTTCACAGAATCAAGGTCCAAAAACATGCCAATTGTTTACAATCAAACTTGAAACTTGGAAAACATAACATGCATGAGTTGATATGAACTTCAACCTTCCAAAACATGATCAAATAAAGTAAAATGATGGAAAACATGATGAATTCCCGAAACTAAAGTAGAATTGGTACATGCATGAGAGAATTCTTCAGAAAACGTACTCAAAATGCAATGAATTGCACATGCATGCATGGTTTATTCTTCTTTCTTACTTCCTTAGCTCAATTCATGTCTTTAACCTCTAAATTCTCTTGAATCCATGCATTAGTTGACTCAATTATATAATTAAAGGCTTGAATTCTTACCTTAGGTGTTCAATTGTGCTTAGATGCTAAGTTGGTTGAGCTCTCAAGTCAAATGCTACAAATTTTTTCTCAATTCAATTTTCCTTTCTCTTGAACTCAAGCTCTTCCACTCAAAATCTCTCTCTCTCTCTCCCCCACGTTTTTGCTCTTAAAGAAATAAAGATGAAATGTTGTTGAGTCACTATTAGCCTTATATAGACTTGATTAGTGGGGTTTAATTAATCCTAGCTTAACTTAATCAGTTAACATTATTTTATTCTAATTATTTAGGTCCGAATCAAATTTTAATTAAATCTACCATAAATTTCCAAAAATTTCAAAGAACACATAAACGGAGTCAATTTCATAATTGGATGCCGATAAGGCCTTCAATTTGCATACCAAAACGGAAATTTAGACAGATCTTTCTACTTCAAACAGATATAAGCACAAATAATACAATTCACATGCAATTAATTTATAATTTCCTCTCAATCACTTATTAGGCATTCTTAATCATGATTTAGTGACTAATCACAGTTCAAGGTTATTACAGTCTCCCCTCCTTAAAGAGTTTGGTCCTCCAAACTCGAATTAACTTTATTTGAAGAACGCATGGTCCAATAGAAACAAGTTCGGATATCTCTTCTTCATATCTTCTTCTGTTTCCCATGTTGCATAAGTTCCTCCATGATTTTGCCAATCTACTTTCACTAACGAAATTTCTTTATTTCTCAATCTTTTGATTCAACGGTTCACAGTCTAAATTGGTTGTTCTTCATACGTATAATCATCATTGAGACGCACATGAGTTGAATTAATCACATGTAGTAGATCTTGCAAATAGTCTCGAAGCATAGAAATGTGGAAAACATTGTGCATATTCTCCATGACTGGAGGTAAGGCCACTTGATACGTCATTGGATTGATTTTCTCAATGATTTCATATGGCCCAATATACCGCGGAGCCAATTTACCTCTAATTCCAAACCATGTCTGGCCTTTCATCAGAGTTACTTTAATGAACACATGGTCATTGACTTCATATTCCTTGTCTCTTCTTTGGACATCTGCACAGCTCTTTTGACGACTCTGTGCGATTTTCAACTGTTGTTGAATCCGTTTCACTTTCCCAATCGTCTCTTGCACAAGTTCCGGTCCCAATAACGATCTATCACCTACTTCGGCCTAACAAATTAGAGATCGGCATTTTCGACCATACAACGCTTCATAAGGATCTATCCCAATACTTGAGTGATAACGGTTGTTGTACACAAATTCGGCTAGTGGTAGATAGGTTTCCTAATTTCCTTGGAAATCTATCACACACATTCGGAGCATATCTTCCAAGATTTGAATGGTTTGTTCAGATTGGCCATCCGTCTGTAGATGATAAGCGTTGTTAAGTCTTAGTTCAGTTCCCAAAGCCTATTGCAAACTCTGCCAAAATCTTGAAGTAAACTTAGGGTCTTTGTCAAATACAATAGATATTGGTACTTCGTGCAATCTCACTATCTCATTCATATACATGTTAGCCAATTTGTCCGCATTGTAAAAAGTTTTCACAGGAAAAAAATGAGCAAACTTAGTTAAACGATCAACATTGACTCAAAAGAATCCATACCTCTAGAAGAATGAGGTAGACCAACAATGAAGTCTATCGTGATATGCTCCCATTTCCATTATGGTATTGGAAGCGGTTGAAGCAATCCAGTGGGTTATTGATGTTCAGCTTTTACTTGTTGGTAGTGCAAACACTTAGCTACAAAATTAGCAACACATTTCTTCATTCCAAGCCACCAAAAATTTTGTTTGAAATCATGATACATCTTTGTATTCCCCAGATACATAGCAAATTTGGAGTTATGTGCTTTGGTTATAAGACGCTTTCTCAATTCTGAACAATCCAGTACACAAAGCCTACCCTGAAAATTTAATATATTATTGTCATACACAAATCCCGACCTTGGTTTTGAATCCATTTCTTCAACAATCTTTTTCAAAAACTCATCTTGTAATTGCTTTTCCTTAACTTCCTCAATGGTAGCTGGTTGTGCAGAAATGGCAGTTAGGACTCCACCTTGTTTACGCAACACAATTTCAATTTCATTTCTTTCCAACTCATACAACAATTCTTCTTGACCAGTAAGCAAATGGATTTTCTACTCAAAGCATCTGCAACTGTATTTGCCTTTCACAAATGATACAAAATCTACAAATCATAATCTTTTATCAACTCAAGCCATCTTCTCTATCCCATGTTTAGTTTTTTCTAAGTAAAGAAATATTTCAGACTCTTATGGTTCATATACACCTCACAAGTCACTCCATATAGATAATGGCACCAGATGTTCAAAGCAAAAATCACACCTACAAGTTCTAGATCGTGGGTCGGGTAATTCTTCTTGTGAGGTCGAAGTTGTCGAGAATCATAGACAATCACTTTACCGTTTTGCATTAGAACACATCCCAAGCCTTTGTACGAAGCATCACTATAGATTTGGAACCCATTTGTACCGTTAGGTCGCCCTTCCAGGTTTTTGGCCTAACGAGCCTCTCAAGGGAAATATTTCTTCAACTTGTCCATATTGATCTGTTGTGAAAACTATAGGCCATCCAGGTCCATGAGAATAATCGCCCCTCCTGACCAGATAGACTTGATGATATAAGGATCAGTCCAATTGGGTCTGAACTTGCCCCTAGGGTCATGGATAGGAGCTCAGTTTTCTTTCAGTACCATGTCTCCTTCGTTGAGATTCCTGGACTTAACTTTCTTGCTAAAAGCCCTAGCAATTCAGCGCTGGGAGCCCTGGATGTGACATAATGCCCTCAACCTCCTTTTGTCAAATAGCATCAACTCCTCAAACCTGCTTTGTTGCCAATCTGCCTCTGCTATCTGACATTCAGCTATAATTTGCAAGGACGATACTTCAATTTCGATTGGTAGAACAGCTTCCATCCCGTACACCAGAGAATAGGGGGCCGCGTCTATGGATGTTCGAATCGATGTTCTGTAGCCCCAGAGAGCAAATGGCAGTTTATCCAGCCAGTCTTTGTAGGTCTCAACCATCTTCCACAAGATGTTCCTGATAATCTTATTAGCGGCCTCAATAGCTCCATTAGTCTGTGGTCTATATGTCGATGACTTATGAAAAGCCACATTGTATTTCTTGAGCAGATCCACCACATTTTTCTTGAAGAGTGAGCCGTTATTTGATATGATCTTGTTCGGAACTCCATACTGGCATATGATGTTGTTCTGATAAACTTGGCTACATTCGATGCCTTCAGCATGACGTAGGATTGAGCTTCCACCCACTTCCTAAAATAGTCAATAGCCACCAGAATGAACTCATGTCCGTTTGAGCCCTTTGGCGAGACCGCACAAATAATGTCAATTCCCCAGACTGAGAAAAGCCATGGCGAAGTCATATATTAGAGCTTAGACGACGGTATGTTCATGCGATTGGCATGGATCTAGCATTTGTGGCATCGCCGTACAAAACTAATGCAATCCTCCTCCATGGTTGACCAGTAACAACCTTGTCTGAGAATCTTCCGAGCTATAGCATCACATCGTTCATGTGTGCTTCACACTCCCCTCCGTGGATAGCCTCCATAAGGCGCTTCGATTCCTCCTCTTCAACACACAACTTATGCATTCCCAGATGGCCTCTTTTGTAGAGCTTACCCCCGCAGATGATATATTGGACGGCCAGACGCCATATGCCCCGTTTGTCTTTGGCATTTGCCCCTGGTGGATATGCCTCATTTTCCAAAAAGTTCCAAATGTCATAGTAGTAGGGGTTCTTGTCTTGAACCTCATCTATAGCAACGATGGTCTCATAAGCCAGCGTGTATTTTTGTTTAATGATGATTGGATGCATCTTCACTCCCAACGGGATGTCTACCATAGAAGATAGAGTTGCTAGTGCATCAGCGAACCGGTTGTTCTCTTTAAGCAGATGCGTAAATGTCAGTTTTTCAAACCTTGGAATCAGCATATCCAGGGCCTGATGATGAACCTTCATTTTCTCTTCTTTGACCATCCAATCCCCATTTGCTTAGGAAACAACCAAGTTTGAGTCTTCGATGACATACAACCTTATTGCCCCTAGTTCTAGGGTAGCTTCTAAACTAGCAATACATGCTTCGTATTTTGTTTCGTTATTGGACAATTTGAATTGGAGTTTGAAGGCTAAGGATATATGGGAATCATTGGGTGCTATCAGCAACACATCTATCCCATAACTGTATTGATTGGACGCTCCGTCAAAGTACATCGTCCATGTTTCCTCTTCTATGTGCAGAAAGTCTTCATCTGGAAGCAAGTATTTCACTGCCTCACCGCCCTCTACCAAGTGGTCTGCCAGGAATTTTGCTACAGCTCTTCCTTTAACTGATTTGCGTGTAACATACTTGAGATCAAATTCGGAGAGAAGAAGCAGCCAACGGGCTAGCCTACCTGTAAGTGCTGGTTTCTCAAACAGATATTTGACGGGATCTAATTGCGAAACCAAGATTACAGAATGAGCTAACAAGTAGTGCCTTAACTTTCTTGTAGCCTACACTAAGGCTAAGCAAGCTTTCTCTAAGGGAGTATAACGGGTCTCGTAGTCTAGCATTCATTTTCTTGCTCAAGTAGTAGATGGCCTTCTCCACCTTATCCCCATATTCCTGAGCGAGCATGTACCCCGTGGTTGTTTCTGTTACTGATAAGTACAAGATCAGAGGCTTCCCTAGCTCTGGCAATGACAACACAGGTAGATTCTGGAAGTATTGCTTGACCTGTTTGAAGGCAAACTAACATCGATCGTCCCATCAAAACTTCTTCCCTTTCTTTAGGAGACCAAATAGTGGTTCACAAGTTAAGGTTAGTTTTGAAATAAACCGTCTTACGAATTGCACTTTACCCAGAAAGCCGCTGTAGACACCCCATTTTTGACCGCCTTTACGACTTGGATGCCACCGTTTGCAGACCCAATGATGAATTGTATGTGCTTGTTAAGTGCTCGAAGTCCTCAGCAGAATGCCACAGCTTTGAGCCTTCAAACCCTACACATCTTTTGTCTTGTTTTGGACCAAAACCCTAGTTTTTTAAGCCTAAAAACCCTGGGACCTGCAGGCCCATTTCTGTGGGCTTCCGGGCACTGATATTGGCTGCCAGCCACTGATCTTGGCTGTCGGCCATGTGTGTGGCCTATCGGCCACAAGTGTATTTTTGCAGATATTTTGGCCAGCTGTGCCAACTGTTTACACAGATGCATGCACCTGCCTACACGTGTATGTATTGATATTTCTAAGGGAGTTTCATTGTTTTCTATACATAGAGGACCTCCCCTTCCATTTTTGAGGGTTGAACATTTTGGAGCAAAATATTTCCTCTCTCTCTACAATTTTCTCTATCTCTCTTGCAAATTCTTGAGCCTTTTCCTATACACTTTAAACCAAACCTTGTGGTCTTTGAGCTGAGGCACTTTTGAGCCTACTTTGAGCTCTTGAGGGTGTGTAATTGTTGTTTTGTTGCTTAGAAAGTGTTCTCCTCTTCAAGAGATATAAGCCTTTGCTTATTTCTTTGCTTTAGTTGCTATTTTGCCTACTATTTTTAGACTATTTTTGGGATGTCTAAACTCTACAATTTTGGGCTGAAACTTATGGTTTAAGGCCAATAAGGGTGGAGGGGTGGCTCACCATTCCTTCCACTTAGTTTCCTAGGCTTTTACCTTTGTGTTTCCCACCTCTTTGTCAACTTTTTTTGAGATTTTAAATACTGATTTTAAGAGGCTTTTCAGTGGAAAAAAAACCATGTTTTGAAGTCCAAAAATGGAGGGGGTAGCCTCCCCTCTTTATGCTTTGTTTACTAGCTTACATAACTCCATGTTGTAGCTTATCATTTTGGCTATTTTTGTCTTAATTCCAGCATGTTTTAGGACTGATTTAGTACAATTTTAGGACCGTTTTTAAGTGTTCATTACATTTGAGCTTTGTATAGCATGCTTGTAGTGTAATTGTCTTCATAGGCTTGGTAGTTTAAGCCTTAGCCACCAATCTATTTGAGTTGATAGTGTTTATTTCAAGCTTTCCATACTTGTGATCACTTGTGATCACCTTTAATAACCTCTGCAACCTCCCTTCTTTCTTGGCTTTTGCTTTGCTTTAAAAGTTGTTTAAGCTACTTGTTTGTTTAAGATTGAGATTGAGGCCTTGTGCTTAATGATTTAATCCCTTTAGGGGTTCATTACCAATGACATGATACTTCTCTCATGCCTAAAACAACTCTAGGTTTGGTGCCCTTTTCCATCAGAGGACTTAAAGATCACCTTTAGACTCAATTGACTAAGGAATGGTTGGTAATTAAAATGGAGTAATAAAAATGAGGACTAAAAATGGTGCAAGATAATAAGTAATTGGGTGTTCAATTAGACGTTAATTGAATACATGGAAAGTTGAGGCATTTCATACTTGTTAGTGATGAAATGGTTCAAGTTTCCAAGGTCAACCACTTCCTTTGATCAATCCATGATAGGGAGGATGTTTGAGAGTCTTTTATATTGCATTTATTGAACTTGTACCCTTTGATGCATAGGCTATCATGCAATGAAATTGCATCGATTGATGGCTTGTGAATTGAGCTTGCCACTCCTTTGAGCTGTTTGATGATAAGGAGGGGTAAAATGTACAAACATACCTTGAGAATCTCTTGTTTCGTGCTCTGTATGCTTTCTGTTATAACAGGAAGAACCAAGATTTTGTGGCCGGCAGGCCACTATTTCTGGATGGCAGACGGCAGGCTATTATTTGTGGCTAGCCTACCACCACTTCTGGCCTACTGGCCACTTTTGAAAAATTGAGTAGCAACCTTTTTGGAACAGAATAGAGAAGAGGCTAAGGTGAAAAGATGTTCTACTGTGCAACAAAAGCATTCTGGCAGCAAAACAGTGGGCTTTTCGGGTGAAAATCCACGCATGCATGAGCATTCTCTGTTTCCCGGGACTGATTAGTTAGCTTAATTACTTATTTTCATGTTGTATTCATGTTGTAATTAATTAGTAATTAGTTAATGCTAATTTGTACTTAATTAGCCAGTGTAGCTCATTAGCTAGAATAGATTAATTCATTGGTTTTGTAATAACTAGCTAGCATAGTTAGTTTATTTGGTTTGTAATAATTATTTAATTCGTTTTGCAATAGCTAGTTAATTAGCTTAGCTAGTTAGTTTATTCGGATCCTCCTACACGAGGGCACAGTTGTAATAATGTGTATGTCTTTCAATCCCACATCTTTCTCCCTTTTATTTGCTTGCTTATGATGGTTAGTTTAGGGTATCATGTTTCGTTCAGCATATCTCATGCCTTGCATTCATTGTCTTACATGCATTGGGCTCGACGCATTATCCTAACTTGCATTATAGTTAAACATTCTTTGAATACGTGCTTAGACAGCATGCTATCAAATTGATTCATATGCCATATTAGTAGCCGAGCCTAGTAATTGCATATTGTATGTATTTCACTGGTCATATTGCATAGTTAGGATCATGCGTTATTCTAACTCTCTCATCTCTTTTTGGCTTGGAGTACAAGGTGAGCTTTTATTTGATTTAGCATATCACATGAGTGTGATTGTTACCATGTCAAAACATGTTCACCATGAGGCTAAGTGCTTAAGTAATAAATTGTTTGAATGCTTGTGGATGAAGGCTAGTTGCTTGAATTGGAATAATTTGAGTAATGTTCATATGCGATGACTTTTTCAAGTGGTACATATTCGGAACTTTTTTCGAAAAACAAACATGAATCAAAGTGTTCTATTTCTTGCAAATTAGTCTATACTTGTGTGTGTGCGCATCACATAGTAAGTTAGCCTAATAAATCGGAACAAGAGCATATAATGTAAATAAGATTCACATCATGATTAGTAGAGGTCAATCTTTGATCGGGCGAGCGGGGGTGCTCAATTCATGACCTTCCCCTCTCGTACCTAAGTTCCCTAGCCGAGACAATCTTGGTGATAACGGACATATGGCCTTTGGCACGAGTCATGGGTTTCCTAAATTTCCCAAAATATTTAGGTGGCGACTCTGTATCTGATAAAGTAGTCCATTTTTGCCAATTTGATTCAAAATTGATTTTCCAAAAGATTTGCCGGATTTGGACTTTTTTGTGTTTATCTATTTCACATTACGCTTGTAAGATCAGATTCAGAACCGTGGGAGTCCGATATTGTAGGGCATATTCGTCTTCCGAAAAGAGTGCAATAAATCGAGCTACAGCCGCGCACCTCCTTTTCAGTCCTTGGTGGTGGCATTTCTAAGATGGCCTTGATTTTGGAAGGATCTACTCCAATTCCTCTCTGTGTGATCAAAAATCCCACCATTTTCCCTGCCGTCACCCTAAAGGTACACTTCTGTGGGTTCAACATCAATCTGCATTCCCTAATCCGTTGAAAGAACTTTTCTAGTGCGATGTAGTGACTTTCTCGCCTTTTGGACTTGACAATCATATCGTCCGCATACACCCCAACCTCTTTGTGGATCATATCATGCAGAATAGTGGTTGTAGGCCTCTGATAGGTAACCCCAGCATTTTTCAACTCGAAAGGCATGACTCGGTAGCAGTACGTACCCCATGGTGTGGTGAAAGCCATCTTTTCTCTATCTTTCAATGCCATCAGAATCTGGTTATATCCAGAAAACCCATCCATAAAGGAAAGCAAGGCATGGCATGCGGGGAAGTCTACCAACTCATCAATATACGATAGTAAAAAGTCGTTATTTGGGCAGTTCAAGTCTTGAAAATCGACACAAACCCGAATTCTGCCATCCTTCTTCAACACTGGGACGATATTGGCCAACCAAGTCAGATACTCGGATGCTAACAAGAATACTACATAAATTTGCACCTCTTCCTTGATTTTTAGTGCCCAATCTAGACGAATTCTGCGTAGCTTCTGCTTAACTAGTCGGGCCTCGCGGTTGAGAGAGATCCGGTACTGTACAATCTTAGGATCGATTCTAGGCATGTCTTTGTAGGACCACGTGAAAACATCTTTGAAATCTTTTAATAAAGCGATTAAACGCTCACGTTCCTCTAAAGACAACGTGGACCCGATCTATACCAAGCGTGGATCCTTCTCAGTACCCACATTAATGGCAATGATTTCATTAAAACAAGGCTTAGCATACCTCGACTAATCAAGTTTTTCAAAGCTAGAGGAATTTCTTCCTCTTCATTTTCCTTAAAATTTTGAAAAACTTGGTCAATGCAATAAATAAGCGGCACAGAGAAATACACAGAATCTGCAGCGCTTTCATTCAAAAGTTTCGGCCCGTCGATTACAACTAACTCAAAAGCAAAAGAAAAAAAGGACCTCGACAGGACCTTGGCATCTAGGTTACCACCCTCGAGAATGCCAGACTCAGACCTCCCAGATTGACTTGAATTTGATCCTGACTCCACAGACTCAGTGGAATTAGATTCTGGCTCATCACCTGATTTAAAACGGGAAAGAAAGCCTTCCTTCAGCGGCCAAGTAAGACGTGGTGCCTTTGATACATCCAAAATTCCAGAGGTTGGGTCCACACCTGATTCTTTTTCGATTATGGAGACATTAAAGTTATCCCTTAAGTTCTCTAGGTCAGCCGCAGGATTTGTTAGGAGATTGGCTAGTGCTGGCCCCACTTCAACCTCGATGTTGTCTAAGTCATCTTCTGTGCTCTAGTTAGCTTTGATGTTTGGTTCAGCCCTTTCCTCATCATTGTCCTATAGTTGTAGATCAAAGAAGATCTCGAATCCGGGGATGTGTTTTTTTAAGGACTTTACCCAAGGCTCAGGGAAGCCACAAAAAGGGAAGTCATCTCCCTCTAGAACAAAATAGCCATTCAACGTCCCCTGGATTGGCCTGTGGACAAGCTCATATTGTTTTCTAGCTCTCTTAGCCTTGGTTCTGCCCCTCATTTCTTCTCATTTTCTTATCCAGTTTTCTTTGGTGGGCACATAGCCCAGTCCAAAGGCATGCAGGTTGTGTGGCACCTCTGTCAGCGCTGTAACACCTTTCTAACTACTCTTTCAAAGCCCCATTCCCGGAATATGCCGCAGTTTGTTCATGAAGTAAACGGACTGGGCACTGACGTACATGCCGTCTGCAGCTAGAATGGCCTGCATTACTCGGGCTTCAGCTAGAGTGAATCCCGAGAGGAACACATCTTCGTTGCCATGATTGATCTCTAGCATTGGTGTAGTCACCTCCGGAGGTAGATAGATAGATGAGTTCCCAAAAATAATTGCTACTCCTCCCCTATGAGGATACTTCAATATTTGATGAAGGGTGGAGGACACAACTTTCACGTGATGTAACCAAGGCTTCCCTAACAATAGGTTAAAGGTAGCCGGTACATCCAGGACGTGAAACTCTTGCTCTGACAGGCCAACTTAGACTCGCACTTTCACCGTGCCCATGACCTCTCGGCTTGTGTTATCATATGCCCGTATCACCTAGGTTGTGGGAACAAAGTCCGCTTGTTAACGCCAACCACATAAGCAGTACGGGAAAGACAAACATTAATGGTAGAACCGGTTTCTACCAACGCCATCGGCACCCACTTCTCCCTGCATTCCACATATATGTATAATCGATTGTTGTGAACCGAGCCTTCCGGCAATAGCTTTTTTTCCGAGAAAGTGAGTGTTGGCTTGGCACCAATTAGGAAGACTAGACCCACAAGTTGCTCGGAAGTAGTATCAATGGACAATTTAGCCTTGTCCATTGCCGACAATACTGCCTGCTGGTGCACTCGTGATGCCATGAGGAGTCCCCAAATAGAGATATCAGCTTGGATTTTCTTGAGTTGTTTCAAAACTAACACCTCCTCCAACTGCTTCTCTTTTTGTTTCTCAACCTCCCGGTTCTTTCCTGATGGTTCTGCTTGATCCAGGTAAGGTGGCTTAAAGTACCATCCACTACGAGTAAGATAATCTACCTCATCAGCATACCATGTATTATCTAGGATGCAACCTCACCAATCTTCGTCGGTGTGGGCCAGCCACAAATCATTGTCATTCCACCACTCGCTATCAGTTGTCGACAAGTAGTTGTCAGGCTCCATTTGAATCATTTTTACAGTGCAAGTGTTCTCCTCAGGGCGATAGGCGGTTGCGATTTTCATGCTATTTTGAATTCTTTCTCTTTCAAACTGTATCAGCGTAGCTTCCTGTTCAATATTTGTAGTGTTCACAACTCCTACTTCTTGGGTTGGGTTTCCCACACATGTACCCTTTGGCAGTTTTTCTTTCTCATCACCTTACTCGGCTACTGCAGATATCTCTGTTTCCTTTCCCTCTGGTTTTATCCCAGTTTCTTCTTTCTTTTTTGGCTCATCACTCAGCCATCCGGTATTATCGGTCGATCCATTCAGATCAAACCACCCGATCTGTACATCTCCCTGATCATGCTCGTCAAAGAACTATAGGTTATCTAGATCTTCTTCCAGATCTACAACGTCGTCCAACCCTTAGCTCGGGCCATTCTCTTTGATTACATTGATGCCTACCGAGATTGGTAACACCACTTCAGGTCTGATTTGACTGGTTGGCGCAATATAGCAACTCGGATCGTATGCCCTTTCAAACAAGTCCCTGGAACACTCCGACGATAGGCCAATACCTTTCTTCAAGGCCAAACCCTCCTTTACCATGGGTATTGTCACCACATTGTGAGGCTCAGGTTGTGGCTTAAATGCACCCATCATGCATAGATCTGTGCCCTCAATAATGAATAGCATTGGTTTTGGTAGGTGGGAGGGGGTAATATATATGCTGGGGTCATAAGAGGTGGCCACTGTATAGATAAGGTTAAGGTTTCGGGGTGGGGGGGGGGGACTTGATTATGGGTTGGGAGTGGATTTATGGTTACATTTGGTTTTTGAGGTGGAGAGATCACCTTGTTGTCAATGAGATCTTGAATCTCATGACGTAATCGGAAGCACTAGTCGGTGTCATGACCATGTTGTTGGTGAAAAGCCCAATACTTTGCAGGGTTATGTTTGGGTAGGAGAGGGTCAGGAAGTGGGCGAGGTTCTAAGGGTTTTAAGTGCCTTTTCTTGACTAGCACTTGCATGGCTTTGGAGAGGGTCATGTATAGTTGTTTAAAAGTCCCACTCTAAGGTCGGGTAGGGTTGGATGAGGTTTGTGGGCCTACATTGGCAAAGGGGTTAGCAGTTTTGTGGTGGTGACAACACTTACATCCGATGGCCTCGCAGCTGTGCTACCATTGACAGTATTGGAACTCAAATAGGTTGGTGTCTAATGCCTAAAACACTAAACCTATAAGGACTATTATACTACAAGCATGCTATAAAAAGCATACATGAAATAAACAACCTAAAACAATCCTCAAAACAGTCAAAAATAGGACTGAAATTCACATGGAAAAGCTTGAAAAAAGTAGCTACAATATTGAGGAATTTAAGCTAGTAAACAAGCACAAGGAGGGGAGGCTAACCCCTCCGTTTTTGGTACTTCAAAACATCATTTTTAGCCTTTGAAAACCTCTGAAAATTAGTGGTAAAAAGCTCAAAAAGAATTGATGAAAAGATGGGAAACACAAGGGTAAAAGCCTAGGAAGCAAGGTTCAAAGAAGGGTAGTCAACCCCTCTACCTTTAATAGCCTTAAACCACAAGTTTTAGCCCATAAATATAGGTGAAAAATAGTACAAACACAGCAAGAAATTATGGAAAATAAATAGGGCAAAGAAGATTGAAGTTATACCTCCTGAAAAGGAGTGCCCCTTTTAGTTATGAACTATTAATTCTATACGCTCAAGAGCTGAAATTCAAACTTGAGAACCTCAAGAAGGGACCTTAGAAATTAGGCTTAGGAAGTGTTGAGAGAGAGTGAGTAGGTTGCAAGATAGAGAAAGAGATATTTTTGGGAATTTTCCTTCTTCAAGTTTTCCTAACCCTAATTTTTGAGAAAATGGTCATCTATATATAGAAATATATGAGACTATCTCAGAAATATCCATACAGACACAGCTGGTGCAGTGCATTCACCTGCGGCCACTAAAGGGGACGACCGTACACTAATAGTGGCTGGCTGGCCACTAGTGGATCTACAGGCGCCCAAGTGGTTAAGCTTGAAAAAAAACTATTGTGGTCCAAAAATGACGTAAGGCTTGTAGGTTTCTGAGGCTCAAATCCGAGGCTTTCTGTTGAGGAAATCAAACATTTGATGAGCGTGTACATTCATCATTGGGTGATCAATCAGTGGTGCCCAAGTCTTAAGGGCGGTCAAAAATGGAGTGTCTACACTTAGTCAACCAATCCATGCCTAATATACAATCAAAATGAACAATGTCAAACGATAGCAAATCAACATACAATAACACATCCCTAATCACGATGTCACACGCAGGATACACATAAGCACACACCATAGAACCCCCAGAAGGTGTAGATACATATAACAAATAATTCATAGGTTCTAGTGGTCTAGTTAATTTTTGAGAAAAAGCATGCGACACAAATGAGTGTGTAGAACCAGAATCTATCAACACATATGCATTCTGAGCGCAAATATGGAGTATACCTAACACCATAGATTCAGTGTTCTGGACGTCCCCTAGTGCAAATGCAAAACTCGACCTTGCCTTAGGGTTTCTTTCCCAGCAATGGCTCTCACATTTGATCTCGATATAGAAGCTGATCCGGCTGAACTTGCGGCAGGATGGTGGGCATTTTCAGACCCGACAGGACAATTTTTCATCATGTGGCCAGTTTTCTTACACCTGAAACAAGCACCCATTGCTTGATAACAAACACCCTTGTGTTTCCTACCATATTCTGGGCAGGTTAGTGCAGATCCACTACTTTGGCTTGAGCTACTGTAGGATATCGTATTTTGCTTCTTTGAGAATGACCGACCCTTTTTGAAACTAAATCCCGATCTCTTACCTCTCTATTCAGTTGTTAGAGCTTTTGTCTGTATCATTGCAGCTAAGTTGGCTTCAGCCATGAGACCTCTATCAAGCACATCCACATATTTGAGTAGTTTTAATACACCGACCCTATCAAACACTTCCAAATTCAAGCCTCTTTCAAATTTCTGAGCCTTCTTGTAGTCTAAATCTACCATATGTGGAGCAAATCAAGCTAACTCAGTAAATTTGGCTTCATATTTAGCCACAGACATGTTATCTGGCTTCAATTGCTCGAATTCTGACATTTTTCTATCTCTAAATCACTAAGGGAAGTATTTCTCATAGAAAATTCCTTTAAATTGATCCCAGGTCATTACTCCATTGTCATTTCGGATAAGTATCCACCAACGGCGAGCTTCTTCCTTTAAAGTGTAGGTGGCAGGTAGCACTTTTTGAGTTTCATTGCATGGAAAGACTTCAAACAACTTTTCAGTCTCTAATATCAAAGTTTCAGCCTTTAATGGCTCAATACCACCCAGAAAAGTCGGTGGCTTCATTTTAGTAAATTTTTTAGTCAATGAGATAATGTTGTTATTTATCAGTTCTACTTGGACTGGAGGGGGCAGAGGAGGCAGAGGTTGTTGTCTTTGTTGCTGCATCATTGATTCTGTTAAGGCTTCAAGCATTTGTTTCATCCGGTTCATTCGGGACTCAGAAGATTCAGCTGTACTGTCACTTCTTAGATTTTCCATTTGCTATAGGTAAACAGAGCGCTAATAAACATAGGAATAATCTTTTCATAGTGTTGAGTTTTCATGTCAGAGTCATTTCATATTGGTTCTGATATGTTCACATGATGTCACACACTCACACATGCAGATGTAATGTCCCTAATTCTTTTTTAGGACATCCTATAGCTCATATGGACTCATGTGTGTGATATAACACAAGCTCTAATACCACTCTGTCATGACCCAAACCCGTCCCTATAGGTTCAGCGTCGTAATCGGCCAGTAATCCTAGGATTACCAAAGGCCTCTGAACAAATTAAACAAAACATAGGGGCTAGCAGAAGCAAATACAAATATATATAATATCCATAGAGCTGTGCAGACATACATGGAACAGAAAATTTAAAACTTTAGATACATATACGTGACATCATATCCACATTGGTCTTGTGTCACCATAACCCACACATATAGAACGTACAAAACTTGTTCAGACAAAAACAAAAGTAATACAAAAGTCATAAACTTGGTTCACAAAATTCAACCACATAAAACGTTCTAGGAACCTCCTTGGGAGGCGCACAGGTTGGTCGACACAAACAGACCTCCAGGCAATCATCAATGGGCCTGGTCACGCGCCTAATCACCTATATACATAAATAATACAGTGAGTTGGAGCCCAGTGAATAATAACAGAGTAAAAGATTTTAATGAATGATGTCCATAATAGATTTAGAATTCAAAATTTGGATTCAGAAACAAAGTCACATTCATAATTAGAATCATATTCATCTTCACATTTAAAATTCATATATGATCATACGTGGTATATCCATTAGCGTTAACAAATTCAATGACCCATAATTATGTGGGACGCAGTTCCGATGACTCATGTGTACAGAGACGTTCATAACTGATGACCCATAAAGGAACGTAAGATATCACATGATGTTAAGGATGCCACAAATAGATTTCAAAAATTCGGACGATCATTCATTTAATCATAAGATAGCATTTCAAAATAGATCGTATCATATCATTCACAAAGACTTAAAGTTAAACATAGTTTTACCAAGTTACTACTCATAGATAGCTCCAAAGGCACAAGACTTAGAACAGCTAGATCAACAGTCTATGGCGTGTGACCTATACAAACACATAACGGATACACATTGAAACACACACCCGGAAAACACTTAACTCATTTCTTTTCTGTCTAGGTGTTTTTTCTAACCTTTATCCTCATTATTATGTCTTAATTAGGGCTTAGGAATGCCTAAGATGCAATGAGAATGCCAAAATGTACTTTGAAAAAACTTGTCAAAATTTCTAAAAACAAGGTCTTCGCTAAAGTGCAACTTCCTACGCTCGAGCTGAGGATCAAAAATAGGGGTAGTCACTCGAGCGCAGGTTATGCCGCTCGAGCCAACCCCCAAACTTTGCAAAAGTACTGTAAGCTCGCATTCTTCGCTTGAGCGCAAACTTCACTACTCGAGCGAAGCCTGCAAATTTTGGAATTTTTAGATTGCACTCCCAGCTTCAAAACTCAAATTCAAAGCGTCAAAACACATCATTTGCGCCCAAAACTTGAGAAAACATGTCTAAACTTGTACTACATCAAGGATTAAAGATCATTTCACAAAATTAAAGCCCAAAAATATTCCAATTGTTTACAATCAAACTTGAAACTTGGAAAACATAACATACATGAGTTGATATGAACTTCAACCTTCCAAAACATGATCAAATAAAGTAAAATGATGGAAAACATGATGAATTCCCAAAACTAAAGTAGAATTGGTACATGCATGAGAGAATTCTTTAGAAAACATACTCAAAATGCAATGAATTGCACATGCATGCATGGTTTACTCTTCTTTCTTACTTCCTTAGCTCAATTCATGTCTTTAACCTCTAAATTCTCTTGAATCCATGCATTAGTTGACTCAATTACATAATTAAAGGCTTGAATTCTTACCTTAGGTGTTTAATTGTGCTTAGATGCTAAGTTGGTTGAGCTCTCAAGTCAAATGCTACAAATTTCTTCTCAATTCAATTTTCTTTTCTCTTGAACTCCAGCTCTTCCACTCAAACTCTCTCTCTCCCACATTTTTGCTCTCAAAGAAATGAAGATGAAATGTTGTTGAGTCACCATTAGCCTTATATAGGCTTGATTAGTGGGGTTTAATTAATCCTAGCTTAACTTCATTAATTAACATTATTCTATTCTTATTATTTAGGTCCGAATCAAATTTTAATTAAATCTACCATAAATTTCCAAAAATTTCAAAAGAATACATAAACCGAGTCAATTTCGTAATCAAATGCCGATAAGGCCTTCAATTTGTATACTGAAATAGAAATTCAGACAGATCTTTCTACGTCAAGCAGATATAAGCACAAATAACACAATTCACATGCAATTAATTTAGAATTTCCTCTTAATCACTTATTAGGCATTCTTAATCATGGTTTAGTGACTAAACACAATTCAAGGTTGTTACATGAGAAATGATAGAGAAGTAGCTAATGAAGCTGGTGAAGATTCACACGGACAAGAATCCTTCTGACATGATGACCAAGATTGTCACCAGAGACAAATTGGAAGTTTGCAAGAATTTGGCTGAAATGGAGTTCAAGTGAGAAGTCGGTTATGGAGATAAGTGTGGAAAGGGAGAAAATTTTACTTCCACCTCATCTTAGGAGAGTGGAGCACCGAAAGGAAGAATGAGTTGGCCATGTGCTAGGTTAACTCTTCCACATGTGTGTGTTGAAGTTTTTCTGCCGAAGGAAGAGAGTAGTTGCCTCTCTTAACTTTTTCTCTCTTTCTTTCTTTTCTGTTTTTCTTTTCTTTGTTTCCTTTCCCCGTGTATATATAGATGTAGAGAGGGAGAAGAGAGTAGGTGAGTGTAGAGTGGTGTGTGAGCAACAAACACCGAGTGTATAATCCGTGTGTAAGAGAGTGAGTTCTATAAAGGGTTGTGAGGTGTGAGTTGTAATCTCTCTCCAAAAAATTCTATAGTGTGTAATCTCTCTCTATGGACGTAGGCTATTGTTGAACCATGTAAATCCCTTGTGTTATTGCTTGTTGGTATGCCAACCAGGTTCCCGGATTCTAATATCAGTATCGTTGAATTTCGCCTCTAGGACAGCCAATGGTGTCGATCGTTTTAGTATTGGATCAATGGATTGAAGAGAGATGAATGTGAGTAAAGAACAACTTCAACACATTGTCAAGGGGTTGAGACGTTACAATTGGTTCAAGCACGCTGGTCTATCATTTCTCTTATTCATTCTCTTTAGATTCGCTGTCGATCCACCTCTCTCTTCTCTCTCCTCTTTGCCAAAGAACAATGCCCTGACAGAACCATAGCTCCATTACCAAAAGATTCCAGCAATTAGCCTATGAACAATCGCAAGAAGACGAGGACTAACTGAGTCAAAGACGAAATGAGAACTTTCAATGCTACTAATTCCATGGCTCCTAGATCTGATTTTTTTTTTCTCTAATCTCATATCACTGATGAATAGATCTCAGATTTTTTTCTATTATTTTCATATTTTCTTCGTATTATTTGTTGTTATTTTTGTTGTTGTTGTTGGTCGTGGTGGTGTTGTTGATGATGAAACATATTACAACAAATAAGGAGAGAGAGAAAATGATTCCAACAAATAGTGAATTCATGAATATATATTTTTAACACATGGAAAAAAATTTAAACAAATATTTTTTTTAAATAGTGGATATGACAAGTTAAAAATTAAAATTTGAACAGATAAGTTAAAAATGAGAATTTCAGCGCGCACAGAGAGAGAGAGAGAGAGAGAGAGAGAGAGAGAGAGAGATATGTAAAAATTCAACAAATAATAAAATTTTTAAACAAATAAGTGAAAAAATTGAACATATAGTCAAAAAAATTTGAACAGATAAATATAAATTTGAATAGATAGTCAAAAAAGTCAACAAATAAAAAAAATTCTACAGATAAATTAAAAGGTAAAATTAAAAACAAAATATCTTTCAAAACTAACAAAATAACTCCTCATCAAAATATTTCATGAGAGATGTATTTTTTTGTGATAAAAAAATATTCATTAATATTTTTATCCTCCTTACCTTAGACTTTTAACAAATTTTTTTTTTTAAAAATTAATCATTAAACTTACAAATAATAAAGAACCGAAAATAGTAACTCTAGCCGTCTTTTCTTCTTTTCTTTCTCTCTCAAAATTCCCCCATCAATAATGAAGGTTTCAAGTTTTTATATATGGAGAAGTGCGGGCTACCCCCAGTAAATGGGGACCCCCAGTGACCCCCAGCCCACGTGGCTGAGGGGGATTGGCAGAAAAGTAAAAAAAAAAAAAAAAAAACAAAACAAAACTGGCCAACCACAGTTGGCCACGTCACTGGGGGTCGATCCCCAGTGGGTGTAGGAATCACGATTGTTTATATATGACAAAAAACTTAAACCTAAAAGTAATAAACTATTATTATAATTCTACCACGACAGACAGACTTTTCTGTGCAGTGGCATGTAAGGCAGAGAGAGACGCACATACTTCATCCGTCCCAAAATAATACTTTCTTTTGAAAATTTTAATTTTTTAACAATATAATTGTTATATTTAAAAAAAAAATTTCTAAAATTACCTTTTAATAATATATATTTTTAAAAAATATCAATTATCATAAATATACTTTTTGTATTATTAATAATTTTTTTTAAAAAAAGACAAAATAGTAAATTTATATTATTTTATTTCTTAATTTCTGAAAAGAGACTAATATTTTAGGACAATAAAAAATGAAATAAGAGACTAATATTGAGATAGATGGAGTATATATATATATATTATTAAATGTAATATGTTTCTTTTATTTCGGTGACACATTTTAAAATATTATTTTTTTTTCTAAAAAAATCACATCAGGACGTCTTTTTCATTTACCTATAAAATTCTATACAAATTCAGTGCTCTTTTGGGAAGCTGGTAAAAAGCCAACTTTCAACTTTTTACCAATTTTAGGTCACATCACCTCTCACATAACTTACCCACAAAAAGACAAAATAAGCTAAAAAAACTAAAAAGTCAGCTTTTTAATTATAACAATCAATTTTATATAGACTCTATTTGATAAATACTTATTTTTTATACATTTTTTTATCATGTATTTAGTTTTATCATTGTCAGATTTCTTTTATATAGTTGGTATTTTAATTTAATTATTATGATATTGACATTTGAAAAAAATTACTTCGATATACAAATAAATAAATAAGACAAAACGTGTTTAATTACATGCATCGCACGGATCAAATTAATTTTATTTTTTATTTTTTATCTATCTTATTGATTTCTTAATATTAATTTATATTTAATTTTTTATTTAATAGAAAATTATTTATTACAAAATATTTATATTTAATTTAAATTTTATATACCTATATACAATATATATGAATAATTCAAAAAGAATATTAAAGAAAAAAAATCAATACTCTACATGTTTAATTTATGTATTTGCTTCTTAATCCAATTACAACATATTTATATTTAATCTTTCAAATAAATTTTGTGTAGTTCTATTTCTACATATTTTTATTTTCCAAATAACTATGAAAATAAAATTAAAATTAAATAATTAGAATGACTTTAAGTTTTATATTACTAATTCCCTTTCTAATTTAACTATTATTTTTAATATCAAAATGAATGTTTATTTCACTATCTTATGATTTAATATATATCATATAAAATCATTATATTATAATTACACTTTTATAGCACAATAGAACTAATATTATCAAAATAAACAAACAATTTAACTAAATTTATTATATTATATATAAATATTCAACTAACACTTTTATAAAACAATAAGCCTAAAATTATTAAAATAAATAATTTAAATTTAAATTTTATTTTAAAGTAATTTTTTTTATAACACATATTATAATACAAAATATCATTACATTAATTAAAGTTAATTCTATTGTGATTTTATGTTAGACATCATATTTTTAGAAGTAATTTACATACATGTGTAGCGTTCAATTTGATATTAATTGATTAAAATAATGGAACTTAATTTTTTTGTTAAGTTTTTAGAAAATAAATTGACAAATACCAAATGTCAAATGATAAATAGTGTGGAGTATTATTTTAAAGAATAATAATTCATAAAAAATGATTGTGTATATTTAAGTCACCTATTAATTGAGAGGGGAGATTTGCACCGTCAGTACGGCTGAGCTAAGGTAGTGCGGGTCGTCACAGACGTCACGGCGCCGCGCTACTTCCCCTACTAAGACGGCCGGTGGGTCTGTTTGCTCGGCTGAGGAGAACGGCTGCCCAAGCGTGAGTTAAGCCTGGCCGAGCTGTGACTCGCTGATATTTGGTAGGCACAACCGAGCTACGGTATCCCCGGGCTAAGCTGAGGATGAGGCAAAGGCCGGCATGCCTTTGGGCGGTTAGCCGAGATGGGCAGACTTCATAGAACCGGGGTTGCAGGCAACAGGAGGCCGGCGCGCATCGCAACCGGTTAGCCAGAATGGCCCGTTCAATAATAGCCCGGCCACTATGGTCCGGCTTCCGCCTGACTCCAAGTTATAGGTCGGCGATATATAGCTCGACAGTGTTATCTGGTGGCGGTTCTCCCATGGGTTAGGCCGGTCGTGGCACCCCGGGTAAGTGTGCCACCTGGGCCAATGGCGTGACGGAGAGGACATCTGCTCCACACACGCCTCAATACCGTTGGACAGTTCTGTGTGTACTGGTGGGAGGACTAAGCCTTTACACGCGTAAGGTGATGAGAGGCGAGCACTGCCACCTGTCCAGGGAAGGACAGCAGAGGTAGTACGCGCACAATCTTGAGGCTGCATGGCCAGCCTAGAAATATGGAGGAGAACGTTAGAGGTATGCCAATTCCCTCCTCCACATACGCACTCTCTCTCTGATAGTCTTCTTCCTCAAGTGGTCTGACTTGAACGTCGGAGGGTCTATCCGGCACACCACCGCCGGGCAGCTCACCCTTTCTGTGTTGCAGGAATAGACGCCGTTGCAAGAAGCTTGACGTCCAAGGAGTACGGAAAGCAGAGGATATTTCGCCCCCGTACATTAATATTTCTTGAATAATTTTTAAACAAAAATTTTGAATTTATAATATTATTGATATTATACCTTCATGAGCTCTCCTAAAAAATATATGCAAAAATAATTTGACTGAAATAATTAATCAGAACCCCTTTGAGAACTGAAATTATTAAGGTTATATAGATTTTGTGTCTGATTCCTTTTGAGGATACTGTTTATGATTTGAGTTTATAATTTTTTATATATCAATGTAAATAACTTTTACGATTTTATGATATAAGCATAAATCCTACATTTGAATCAATCGACCTTAAGTACTTTTTTCATGTAATAAAATACTTAAATATTGTCATACACAAGTATTATAATAGATCATAATCAAATACCACTTGAAGTATAAATTAAGACTCGATGTACCTCTTTAAACATAACCAAAAGCATAAGAAATTAGTAAGAAAAAAATTACTCATAAATCCCATTTTGGTAAATGTTACTCTAATTAGTCTTAAGTGTTTTTTCTTAAACCATTTAGTCCTTTTTATTTTTGGTATGATATATGTTTTTAATATATTGTGTATGGAGTTTACATTTTTGCCTATATTGTGATTGCATTTTAATTTTGTTATGGTGTGCATATATTCTCCCCCTCCCTCTCTATCTCATTTCTTTAACATCATCTAAACCCTTCTCTCTCCTCACTCACTCACTCACTTTCTATCTTTCGGAGTCGCCTTCCACCTTGTGCCGCCGCTTCATACCTTGATGTCGTCTCAAACGTTGTAGATCATCAAACCCACTTTCTTTCTCTCTCTCTTAGTCGCCGAAATTGTCGAGCTATAGGTCTGAGCATGCCATCTCCGGAGCTGTAGATCTAAGCATGCCTCACGCCGCTACTCCACAACATTGTTTCCGCCGCCGACGATCGAGATCTGGAAGGTTGTAGATCTACAAATCTTCTCTTTTTCTGTTACCGATCTGTGTTCTAGATTTTTCTTTTTTCTGTCACCGATCTTCCCAACATCATTAGTGACATCATCAACATCAACAACATCAACTACATCATCAACATCAGCAACATTAACAACATCAACTACATCATCCACATCATCAACATCATCAACATCAGTGACATGGGTTTTTTGTGGGTCGTAAGCTATGTTATTGTGTCATTCAACATTGGAGGGTCAACATTGTCAGATGTGATTTTTTAATCACACAAAATGAGGATCCCAATCACTAACGTTGGGATACAAACCCAGAATCTTTCATAATATCTCGACCGTTTTGTTCGGAAAGTAGGGAAATCATTGAAAAAAAAAAAAAGCTTATGGTAAGATTTTGGGCATTTTTGTCATTACAACATTAGTAAAAACTTATATTTGTCCTCCACCAAAAAAAATAAAAATAAAAAAAATACGTGTTAAATAAATGGGTATATACGTAATTAATGTTCAAATAGAACTTATCAGTCTACAAAATAAAAGGCAGGACCAAATGGTTCAACAAATTAAAATTTGGGATTTATTGGTGCTTTGCCCAATTAGTAAAGACCTTTTCAATTAATAATCAAAATAATACACCACGAGTTATAACCAAATCATAATTTGTACATTATAGAATTTTCCGTTGTTTTTATTTTTAAAACAAAAAAAAAAAAATTTAGATTCAAGTGGAATTCATGATTTTTGATAAATTTCATTAAGACAAATGAGAATTTGATTTCAAATTAAAAATGCATCTTCTCTCTGTAACGCCCCCAAAATTATGCAATAAATACAATTCATAAGTGGAAGAATAACATAAATAAGATACATTCATTCATTAGAGTTCAGAGTTTGTTTACAAAGGTTAACACATGCGATATACATTCACCAATTTTCATCCTAAATCTATAGTATGTGTTACAATGTTGAGAGAAATGAAACTAAACATATAGTCAGATGCCCTATAGCCTTACATCTTTCCAAGTCATTGCTTGATTACACAAAAGTGAGCCTAGCTCAATACAATTAAAGTCCTTGGCTATTCAAAAGAATAAAAACAAAATAAAAGAAGCTCTTACTTCCCAAAAGTCCCTCCAAGTTATTACCTTGGTGGAGACATGTCACCAACACCTAAAAATGGTTTTCCCAAATAGGGTGAGCCAAAGCCCAGTAGGAATCTAACACAATATATGAGGTTTAACAAAGATATAAGTACAATGTGTATATACAATGCCTGTGACAAAACATTCACATTTTTAATAGTCATAAAGTACCAAGTTCATATCTTACTCGATTTTTCTTCAATTCATTTCAATCCATAAGCCAATTTCATTATCTTTCAACAACCCAACTGAGACTACAACTCAGTGGTTATCTAATCAACACAATTACCACACAAACACTTCAATTTGCCATTTTACGAAAATTTCGTCCGCGAGATCAGCACCCATGTATACGCGCGGTTTTGGAACTTTCACCGAGGACACTTCGGCCAACTTAATTTCAATGGAGTCCATCCCCTATATCTCCTCCCAAACATGGAGTACATCCCCTTTTTCTTCTCAAATATCATATATATACAACATATTTAAAACACAGTCATATTGAATGACAAGAAACAATAGATCAGTTTTAATTCACCTAATCCTCATGCAATTTCTACAACAATCATAGCTATCCTCCACCGATAGTCCAATACAGTTATTTCTAAATACATATTCAATCTCAAGACAGATAATTTATTCAAAATTTCCAAATGTGAGAGGTATTACATACTCAACTCCACCATCTATTTCAATATTCGCTCAATTTCATGTTTGTAACACCAGTGTCATTTATTTATACAAAATAAATATTATAATCATTTTAGGGAAAACTCCCCTTTTTTCCAACTATCAACTCAAGCACCAAAATCAACAATTTTGACACAATATAATCTCATCTTCAAACTCCATAATCATTTATTTTCCATTCACCAAAACCCCTCTTTTTATTTCACACCCAACCCTAGGTTTGTTCAAACTACTCCCAAATCTCACCATTGTTACACAACTACAAATAACTAAGCTAAAGATCATATGAAAGTGTAGAAAATCCCTACCTCAAAGTTTAGAAGACCAAAGCAACAAAGGAGAAACTTCAAAGACTTCGAAACCAACTTCTACTCGAATCAAAGCGGAGCTCTTGAGATGCTCTACCTTTTTCTCAAAGGCACTAGGGTAAAGGTCCTAATGGATCTAGGTGAAATAGTAGAGAGAAGATGAGTTTTAGAGAGAGAAACTCAAGATCTAAGTTTTTGGAAAGTTTTAGAGACAGAGAGAGGAATGAAAAAGCGATGAAAAAAGTCATATTAACGGACTCTTATAGACACAGTCTACTCGAGTGTGAAAAGTGACGCTCGAGTGTCAGACACAATGTTCTGCTCGAGTGCAAGAAATGACGCTCGAGCGTAGAATACACATTTTCTGAAGTTTTGCCGACGAAGGACATCGCTCGAGCTCAAGATTGGCCGCTCGGGCATCCTCCCGCTTGAGCGTAGGAAACGCTGCTTAAGCATAGAATACACTCTTCCAGCATTTGCAGGTCTACAAAAATACTGAGAGTTTGCAAATCCCGCTTGAGTGCAAGAATGGCCACTCAAGCAGAGGAACAAAAATCTGGGCAACATAGGTTTGGAAAATCAAGCAACCAATCTGTTTCAAACACACAACTACAATCTAAATGACCAATCCAAGGAACAACAAGGGAAATAAGAAATGGACAACAATATTGAACCATGAAACCTGAGTCCGAAACATAATAAAATGTCGGGTCAAAACTGAAGTCGCTAATATCTCTTTATATATTTTTCTAAAATTATGGAAGAAATTATTTTTATAAGCCTATTTTACATACTCACCATTAGCAAATATGTTTGTATTTGGCTTTCAATTGTTAAAATTTTTGTACACATAAAGTATTAAGACACAAAATTAATTTTTCATTTTGAAACTAAATTCTCGTGTATCGCACGGGTAATCTACTAGTATATATAAGTAGTGTCTTTTCTATCTTATGTGGCACATTCTAAAGACTTACTCTCTTTTTTTCTTTCTTACAAAGCCACATCAACACGTCTTTTCCATTTATATATAAAGTTCTATATAAATTCAATTTCAATTATAATAATCAAATTTATATGGATTCTATTGAGAAATACTTATTTTCCATATATTTATAATTATAATTATTATCTCTATATACAAATAGATAAATAAGATAGAATGTACTTAATTAAGTGCATAGCACGGATCAAATTAATTTTTTTCTTTTACATTTTTTATTTTTTTGTCTATCTTATTAATGTCTTAATATTAATTCATATTTATTTTTTTATTTAACATGTAATTATTTACTACAAAATATTTATATTTAATTTAAATTTTATATACTTATATACAATATGTATGAATAATTCAAAAAGAATATTAAAGAAAAAATAATATTGTACATAATTAATTTATGTATTTTGTTCTTAATTCAATCACAACATATTTATATTTAATATTTTAAATAAATTTTGTGTAGTTATATTTTTACATATTTTTTTGCCAAATAAATATAAAAATAAAAATAAAAATAAATAATTAGAATCACTTTTAGTTTTATATTACTAATTCTCTTTCTAATTTAACTATTATTTTTACTATCAAAATGAGTATTTATTTTACTATCTTATAATTTAATATATATTATATAAAATTATTATATGATAATTACACTTTTATAGCACACAATAGAACTAAAATTATTAAAATGAACAAGTAATTTAACTAAATTTATTATATGTAAATATTCAACTAACACTTTTATAAAAAGATAATACTAAGATTATTAAAATAAATAGTTTAAATTTAAAATTTACTTTAAATTAAAATTAATATTATTCTTTTGTAACACATATCATAATATAAAATATCATTATATTAATAAAGTTAACACAAATATTTTAATATAATATTTTAATTAATTTAAAAAATATTTTCATACAAGTGAGATTCATGATTTTTGGTAAATTTGATTAACATAAATGAAGGTTCAATTTTAAATTGAGAATATATCCTCTCTTTTTTTAATTTTTTTTTTAAACTTTGAAAGAAATTATTTTTATAAGCTTTTTACATAAGATGACACATAGTGACAAAAATTTTCATAAACTATTACCAAATCTATTTATATTTTACTTTCAATTATTAAAATTTTCTACACAAAATATTAAGACTCAAGATCAATTTTTATTTTAAAAATAAATTCTGGTGCATCGAACAGGTCACCTACTAATCATATATATATATATATTAAAAGCAATGTTTACCTTTCATTTTTTCTCTTTTCTATATGACATATCTCTATGCTCTTCTTCTTTTTTTTTTTCTTTTTTTTTTTCTCTCTCTCATATGTGGCACATTACTCTTCTTGCTTACTTTTTAAAAATACTACAGTAATACACCTTTATTCGAAATTAGTGCTAAAATATGATATGTAAAAGAATTTTACTTAATCTAAACTACATATTGAATTAATACTAAATTAATTTTCTTCTATTAAATATTAAAAATATTAGGAAACATTTAATTTAATTTAAATTTTATATACCAATATACAATACTTATGAATAATTCAAAAATAATATTAAAGAAAAAAATCAATACTCTACATAATTAATCTATGTGTTTTAAACTTAATCCAACTACACCACATTTGTAATTTTTTAAATAAATTTTATATAGTTTCTATTTCTACATATTTTTATTTTCCAAATGAATTTAAAAGAAAATTAAATAATTAGAATCACTTTTAATTTTATGTTACTAATTTGTTTTCCAATTTAACTTATTTTTAACATCAAAATGAGTATTTATTTTACTATCTTATAATTTAATGCATATCATATGAAATTATTATATGATAATTATAAGGTTTTAACATGATAACACTAAAATTATTAAAATACACAAATAATTTAACTAAAATTATTATATATAAATATTTAAGTAACACTGTTATAGAACAATAGTAATAATATTATCAAATTAAATAATTGGAATCATACTTTACTTTTAAATTAAAATTAAAACTATTCTTTTATAACACATACATCATAACATAAAATATATATTTTTTAAAAATGTAATACCCCAAGAAAACACACAATAAAAGTACATTAATCACCGCTCTTTATGATAACAGAAGTAATTCTCCAACACTTGAATACACGATCATAAGGTGGTTACAAAATAGTCCCACATGCGGATATACATTCAATGACTTCGGTACATGAATCTATAACATGTAAAACATCAAGTCAAAATAAATAAATGCCCTCAAGGGCTACAAAGTCTAAGACTTAAGCCCAATTACACAAAATGGTTACTCGAACCCACACAAGGATAGCCCTTGGCTTGCCAAAAAAAAACAAAAACAAAAACAAAAAATTACAATCACAATAAAATAAGAGCTTTGTACTCTCAACACATATATCTACGCACTTAGTTTGGCGGAATCACCACATATTTTCCTGCACCAAAATCCCATAGGGTG
This sequence comes from Camellia granthamiana, assembly GCA_036172215.1. Lineage (NCBI taxonomy): Eukaryota > Viridiplantae > Streptophyta > Magnoliopsida > Ericales > Theaceae > Camellia > Camellia granthamiana. Next base: position 114,870,561 of record CM069912.1, on the reverse strand, counting down.
AGCATAAAGCCTAGTAGGAAAATCTTAACAAAGTATATACATTTTATACAAGTTTCATGAAATGGAATGCACATGCTATGCCATGCTTTTAACAGAAAGTCTCATCTTCATCCGTTGAAAACCATCATGAACGACAAAATCTTAAAATTTCAACAAAATTCAACAATTTAAATCAAGTTCAAAGGGGTAGTAAATACGACTCAGGTAATCCCTAAGTTGGTGTCTACAAGTAGACATAACTAGCACTATCAAAACCCCCACTTTACCGATAGCCAACCGGAAGTCACGTGATACCTCATCCACGCGTGTTTTCGGTCTTTCACCCTGGACACTCAGGCCAACTTAATCAATTTCATATACACCTCCTATTCGGACTTACCAACGTATTTATCCCAAAACATTTCAATGATATCTTATTTCACAACATTCCTTTCTCAATGCAAATTTTTTCAAATATCAATCTCAAAACTTTTAACAACCAAATAAATTAAAATACCAATGCAACATATATCAAGGCAATTATAATAGTCTTCCACTTGCAACATTTCCACACAATTCCTCCATTTCGATTCACAATTTCCATTTCCCTTTTCAATGCAATCTCACAACATAAACATATAATAATTTATATCTATTCAAGAGTAGCAACACTCCCACATTTCATGCATCCTCAACCATTTAATTATTTCGCGACTATATTCACATTTTTGAATAACAACTTCAAAACAACTTTTTCATATATAGATACAACAATAAGAATTTCCCAATCCTCCATTCATTCTAACATTTTATAGAGCAAAATTATAAGTTTTCAATTTCTATCCAAAAAAAATTCCCAAATTTCTACGTTTTCCTTAAGCTAGGCAAAATCCCCATTTTTTTTTTTTTTTGGGTTGGAAAGAAGCTCTCCAACACACCCTTCATTATTAATGTAGTTCAACTCTCAAGAACTTTTTGAAAACAAGGTGTGAACCCATTTTTTTTTTAAACTCATGATCAATACTCTTGAATCAAAATCAAGTTTCAATACTACAAAAGTGAGTTCTATGAAATCAACAAAATCTTGTAAATATATATAATTCTAAGAAAATCCCTACCTCAGATTTTAGAGAAGAAAGGATGAGAAACCCCCAAATTTGATGGTGTTGAAATCCAATCTCTACCGCACAAAACGAAGCCCTTGGTTAGCTTTCCAAATTTAATGAAGGATGTTGGACCAAAACTCCAATGGATAACAAGGAATCAAGAGTTTATGGTGTTTGGTGGAGGTTTTTAGAGAGAAGAGAGAGAGGAAAATATATTCTTAGAGAGAGAGATATGTAAAAAGTGAGATACACTCAGCCCAAGAAGAGTGAAAAAGACAGATTTTCAAACTCAGTGGACTCCCGCATGTGTGGCACCCATTTTCGCACGTGCGACACCTCTATCCGCACGTGCGGCTCTCACCCCTGCACATGCGGCACTCTCCTCCGCACCTTCTTCCGCTTGTGCATATAAAGCATAATGCACTACAACCCCTCTCTTCTTCGCACGTACGGCCTCACTTCCAGCACATGCAGCCCCGCTTCGCATGTGCAATTTTGCCTCCCAGCCAGAACATTTCCCGGCTCGACCCGTGACACCCCAAATCCAACCTCACCTATTCCATAACAAGTGAAACTTGGAATTGAAATAAATAAGAACGAGAATTTTGAGAAAAAGTTTTCAAAAACAACGAAACCAATAGTTGACAAGACCTTACATTAAAACCCGACACTCTTACAAGAGTAAACCCAACATAACTCAAAGAGGATGAGGCAAATTACGTACCCGGTCATCACAACCTCCCTACTATAGGAAATTTCATCCCTGGAATTAAATCCAACTACCCAAACAAAAGCGCTACAAGCGATCAAAACCACGCGATCACAATTTCAAATCACCATATCAATTCTCAACCAAAGTTCACCATTATCGACATGGTTTCCAGGTGCCTAAGTCACAATGTTAACAACAACGGTTCGTGATACCACATAAGCATGAAACTCTCCAACAACAATAATGGCAATTTATAGTAATCTTATGCCTTAAAATAACAATACACATAACAATACATGGTTGACAATTTTAATATATTTCCCTCAAACACTGGGGAATATTACAAATTAAAACAACTAAGCATTTTTAAATAAATTCGGATACTTGGAGTGAACCTCCGCCTCCCATTCCCAAGTCGCTTCCTCAACCCCATGGTGCCTCCACAACACCTTTACCAATGGTATGGTCTTTCCCCTCAACATTTGCTCTTGTGTGTGTAAAATTTGCACCGGTCACTCTTCGTAAGATGCATCCTCATCTACCTCCAATTTAACCTAATCTAGGACATGAGAAGGGTCAAGTTCATACTTCCTAAGCATAGATACATGAAACACGTTGTGAACCCCCAAAAGTTATGGTAGTAAGGCTAACTGGTATGCCACTTCCCTAATTCGCTCCAATATCTCAAAAGGCCCAATGAACCTTGGAGACAATTTACTACTCTTGCCAAATCTCATTAAACCCCACCTGGGCGAGATCTTAAGGAATACGTGGTCACCAACCTCGAAGGATAAAGGTCGTCTCCTCTTATCGGTATAACTCTTCTGTCGGCTTTGGGCCGTAGCTAACCTCTTCCGAAAGAGAGCAACTTTCTCGGTTGTCTCTCTAACAATTTCCGGACCCAACAACGGTGTATCACCTACCTCGGCCCAACAAATCGGTGATCTACAAGGTCAGCCATACAAGGCCTCAAATGGTGTCATCTCAATTCTAGCTTGATAACTATTGTTATAGGCAAACTCGATCAATGGTAAGTGTCTCTCCCAAGACCCTTTGAAATCAAGGACGTAAGCTCTAAGCATGTCTTCCAAAATCTGAATGGTACGCTTCGACTGTCTATCAGTTTGTGGGTGATAAACGGTGCTGAAGGTCAACTTAGTTCCCAACGCCTCTTGAAGGCTTTGCCATAACCGAGTGGTAAAACGAGGATCTCTATCCGATACAATAGTTATAGGGACCGCATGAAGTCGAACTATCTCTCTAATGTACAACTCTGCTAATTGCTCAACTGAGTCACCGATGCACATTGGAATGAAATGTGTAGACTTAGTCAACCTATCAACAATCACCCAAACGACATCATTGCTTCACTGTGTTCTAGGAAGGCCAACTACAAAGTCTATGGCAACATGCTCCCATTTCCATTCGGCTATCTGTAAGGGTTGTAGCAAACCTGTTGGTCTTTGGTGTTCGGCCTTCACTTGTTGACAAGTAAGGCATTTCGATACAAATAAAGAGACATCCCGCTTCATATCGCTCCACCAAAACTGGCGACTAAGATCATGGTACATTTTGGTGCCTCCCAGATGTACCGCAAGGCATAAATGATAGACCTCTTGAAGTACTTCCTTTCTACAAGATTCTGGTACAAACAAATGGTTTAGATAACGTACACTCAAATCCGAGTGGATGTTCAAAGCCTTCTCTTCCTTCCCGTTGGAAATTCTATCACAGATTGACTCCACCTCATGGTCCCCCTGTTGTGCCTCAATGACCTTACTAATCAAGGTAGGTTGAGCAACCAAAGTAAACAAGGTAGCACCCTCGTTGGACTCACCCAAACGCAAATCAAACTTCCCAATATCGCCTAAGATATCCCATTCCCGAATTGCCACACTTGCCAAACTACTCACAGGTTTTCGACTCAAGGCATCGACCACTACATTGGCTTTCCCCAGATGATAGTGTAATTCAAAATCATAATCCTCCATAAATTCCATCCACCTTCGTTGGCGTAAATTCAAGTCTTTTTGGAAAAACAAATACTTTAGGCTCTTGTGATCGGAGAAAACCTCAAACTTCTCATTATACAAATAGTGCCTCTAAATTTTCAAGGCAAGAATTACCGCCGCTAATTCTAAATCATGGGTGGGGTAGTTTTTCTCATGAGTTTTCAATTGTCGTAAACCATAGGCCACAACTTTTCCCTCTTGCATCAAGACACAACCAAGCTTATTCCGGGGCACATCACAATAGACGGTGTAACCCAAACCTCTTTTCGAAATTATCAAGACCGGTGCGGTGGTCAATCTAGTCTTAAGTTCTTGGAATGACCTTTCACAAGCTTCACTCCACACAAATTTGACACCCTTCCTTGTCAACCTAGTCAGAGGTGGGACTAGTCTTGAGAAGGCCCTTACAAAACAGAGATAATACCCAGCTAATCCCAAGAAACTCCGGATCTCAAAAACATTTTTAGGTTGTTCCCAATCCTGTACGGCATCTATCTTAGAAGAGTCTATAGTGACTCCTTCTCTTGACACCACATGTCCCAAAAACTTCACTTCAGTCAACCAAAACTCGCATTTCTCAAATTTGGCATACAATTGGTGCTCCCTATGCAAATCAAGTACTAACTGCAAGTGAGTCTCATGTTCCTCCTCGGAGGCGGAATAAATCAAGATATCGTCCACAAAGATGACCATGAAGTAGCCTAAGAATTCTCAAAAAATTCGGTTAATCAAATCCATAAAGGAAGCAGGTGCATTGGTCAAGCCAAAAGGCATTACAAGAAATTCATAGTAGTCATAACGCGTACAAAAGGCCGTTTTCTGGATGTCCTCCTCTCGGACTCTCAACTGATGGTATCCCGACCTCAAATCTATCTTCGAGAAGCAGCGAGACCCTCTAAATTGGTCAAATAAATCATCTATTCTGGGTAGAGGATACTTGTTCTTAACGGTAACTCGATTCAACTTGTGGTAATCAATACATAACCACAATGAACCATCCTTCTTCTTCACAAAGAGAGCCGGCACTCCCCAAGGTACATCCTCCCCAAGGTGATGTACTAGGGCGAATGAAGCCCTTATCTAAAAGTTCTTGGAGTTGAATCTTCAACTCATGTAATTGGCGGGTGCAAATCTATACGGTGTCATGAAAATTGGTGTCGTGCCAAGCACTAAGTCAATGGAGAACTCGATCTCCCAATGGGTTGGTAAACTAGTAAGATCCTCGGAAAGACATTCGGGTATTCAGAAACTACCCTTGGTAATTCAGCATAAGCCCTATTACTCTCATTATCTAAGAGAGTCGCAAGAAGACCACTAAGCTTACTCCTACTATGAGGGTCAAAAATTGGTGACAAGACCTTATCAACTCGGTCTCCCAGAAAATAAAAACAGTCACCACTTGAGGTGCACATTGTGAATCTCTGACGATAACAATCAATCACAGCACGGTATGAAGATAACCAGTCCATGCCTAAAATGACATCAAAACTTGACATGCCTAGCAATTCAAAAGCAAACGAAAGTCGGTGCCTGGCAACATCTATCTCACAACCGTGACATCGTCGGTCTAAGTCAACTGTACCCCCAACTGGTGACTCCACCCTGAGCGGAGACGCTAACCGTGCCACTTCTAACCCCAATGTAGAAGCAAATGCAGTAAATATAAATGAATGAGACACGCCCGTATCTATTAACACATTAGCGAAAGAATTACACATAACAAAAATACCTCTCACAACTAAGGATCCGGGTAACTGCTCTGGCATGGTAACGGCATACACGCGCCCCTGTGACCTTTGATCAACCTGCTGCTCTCTCGGAGCATAGGCATGCTGCACTGACTGAACCGAAGTGGCTTCCTAATTAGCTCGTGAAGTCTGAATTGAATGAGCCTGCTGGTGGCTCTAAGTCTGCCTCGACCCTGATGTGCCAGATACGCCTCCCAACTACATGCAAGCTCTCCTCATATGCCCTGACTGACCACACTGAAAACAACTAAGTCCTTGCCCTCTGTTCTGAGACTGACTTTGAGATCGGTTAGGTGATGGTGGTGGTAACATCTGCTGCCCTCCTCCCTTCTGTGGGCATGAAAAGGCCTTGTGACCAAGTTGGCCACACTTGAAACATGAAAAACTACCCGATGCATTCTTCGCCGAGCCCGCACTAGGCAAGGGAAAAGTAGATCTAGATGGCTGTGGTTGGGACTGGGATGAAAAAGTGCCCCTGTTCTTCTTACTGGGTCTAAAATCTCCTTGTGACTCCTAGCCCCCAGACCTCGAACCCCAAAGTCTCTCCTTCTCGACCTGCATAGTAATCTCTACTTATGCCGCTGCCTCCACAAGACGGTCATAGTTCCGAATCATATTTCCAGCAACCTTGAACAAAATTTTTGCCCTCAACCTTTTCTCAAATTCTATGCAACGACGCTTTTCCATTGCCACCAACTCCAGTGCAAACCGGGACAAACTAGTGAAGGCCACCTCAAACTCAGCCACAGATAGGTTAAATTGCTTGAGGTCTTGAAACTCTTGCCTCAATCTTTCCCTAGTAGTGGGAGGTAGATACTTGTCTTGGAAGGCAACTACAAAGGCTTCCCATGTCGGCTCTACTCTACCCTTGGCGTACTTCCACCATTAGCCCGCGTCCCCCTTGAGGTAGTAACTCGCTAGAGTCCCTCTTAGCTCGCTATCTTCATTATGAAGCATCTCAAATGTCTTTACCGTTTGCTCAAGCCACTCATCTGCTTTCTTGGGCTCGGGGCCACCATGGAACTCATCCGGCTTGGCCCGCAAAAAACTCTCTAGTGAGAAAACTCGCCCTTGTCTCTACAGCATTCTCTCGCGCTTGGTTCTCCGCCCTCAACAAATTCATTGATTCTTTCAAAGCCCCTGCCATTTCTCGGGCTAAGGCCCCTTTTGTGGCTTGACCCGCTTGCCCCGGAATCCCTGCTTGCCCCACTTGCTCGGCCACATTAGATTGCCCCGCTTGCTCGGCTGGATTAGCTTGGCCGAACCCTTTCTCTTGCACCAGAACCTCATGGACCGGTACTTCATGTACACCTCGGCGAGGTCTACCGCGCCTCCTACCTCTACCACCACGGGCTTGACCCCTTTATGACATCCTAATTAAGGAATAAAGTAAACAATTTAGCACATAACCTCAAATGTGCCCACAACTTGCCTCACACGTTTGACCACAACAATTCTATATATCTCTCTACCATATAAATAAGTTAGTTTCACTCCACATAAGCACTTAGTCATGTAAACACATACGGATTATTCCTTTACGATGAAATTCGTCCCATGAAATACCAAGAATTCTTCATAGAATGAGTATTGATCAAATACCTTTCTAATAAGACCTCAAGGAATTTAATAGGTGCGAACCACATCCCAAAAGTCCAACCCCATACCTATCTAGTCATATAAACATGTTATCACATAGCCACGAAATATACAACATCTCCTAATCATGCGAAATGAACCCATTATGGAAAAACAACCACTTCCCATGAGCCCCAAGTATTCAAACCCGGTAGCTCCGATACCAAGTTGTAACGTCCCAAGAAAATACACAATAAAAGTACATCAATCACCGCTCTTTGTGATAACAGAAGTAATTCTCCAACGCTTGAATACATGATCATAAGGTGTTTATAAAATAGTCCCACATGCAGATATACATTTAATGACTTCGGAACATGAATCTATAGCATGTAAACCATCTAGTCAAAATAAATAAATGCCCTCAAGGGCTACAAAGTCCAAGGCTTAAGCTCGGTTACACAAAATGGTTGTTTGAACCTATACAAGTATAGCCCTTGGCTTGCAAAAAAAGAAGAAGTTACAATCACAATAAAACAAGAGCCTTATGCCCTCAACACATATATCCACGCACTTAGTTTGGCGGAATCACCACATATTTTCCTGCACCAAAATCCCATAGGGTGAGCATAAAGCCTAGTAGGAAAATCTTAATAAAGTATATACATTTTATACAAGTCTCATGAAATGGAATGCACATGCTATGCCATGCCTTTAAAAGAAAATCTCATCTTTATCCTTTGAAAACCATCATGCACAATGAAATCTTAAAATTTCAACAAAATTCAACAATTTAAATCAAGTTCAAAGGGGCAGTAAATACAACTCAGGTAATCTTTTGGTTGGTATCTGCAAGTAGGCATAACTAGCACTACCGAAACCCCCACTTTACCGGTAGCTAACCAGAAGGCACGTGGTACCTCCTCTGTGCTTGTTTTCGGTCTTTCACCCTAGACACTCATAGGAATGGCAACAGGGCGGGGCGGGGTGGGGCCGGGGGTCACACTCCCCGTCCCCAATCCCCGATGGTGATAATCTCCCCGTCCCCGTCCCCGTCCCCGTCCCTGCCCCTAACGGGGATCAGGTTTCCCCGACCTCGAAAATTCCCTGGTCAAAAAAAAAAAAAAAAAACAATAATACAGATCAATAAATCGACTCAACAGATCACAAAATATCAATAAATCAACTCAACAGATCAATAACATCATACATCAATAACACATCGTCTATACTTATACAACAATCAACAAAATCATCAACATTATCATACACAATAGATCAAAAAAAGAAAAATCAGAGAGATGGTGCTAGCTGCAAGGCAGCGACGTTGACGGCAGCGAAGGGAAATGCGTCGGAGTCTGGTAAGGGAAATGCGTCGCCGTAATGTTCTTGAGGAGGGAGATCAGTGAGATCGGAAAGATCGGCGAGATGGATGAGTTCGGCGAGATCGGAGATCAACGAGACGGGAGGAGGGAGAGGACAGTGGAGGAGTCGCCACTGCGGCTGACGTTGACGCCGTGAGGAACAGCTGCAGCAGAGAGAGAGAGAGGGGAGAAGCTGAGAGGAGAGAGGCTGAGAGGCGAGTGTGAGTGAGTGACCCTAAACATAAACATTTATTTTATACATATATGAGGAATATTCAGGGAATCTTAGGGGAATTATTCGGGGATTATCCGCGGTGGGGCCGGGGCGAGGGAAACCTATCCCCATCCCCGGCCCCGAAAACCGTCGGGGATTTAATTTTCAATACCATCCCCCGTCCTATGGGGATAATTTTCGAGGAAAACCCGTTCTAATCGGGGTCGGGGGATCGGGTCCCCGTCGGACCAGGTTCAAATTGCCATCCCTAGACACTTAAGCCAACTTAATCAATTTCATCTACACTTTCTATCTGGACTGACCAACGTATTTACCCCAAAACATTTCAATGATATCTTATTTCACAACATTCCTTTCTCAATGCAAATATTTTCAAATCTCAAACTCAAAATTTTTAACAACCAAATAAATTAAAATACCAATGCAACATATATCAAGGCAATTATAATAGTCTTCCACTTGCAACATTTCCACACAATTCCTCAATTTCGATTCACAATTTCCATTTCCTTTTTCAATGCAATCTCACAACATAAATATATAATAATTTATATATATTCAAGAGTAGCAACACTCCCACATTTCATGCATCCTTAACCATTTAATCATTTCGCGACTATATTCACATTTTTGAATAACAACTTCAAAACAACTATTTCATACATTCCATGGGATTTTTCATATATATATACAACAATAAGAATTTCTCAATCCACCATTCATTCTAACACTTTATAGAGCAAAATTATAAGTTTTCAATTTCTATAAAAAAAAAAAAAATCCCAAATTTCTAGGTTTTCCCCAAGCTACGCAAAATCCCCATTTTTTTTTTTTGAAACAAGCTCTCCAACACACCCTTCATTATTAATGTAGTTCAACTCTCAAGAACTTTTTGAAAACAAGGTGTGAACCCTTTTTTTTTTTTTTTTTTTAAACTCATCAACACTCTTGAATCAAAATCAAGTTTCAATACCACAAAAGGGAGTTCCATGAAATTAGCAAAATCTTGTAAATATATATATATATATATAACTCTAAAAAAAATCCTTACCTCAGATTTTGGAGAAGAAAAGATGAGAAACCCCAAAATTTGACGGTGTTGAAATCCAATCTCCAATGGATGACAAGAAATCAAGAGTTCATGGTGTTTGGTGGGGGGTTTTTAAAGAGAATGGAGAGGAAAATATATTTTTAGAGAGAGAGATGTGTAAAGAGTGAGATACACTCAACCCAAGAAAAGAGAAAAAGACAGATTTTTGGACTCAACGGACTGCCGCACGTGCGGCACCCATTCCCGCATGTGCGACTCTCACCCCCCGCATGTGCAGCACTCTCCCCTGCACCTCCTTCCGTTGGTGCATATAAAGAAAAATGCACCATTGACAACCCCCTTTTCTCCACACGTGCAGCCTCACCTCCCATACGTGCGGCCCCTGCTCCACACATGTGGCCCAAGCCTCCGCACATGCGGTTCTGCCACCCAGCTAGAAAATTTCTCTACTCGACCCGTGACACCTTGGATACAACCTCGCACCTTCCGTAACAAGTGAAACTCGGAATTGAAATAATTAAGAATGAGAATTTTGAGAAATTTTTTTCAAAAACAACGAACCTAACAGTTGATAAGACCTTACATTAAAACCTGACACTCTAAGAAAAATAAACCCAATATAACTCAAAGAGGATAAGGCGAATTACACACCCGGTCATCACAAAAAACAATAGCCCATGCATCGCACGGATGAACTGCCAGTATATATATATAACTAGTGTTTTTTTTTTCTTTTTTATGTGAAGTATTCTAAAAGATTTTTTTTTTTTAAAAAAAAAAAAAAAACTACATCAGTAAGCCTTTTTTATTTACATATTAAATTTTATACAAATTTAATTTCAATTATAATAACTAATTTTATATGGACTCTATTTGACGAATCTTTATTTTTTATATATTTTTCATCGTATATTTAGTTTTGTCATTGTCAGATTTTTTAATATAGTTGATATTTTAATTTAATTATTATGATATTTAAAAAAATATATTTTGATATACAAATAAATAAATAAGACAAAATATGTTTAATTATGTGCATCGCACGTATCAAATTAATTTTTTTTTGTATTTTTTTTTATCTGTCTTATTGATGCTTAATATTATTTTTTATTTAACATGAAATTATTTATTAAAAAAGATTTATATTTAATTTAAATTTTATATATCTATATAGAATATGTACAAATAATTCAAAAAGGAATATTCACTACAACAAAATACACTTTTGGCGACTAAAAAAAAATTAGCTGCCAAAACTTGTGGAATTGGGGACCAAAAATTTTTTTAGTCGTCAAAAGTACAATATTTAGCTACTAATTTTTTTAGTCGGGAAATATTGATTATTGGCGACTAAAAAAAAATTTAGTCGCTAAAAATGCCACAATTGGCGACTAAAAATTGTTTTAGTCACTGTATAGATAGTTTTGGCTACTAAAATTTTTTAGTCGCCAAATGAAAAACAAAAAATTACTTTCAGACTTTTGGCGACTAAAAATGTTTTAGTCGCTGTATAGCTAGCTTTGGCTCCTAAAATTTTTTTGTCGCCAAATAAAAAATAAAAATTTACTTTTTATCTTTGGCGACCAAAAAATTTGGTTGACTAAAAAAATTTTTAGTTGCTAAAGAACTAAAATATTTGGAGGGTGATTTTTCAAATATTGGAGGGATTTTTAAAATGAATTGGCAACCAAAAAAATGTTTAGTTGCCAATTAACGGATTACACACAATAAACTCACTACTCTCTCTCTTTTTTTCTTTTTTTTTTCTCTCTCTCTCTCTCTCTCAGTCAATGTCCTTTGTCTCTCCTCTAGCCCTTCTCTTTCATATGTCTCCTCTTTAGGAATGGCAACGGGGCAGGGCCGGGATCACACTCCCCATCACCGATCCCTGATGGTGATAATCTCCCTGTCCCCAGCCCCAGCTCCGATTCCCGACGACGTACCTACCACTATCCCCGTCCCCGCCTCTAACGGGGATCGGGTTTCCCCGACCCTGAAAAATCCCTGGTAAAAAAAATAAATAAAAAATCAATAATACAGATCAATAAATCAACTCAGCAGATCACAAAATATCAACAGATCAATAACATCATACATCAATAACACATCGTCTATACTTACACAACAATCAACAAAATCATCAACATCATCACATACAATAGATCAAAAAAAGAAAAATCAGAGACATGGTGTCAGTGGCAAGGCAGCGACGTTGACGGCAGCGAAAGGAAAGGCGTCGGAGTCCGACAAGGGAAAGGCGTCTGTAATAACCCCGACCCTGATTAACGCCAATTGGAACTTAATTAAGCCTAATAATAATTAAGAAGAAATCTGGAATTAAATTGCATGTACATTGCATGAATTATGTGTTTCCATTTGTTCGGTGTCAAAACATCTTTTCGTGTGTTAAGCTTTAAACTACAAATTGGAAGCCTTATCGGCGCCCGATTCCGAAATTGACTGAAGTGTTAGACTAGTTAGATTTTATGTAAGGCCTCGTTTGGGAACAGGCTAATTTAGTAACTTTTTGGCTATTTGGCTAAAAAAGTAGGTAAAAAAAACTTGTATGTTTGGGATGACTTTTTGGCTAATTACGAAAAGATATGCAAAAAGTAGAGAGAAAAGAGAATCTTTGACTTTTTGGTATGAGTGGTTGGCTTTTTGGCTAATTTAGTAACTTTTTGGCTAATTGGCTAAAAAGGTAAGTCCCCAAACGGGGCCTTAAGGTAGGCTTAATTAAAATTCAATTTAGAATGTTTAAAGCTGATTAATTAACATTTTAGTAATGAATCTAGTATAATTACCAATATGCCATTGTTAGTGGAATGTGTAGGCAACTTGCATTGAGTTTATGGCACTTAAACAAAACTTTCTCCTCAGCCATTTCTTGTTTCCAAAACCGACTAGAGAGAGAGGAGAAGGAAAATTGGTGTAGAATTGGGAATTTTAAACTCAACAAGTGTTTGGGCTTGATCTTGGAGAGGATTGAAGAAGTGTGTGTGTGTTAGAGCCTCTAAGCTTGACATTCTAGACTTAAAGGTCACGTGCCACAATCCGTTTGACCCTCTTGACTTGGTCTACTTGTATCAACGCCCACTGTGAGTAATAACTTTGTAAAGTTATGTTCAATGTTATATATTTTCAATATACTATGATACGAAATGATTGGTTCTTGAAAAGCTATGATATGTTGAAAATGAATGAATGAATGTCCAGTTTTTCGGAAAAGTATTTGTGGCACCCTTAGTCCATAAGGCCCTCTCCCGGGGGATATAATACCGTGGCATAAGGCCCTCGCCCGGGGGATACAATACCGTGGCATAAGGCCCTCGCCCAGGGGATACAATACCGTGGCATAAGGCCCTCGCCCGGGGGATACAATACCGTGGCATAAGGCCCTTGCCCGGGGGATACAATACTGTGGCATAAGGCCCTCCCCCAGGGGATATAATACCGTGGCTACTTGCGCGCAAGATATGGACCTTTGTGGTTGTTGGTACCAACTTTGTTGTGGTCTTTGGACCTACTTGATCGGATAGCTAATGGGTGTACCACATATGACCTTATGCAAAATCTGAATATGATTATGAATATGAGCATGTATCTGAATCTATTTATGATTGGAATCTAATTATGCATAAGACTGTGTTTCTGCTATAAACTCTGATTTCTAACTCTGTGATGGACATCATTCATTAAACCCCTTTACTCTGTTATTATTCACTGGGCTTTCGCTCACAGTTTATTATATATATGTAGGTGAGTCGGCACAAGACCCTGGCCAGAGTTGATGGCCCTCTGTTTTTGTTTTTGGTCAGCCACCTGTTGCGCCTCCCGAGGAGGTTCCGCCTGAAGCCTAACACTGTGGCAGTTTTGTACTTCATGCTAGTCAGTGGTAGTGTTTTTGTAAAGTCGGATCTTGGGACGTACTTATGTAAATATTCTGTACATATTGGTGTACTTTGACTGGCATGCTATGTATATAAATAAGTTTTAAAATTTACTGTCCCATGTATGTCATCACAGCTCATTGGACCTTGTTTATTTTACATTATTGCTTCTGCAGCCCCTTAATATTTGTTAATGTCTTCAGAGGCCGTAGGTAATCCACGGGTTACTGGCCGGTTACGTCGCTAAACCTATAGGGGCGGGTTTGGGTCGTGACAGCGTCGTCGTGATGTTCTTGATGAGGGAGATCGGTGAGATCGAAAAGATCGACAAGATGGGTGAGTTCGGCGAGATTGGAGATCAACGAGATGGGAGGAGGAAGAGGACAGTAGAGGAGTCGCCACCCGCGGCTGACGCCGACACCGACGCCGTGAGGAACAGCTGCAACAAAGAGAGAGAGAGAGAAGGAGATAGGCTGAGAGGAGAGAGGTTGAGAAGTGAGTGTGAGTGAGTGAGTGGAAGAGAGAGAGGCAAACAACTCAACCCTAAACATAAACATATATATTATATATATATGAGGAATATTCGGGGAATCTTAGGGGAATTATTCGGGGATTATCTGGGCCGGGGCCGGGGCGGAGGAAACCTATCCCCGTTCCCAGCCCGAAAACCATCAGGGATTTAATTTTCAATACCATCCCCGGCCTTATGGGGATAATTTTTAGGAAAAACCCATTCTAATCGAGGTCGGGGGATCGGGTCCCCGTCGGGCCGGGTTCAAATTGCCATTCCTACTCCTCTTGCCACCACTGCCATCGCGATGCTGCTGACCACCTCTCATCTTGTCGTCATCGTCTCTTGAAAACACCATCAACTACCTTTCTTCTCATTTTTTGCTTTGTTGATTTTTGTAGCACCTAATTTTTTGATTTATTATTGTCAATTTTTTTCTCGTTCTTTGGCTGTTCCGCCAAATCAACACGCTTAGAGACTTCCGAAGAGATCGCTCACGTGTGCCTATTTCTTCGAGTTCCGCCATGGCTTCAATTATTATCTCTTCTTCCTTCTTCAATCTCGTTATCCATTCTCTTCCTTAGATCCAAACCAATCATTTTCTTTCAATTTCTTGTTTGTTCCCAAATCAAATCCCTAAATTTTGCTTGTTTGTTGTTAATCTGATCTGAGCTGAGCTGAGCTGAGAAACCGTATACAGTTTAATGGCTTCAGCGAAGTCGTCTCAGTCAAGGGTAATAACCCTGCAGCGAAGAGCAACAACCCTAAGGACTCGAGCAATAAGCTCAAGCAAAATCTCAACGTCTTCAAGTCTGATAATTTCGATGCCGATAGCTTTGTACAATCCAAGTGTAATTCCTTGAACGAGAAGGTCTGATATCCAATCCTTTCTTGTCGTGGAATTTATCAATTGATTCTGAAAAAAAATTACTATAATTTATTGGGTATTTGATTTTCTTTTGATTATTGATAGAAATTGGTTTGGATTGAATAATTGGAACTTTTGTTTGGGAATTTGAATTGAATTCTTTTTATTGGGAATAAAAAAAAATGTCTTGGGCATTTTATTTTCTTTTGATTATTCATATAAATTGGTCTACACTGAATAATTGAAACTTTTGTTTGGGAATTTAAATTGATTGAATGCTAGAATTGTGAATTCTTTTGATTGGGTAATTTAATTTAATTTAATTTAATTTTTTTAACAACAAAAGTGATGGGGTTTAACAACTCGAAAAGCATAAGATGCATACCATACTCGGAATTTAGCCTCACACCCCCCCTCCAAACACACACACACACACACACACACACACACAAAATCACTCTTTAATACTCCTTTATTCTATTCCTGAACCAAACAAATGTAGGACTGGGTACATTTACTCTTAGGATTCCTTGTCTTGATGCCAATTGCCTCACGGTTTAACAATACCGTATTGTCTAGTCTTGGGAACAAATGGTCCCATGTATTCAACATTACTTGCACTTATCTTAAAACCTCTTGATCTAGAGTTTTTTATTTTCCCAAAAGGTTTTGGGCATTCATAAATGCCATGTTTATGCTTGAACTGGCACATAATTGTGCACCAATATACTATGCTGTCCCATTTCTCTCCTGGGTCCACAAAGTTATGGAATTCTCATTTAAGGTAATATACCTTTTTAAGTGGGGATTTTGTGGTCTTGATTATTGAGTTCAGATATTTTCAATGTAGTCTTATGTACAACTCATCCTTCCTAACCAATTGAGGTGCTTATTGTTATCATTATTTTTCTCTGCTTTTACTCATCTTGTTCTTATTTTTATTTTATTTTTATTTTTTTCTCTAATGCTAAATGGTAAAAGGTTTGTAGTTTGGTATGCATACTTATATATGGGCCAAGCCACCCTTTGGTAGTGCATACTTGTATACATAATATTTCTTATTAGTAATGCATACTTATATGTTTAGATATTGGATTCTCTGGTGGCAGGTTAAGCTTGTTAAATGCATTGTTCAGAATATTGTGGTGGATATCTCCTTCAATCAATTAGGAGGGCTCTGTACACTTTTCTTTCTTGAGCGGGTACGTTACCATCTTTAATTTTCAAATCTAAAGTAATGCCACTTACTTATTATCAAATAATGAAAGGAAAAAGGTGACCAACTCACTCACTAGTTCAATGATTTTACATGAATACATTTTGTGTAAGTTGCTTCAATAAGCCTGATATTGATAGAATTGGTAGTGTTAGTCTTTTATGTAATCATTGATTTATTTATATTCTCCTCCACCACTATGTTAAAATTATGGACATACAACTTCTTGAATGGGACCCAGGTTACTATCCTTCGGGATATAGATTGTTAATGTTTGCTCAGACTGTACAGCTTGGAGTGTTCTTATTTCTTACATTTATAGTTATCTACCATTGTGTTTTAGTTACCATCCATTATCCAAGGTCTTTAATATGTTCAATACTTACATTTTTATGCTCACAGTATTGTAGTTTTTTGTTGTTTTTTCAAGAAAAATGTTAGTTGAGTGTAATCTAATTCAATTAATATTGAAGCACACCTGTGTGTGTGTGTGTGTGTGTGTGTCAAAAATGAAAATCGGGTGTAGTATTTGAGAGAGTTGCACCTTAAGGGCACTGTTAGAATCCCTATTCTATTAGTTAACAAGAAAACTAGTCTTGCATTTGAAACTGGAATAAAAATGTTATAATGAACTTAAAGTTTGCATTCCCATACTCATTTTAGGGAATACATAGATTTGTATTCCTGGTGTTATTGTTGTTCTAATGAGTAGGTTAGATTCTTTGTAAGGAGTTAAAAAATCCTGGGAAATGAAGATTCTAACAATCCACAAGATGTAATTAGTTCCACATATAGGAAGTAACAAGCATAGAAGATTTTAACAATCCACAAGATGTAAAATCTGAGTGATGTTGCCATCACTTTCTTTGTTTTCTTCTTTTTATTTTTTTATACTTTTTTTTTTCCTCTTTTCATGGTCATTCTTTTGTCACTATGTTCTAGTTTGATGCCAATATCTCTTGAAATTTGCATTGATTAGTGATGACATAGTTCTTACTTTAATTGATACCAGAAAGTGTTGCATATATGTAGAAGAATTTCAAGAGAGAATTTAAGAACAAAAACAGTTACATTGACTCAACAAAGTACTAACTAGTTGACAAAAAGCAAAACATCACATGGTTTCTTCATTTTAACTTCATTCATAATGGTCAAAGCTCTTGTGTGAGTTCATATTGAAGAGGTTATTGAAAGTCCACATTTGGATTCTTTGCTTAAAACAATTCTATTAGATGAGAATCCTGGTTCTGAGTTGGATTATTTAATAACTAAAGACCGGGCTGTGCTTCATGATCTTTTTATGCTCACAACTTTCCTGTTCTCTAGATGTATATTGATAGGTATGATAATTGTAAATATGTTTATATCCTTTGAATAATTTCTTTCATAATTTTGTACAACCAATGTATATTTGGTTTCTCTCCCAAACAACTTTGCTGGTTTCCATCAAGAAGGAAAATTGTTGTAATATTTGGTTGTACCTCTCTCTCTCACTCTCACTCTCTCCCTCTCTTAGTGGGGGTAGAGGAAGAATTGTTGATTGTAATTTAGAAGCTATGAATAGTGCTTTATAAGTTCTGAATATTCCAAACTTTAAACTCGTTCCTTGGTATGGAATCAATTTAAGACCTGTTTGGGAATATACATGTTACTTGTCCTCTTAGCTAGGATATATCATTTTCTTATTTCTTTCTGCCTCATCCCCTATTACAACTACTAGAGGCAACTCTTAAGCACTACTTGGTGCAGTGTCCGTTGGTAGGTGTCTATTAACCCCATTCTCCATCCCTCATCAAAGTATCCTATGTAAATATGATGTAAAAGAATTAGCCACTATATTGGTTGGTCATAACACTAACTGTTTGGTTCTGCCCCTTTCTTATGCTAGGGAAGCGTATGGTAGTAACTTTTCGGGCATACTCCAAGGATTAGATCATCTTGATTCTTCAGCAGAGGCTATAGGTAATTTTTGGGCTCTTTCTATAAAAAAAACAAGTGGCCTGTTTAGTCATGCAATAGCTTTTTATTAGTTCAGACTGAATCCTAAAAAGATCAAGTGCTAAACCCTAAGAAAAAGAAAATCACTTTGACTGTAGCTGTTCTCAGTATGGTTTCACATTTGAATGTATATATGAATTGACAATTTTGATTTAACATGTTTTATTCATTTCCAGTCAAGTTGGCCAAAGAATCCATGTTTCCCTCCTAGAAAAAAAAATATAAGGTTTGAAGATATGAGAAATTACACATTTGGCATTCAATTACAAGTTGATAATTGAAGAAGTTGCAGGTCGATGTTTTCAGTGTTTTCACTAGGAATGCAGTGTTGTTATCATGGTTTTTCATCGCTTAATGTTAGACTCATTTTTTAAACATAATGATGTGACACTTAATTAAAATATCTAAATTAATTTTTTCTCTTATTTATTCTCAAATCGTCAATTAATCATCTTGTTTACACATCACTGGAAATAAAAAGTAGATCTAAAAAGTAGATTTGTATATCATTTTTCTTAGACATTCTTGAAACATCAAATGATAGATGGACACATGTGTTTTAGTAAAAATTTTAGTGAATGTAGTATTGCTCTCATATTTTTGTTGTGAAAATGCCAATTCTTGATTCACCCCACAACCAACACTATAATAAATTAAGGTTTTAGAGGAGAGGAAAAAAAATTAAGGACAAAAATGACATTTTTGTCATTATTGTATTTTTAGTGATCAAATTGAAAATTTAATATTAAATCACTATCTTTGAAATCAAAATTTTCGTTTGAAAAGGTAAAATCTTTTTCTGTATGAAATATTTTTATCCCTAAAAGTATATGTATTAGTGATATTTTTAAACTTAACCAAAAAAGGGCGTTAAGGGGGCAAAAATGCAAAACAGCCCCTGGACCACCGTACAGACGTCACAACCAGCTTCCTCATGACAAATAGGACCTGTGACAACACACGTAATGTCATTAGCACATGTAGGTTGGGAGTTAGAGCCGGAAACGCCTTAAACTTAACGAAAAAAGGGCGTTAAGGGGGCGGAAATGCAAAACAACACTCGAACCACCATACGGACGTCACAACCAATTTTCTAACGTCAAATAGGACCTGTGACAATAGACGAAATTTCATGAACACGTGTAGGTTGGGAGTTAGAGTTGGAAACGACTTAAACTTAACCGAAAAAGGACATTAAGGGGGGTGAAAATGCAAAACAACCCTCAAATCACTGTACGGACGTCACAACCAGTTTTTTCACATTAAATAGGACCTGTGACAATAGACGAAATGTCATTAGCACATGTAGGTTGGGAGTTAGAGTTGGAAACGGCTTAAATTTAACTGAAAAAGGGCGTTAAGGGAGCGAAAATGCAAAACAACCCTCAAATCACCGTACGGACGTCACAACTAGTTTTATCACATCAAATAGGAACTGTGACAATAGACGAAATGTCATTAGCACGTGTAGGTTGAGAGTTAGAGTTGGAAACAGCTTAAACTTAACCGAAAAAGGGCTTTAAGGGGGTGAAAATGCAAATCAGCCCCCAAACCATCGTAGGAATGTCACAACCAATTTCCTCACATCAAATAGGACCTGTGACAGTAGACGGAATGTCATTAGCACGTGTAGGTTGGGAGTTAGAGCCGAAAACGGTTTGAACTTAACCAAAAAAGGGCGTTAACGGGGCGAAATGCAAAACAACCCTCGGACCACCGTACAGGCGTCACAACCAATTTTATCATATCAAATAGGACCTGTGACAATAGACGAAATGTCATTAGCACGTGTAGGTTGGGAGTTGGAGTTGGAAATGGCTTAAACTTAACCGAGAAAGGGCGTTAAGGGGGCAAAAATGCAAAACAGCCCCCGAACCACCGTACGAACATCACAACCAGTTTCCTCACGTCAAATAGGGCCTGTGACAACAGAAGGAATGTCATTAGCACATGTAGGTTGGGAGTTAGAGTTGAAAACGGCTTAAACTTAACCGAAAAAGGGCGTTAAAGGGGCGAAAATGCAAAACAGCCCTCGAATCACCATACGGACGTCACAACCAGTTTTCTAACATCAAATAGGACCTATGACAATAGACGAAATGTCATTAGCACCTGTAAGTTGGGAGTTAGAGTTAGAAACGGCTTAAACTTAACCGAGAAAGGGCATTAAGGGGGCGACGAACCACCGTACGGACATCACAACTAGTTTCCTCACGACAAATAGGACCTGTGACCATAGACAGAATGTCATTAGCATGTGTAGGTTGGGAGTTAGAGCTGGAAATGCCTTAAACTTAACCAAAAAAAGGGAGAGTTTGACGTCCAATAAATGTTCAACAATTTGATTGTAATTGGTGTCATTGTTTCATCATATACGGTGGTCATTTGGGTGGTAAACCTATTAAGAAAGCATGGTATGGTTATGGAGATAACCCCGTAGATTACTCATTTATTTTACTTTGACTTAGAAAATGGGAATGAGGAAGTGTTAAAATAAATTTACAAACAAAACATTCTACCAATAAACATTGTATTTTATAAAGAAGTATGCTCCTAAAAATTGTATTTTTTGTAAATTGAAATCAAGTTTGGAATAAATCTTTCATCAAACATATGTATGATTGTATTTTGAAAAAAGCTTTTACAGATTGTTCTACCTTAAATGCATGTTATTATAACCTTTTTTCTTATGTCTGAAGCAATTGATATTTTGTAATGGGTGCTATTTTTTTAATTTTTTGTAGATGGCTTTTGGTGTAGACTTGTGGATAATCAATTTTTGGGTATGGAGGACAGTTGACACTTTTGTATAATTCTGCTAACTATGTCGTCCTCTGCTTTTGTATAGATTACTATTACTGAAACAGATAACTTTTTGTAATTCAACTGATAGTTACTGGCGTGGCATATAGATTGCCTTTTGTCGTGGTACAGATTACGATCAAGGTTTAAAAATGCGGTGTTACGTAACGGTTTCGGCCGTTACGTAACGGTTTCGGTGGTAGGCACTACGCGTTACCCCCGATTTTGCGGTGTGATTGAAATTCACAGGTGTATTGGCCGTTACGGCCGACGTAGCGGTCGTAACGGTGGTGTAACGGCCGTAACGGCCCGTTACACCCGTTACAGGGCTTTTTCCGCTGATTATTTTCCAAAAAAAACAAAAGAAAAGGCTGAAGATGTGGTACACACCTTTGTTGAGCTTTTCTCTTTTGTCTTTACAGCACATGAACCATTTCGAGGTGAGATTCCATCACAAATTTTCAGATCTGGAAATACGGATGAGTGAGAAATAGAAAGAGAGAAGAGAGAAAAGGGAAGAGGGAGGAGGAGAGAAGAGAGAAGAGGGAAAAGGGAGGAGATGAACCTGTGTTAATCTTCAAGCTGCCTCTGTTCTGTGTTGAGAGTCACTGGTCTGAATCTTCAGATCTTCAAGACGAAGTGCTCTGTTCTTTTTTTTATTTTATTTTGTTCGTTGAGCTTCCTGGGAAGATACACATTTGTTGACTTGGAAGATATATAATATAACATTTGTTTTTGTGTGTGTGGGGGGGTGTGTGGACCGTGCTCTACAGCTGGCATTTTTTATTTTTGTTTTTAACAATGATTTTCAAGTTTTAAATTTTGTAAAATTTACAAAATTTATGTAATATATTTAGTAAATTTAATTTAAATATATATATATGGAGCTATGTATTTATTTTTAGTATTTTATATATAATAATTAGTTATTGATTTTTTTTTATAATATCTAAAAATCATAACACCTATAATTATATTAATACATTTTATATATGTCAGTTTTTATTAAAAAAAAATTTTCTTGCAGGTTATTCAAAAAGATAACAAATACTGAAGTGATTGAAGTCGAAAAAACAACTATGTATGAATTTTTTTCTTTATAATTTATTTTTTAATTTTTATATGATTACATTAGTATGTAAACTCCAAATGTATAAATAGTGATTGCAATTTTTTTTATAATCATTTCATTTAATATTTAATTATAAATATTTTTTATTTTGTTATTATAATGTGTTGTGACAACAATGTTGAAGTCACTATTTTTTTTTTTAAATATCTTTTTAAAGACAAAAAAAATCAATACCTCAAAAAAATTTCATTATAATTTATTTTTTAATTTTTATATGATTATATTAGCATGTAAACTCTAAATGTATAAATAGTGGTTGTATTTTTTTTTATAATCATTTCATTTAATATTTAATTATAAATATTTTTTATTTTGTTATTACAACACTGTTAAAGGCACAATTTTATTTTAAAAATATCTTTTTAAAAAAAAATCAATACCTCAAAAAAAATTCTTTATAATTCATTTTTTAATTTTTATATGATTACATTAGCATGTAAAATCGAAATGTATAAATAGTAGTTGCACTTTTTTATAACTATTTTATTTAGTATTTAATTTGAAATATTTTTTTTTTAAATTTTGTTATTGTAATGTGTTGTGACAACAATTTTGATGGCACAAATTTATTTTATTTTTTTTTAAAAATGTCTTTCTATAAAAAAAAAATAAAAAAAAAAAAACAATAGCTCAAACAATGCCATAAAAAATGTCTTTATTCCTAATTACATTAGCATGTAAAATCCAAATGTATAAATAATGGTTGAATTTTTTTTATAATCATTTCATTTAACATTTAATTATAAATATTTTTTTATTTTGTTATTGTAATGTGTTGTGATAATAATTTTTTTTTTAATGACAAAATTTGTTGTGACAACAATTTTTATGGCAAAATTTTATTTTTTTAAAAATATCTTTATAATTTATTTTTTAATTTTTATATGATTACATTAGCATGTAAAATCCAAATGTATAAATAGTGGTTGCATTTTTTTATAATTATTTTATTTAGTATTTAATTTTAAATATTTTTTTACAATCATTTCATTTAAAAATATTATTGCATTTTATAAATTTTTATAAATAATTTTAAATATTATTGCATTTTTTTTACAATCATTTCATTTAATAAATGTAAATATTGTTTATTTAGTTAGTTCAAGTTTTGCTAAAAAATAATTTTGTAAACATTTAAAATAAATTAAAAAAATGCATTAATGATGCAGAATTCAAATTCAAAAATGCCACGACAAAGGGTGTCAATAATAAACCCCCAAGTGATGATATTGGTTGGAAATTTGGAACTCAAGTTGAAAGCACTAGGCATCGTATTATTTGCAAATTTTGTGGACATCACATTAAAGGTGAGATTACGCGTTTCAAACAACATTTAGCACATCAAACGGGACAAGTGCATTCTTGTCTTAATTTTAGTAATAACATTATATAAAATTTACTCTCTATTATTTGTGATTTATGCTATGATGTTATGTACTTTGTCAAGTTCTTCAACTAAGGATATATACTTTTTTAAAACTATTTGAGTTAAAATGTACATATGCTTCCACAAGTATAATAATTAAAAATAATTTTATACATCTAAGTCCAATAAAAAAAAATTTTTGCCACAAGTGTAATATGGATTTATGACATATAAAGTCATTAATTATTGAAATAAAATGTAAAAAAATTCATTTTCTAGTGATTTAAAAATATGAAATATATTGAATCATACTTAAAAATTATGAAAAATTTATCAAAATTTATTTTAAAACCCAATAAATATGATTGTAAAAAAAAATATGCGTATCGGTAAGTTTTTTGCAAATTGTGCGAAAAATAAAAAAATTCACAGTTCCGGTAACCGCAACCGCGACCGCGTCACCGCTACCGTTACGGCGACCGCAACCGCTTTTCAGAACCTTGATTACGATGGTAATTTATACCACGCCAAATGACCATTTCACATGGTACTAAATATAATTTTTTTGTATATAGAGGGTTGAATTTTTGTATGCTTCTCTATTTTGTGTGGAAGTATAATTTTAGTTTGGACAATAATTGGTTTGTATGGAATATGTACATTTATAGTTATTCATTTTTGGATGGATAGAAGTAATTTGGATTGTGGAATGCCTGATATAATATGTATTGTTTTGTTTATATACATACTATAGGTTACACGGAATATAGACAGGTTGTGGAGAAATTACAATTTTGTGATAAAACATAAAACCATTTTTTTGGCGACTAAACAATTCATACAAAAAAAGAAAATACATATTTCAGTGACTAAAATGTTAGTAGTTAAAACTTTATAACAAATTTCGCTAAACAATTATGGTGACTACAAAGCTTAGTGCCATCAAAAAGCAGACATTAGGCGACTAAAACTTAAAAAATAATCAAACATTTGGCTATTAAAAAAATTCTTTTAATATTAAAGAAAAAAAATCAATGCTCATACATAATTAATTTATATATTTACTTCTTAATCCAACCACGTCATATTTATATTTAATCTCTTAAATAGTTTTTGTGTAGTTTTATTTCTACATATTTTTATTTTCTAAACAACTATAAATTAAAATTAAAATTAAATTTAAATAATTAGAATCGCTTTTAGTTTTATATTACTAATTCTCTTTTAATTTAGCTATTATTTTTAATATCAACATGAGTATTTATTTGACTATCTTATAATGTAATATATATCACATAAAGTCATTATATGATAATTACATTTTTATAGCACAATATAACTAAAATGATCAAAATAATAAAATAATTTAACTAAATTTATTATATATAAGTATTCAAATAATACTTTTATAGAACGATAAGATTAAAATTATTAAAATAAATAATTTAAAATTTATTTTATTTTAAATTTAAATTTAAATTATTCTTTTGTAAAAAAAAATAATCATAAAGTTAACTCCATTATAATTTTATGCAAAAAACATATATTTAGAAGTGATTTACATTCATGTGCAACGTCTAATTTGATATTGATAGATTAAAATAATGAAATTCAATACCTTTTTTTGTTAAGTTTTTAGAAGATAAATTGACAAATGTCAAAGATAAATAATGCGGAGTATTATTTTAAAGAATGATGATTCATCGAAAATGATTGTGTATATTTAAGGCACCTATTGATGTTTCTTGAATAATTTTTAAATAAAATTTTTGAAGTTATAGTATTATTGATAATACACCTTCATGAGCTCTACAAAAAAAAAAAAAAAAAAAAAAGCAAAAATAATTTGGCTGGAATAAAAAATTTGCGATTATTATGATGTGTCACATAATTAATCAGAATTTCGAGAACTGAAATTATTAAGGTTATAGAGATTTTGTGTCTGATTCCCTTTGCAGACACTGTTTATGATTTGAATTTGTAATTTTTTTTATGTATCAACGTGAATATTTTTTTACGATCTTACTGATATAAGCATAAATCTTACATTTGAATCTGCTCACTTTAAACACTTTTTTCATGTAATAAAATACTTAAATATTATAATATAAAAATATTATAATAGATTATAATCAAACACCACTTGAAGCATAATTAAAGATCTGATGCACCAGTTTTTTTTTTTTTTTTTTTTCCCTTTTTTGTTTTTTGTTTTTTGTTTTTTTTTTGAGAATATGGAAAGTATCTATATTAAAAAACAACAACATACACTTTAAACATAACCAAAAATATAAGAAATTTGTAAAGATCTTTTCGATTGATGTGACCATAATAATACACTATGAGTTATAACCAAGTCATAGTTTGTATATAATAGAATTTTTCAATGTTTTTATCTTTTCAGAAAAAAAAATATTTTGATACAAGTATAAGTCGTGATTTTTGGTAAATTTGATTAACACAAATGAAGATTTGATTTCAGGTTGAGAATACATGTATTTTTTTACTTTCAAAAAAAAAAAAATTATGAGCTTTTTACATAGATCACACATAGTGACAAAAATTTTTATCAGCTATTTGCAAATTTGTTTGTATTTGACTTTTAATTGTAAAATTTTTTTACACATAGACTCAAAATCAATTTTTTATTTTAAAAATAAATTCTAGTGCATCACACGAGTTACCTATTAGTGTTTTATATATAACAAGAAGGAATGAGCTTCTCTTTTGTTGGGTTTTCTAACTGGAGCGTGTTGTTGGGCTTCTCTAGGCTTACTATGGGGCCACATCGTTAATCCGAATAGTTTAATGGGTTGGGTTCGTCAAATATCTTATCTTTATAAAAAAAAAAAAAAAAAATCACATCGATCGGATATCAATAGTCACTTTATCAAAATACATTTGTGTCAACAATTTATTTTTACAATCACAATTATTGTTGACACAAATTTAATTTAATAAAGTAGTTATCAATATCTAATCAATGTGATTTTTTATAAAGATGAATTACTCAACGAGTTCTAAACATTAACGATATAGATTATCGATGTGAGTTTCATAGTGAGCTCATGGAACCCGGAACCCAACAACACGCTCCAATCCAATTTTGAACTAGAGACAAGCTTGTGCTTGGCAGAAAACCTAAACCTAAGGCCTATTTTGGGAAGATGGTTATAATCAGTTATAACCAGTTTTTTGGTGAAAAGCTGCTTATAAGCAGGTTTTTTGTGAGAGAGGAAGTGGGTTATAATCTGGGAAGTGGATTATAACCCACTTCCCAAAATAGGCCTTAGAATAATAAGGGTAAATTACAAATACACCCTCTTAAGGTTTGTTTAAAATATAAATTATCTAATATAATTTTAGAAAATACATTTAACCCCCTGAAGTTTGTAATTTATAACAAATGACCCATTTTATTAATAAATCAATAAATCAAATTATAATTTTTAATAAAGTCATAATTTATTTAAATTAATAATTTAAATAATTTTATTATTGTATGGGATAGCAATCAAGTTTTTTATTTCTTTTAGTTAATTCTGTTAAATAAAAGAAAATTTTACCCATAAATCCTGTATGGGGGAATATCGATCCATTTAATTCTAAAAGTTTCTTATGAACCAATTAGTCTTTTTCTTTTAGAAAGTTGTATTTATTTGATTTGGTGTTATTTGAGTTTAACTGAATGCTCTTTTGTGATTTATTTTTTTAATTTTCTGATTTGTTTTTGGAATGGGAATGGAAATGTGAAGTGTGAATGATTCTTTTTAGGGGGATTGATGGTTGAAGTGTGGTTGTTGAGCGTGGAAATTTACATTTTTGCTGGTGTGATTTTTTGGTGTTAATTGAAGTGTTACATTAGAGTACAACGTTTAAAAAAAATAAACTAAGGAATTTTTGTGCATTACATTGATTAAAGTGTTATGTTTGAAAAAAAATATAATAATTTTTTTTTTTTGAATGTTACATTATTACGTTTAAGAAAAGTATATTTAGGAATTTTTTAGTGTGTTACATTAGAGTATTACGTTTAAAAAAAATATACTAATATTTTTTGTGTTACATTGATTGGAATGTTATGTTTTGAAAATGTACACTAAATTTTATTTTTTTTGGAATATTATATTGTTATGTTTGAAAAAAATATACTAAAGAATTTTTTTAATAGATTACATTGGAGTGTTATGTTTTTTGAATGTTATATTAAAATATTACATTTGAAAAAAATATATTAAATTTTTTTTTAAAATATTGTGTCCACTAATTTTAACATTATAAAAAAATTCATATTTATTCCTCAATACATAACATGACCGTTGATACTTGACCATTTATATAATTTCCATTATTATAATAGGATCTTTGGATCCATTAAAATAAATAAACAAATAATAAACTATTATTATAATTCTTGTACGGCAGTTGACTTGTCCGTTCTGTGACAAGACCTATTTTGAAAAGGAAAAAAAAATTAGACAAATTACATATACCTTCCCGTGGTTTAGCTAAATTATAGATATTTCCTGAGGTTTCAGAAATTACAGATACCCCTCCTGAAGTTTATATTTTTATAACAAATTACTCTCTGAGATTTATATTTTCATAATAATTTGCCTCCTATAATTTGTTATGCAAATAGTACCTTCAGGGGGTATCTGTAATTTCTTAAACTTCAGGAGGATATCTATAATTTTGCTAAATCTCAAGGGGTATATGTAATTTGCCCAAAAAAAAATTATAAAATTAATTTTTTAATTTTGAACTTTTTTTTAAAAAAATATTTAAAAAAATTTAAAAAATAATATCACCTAAATAAGTTAATAAATTAATAAATTACCTTCTGTTTTTTTTTTCCCCTACCGGTCAAAATAGCCTAATAATTGCTGCTTTTGCCGAAGTATAATTTTTGAGTGAGATGCAATCTAGTCCTTTGCGGCATTGGTACAATTGGTGTGAATTTTCCATTCGGAAAGTATTAGTTATTAATAAACATAAATAATAACTAATAAATAAATACCATTTTTTTACTAAACGATTACAAAGTTTATACTTTAAAAAAACAAATAAACAAACAAAGAACACTTACCGTAGAAGAAGGTTGATGGTGCAACCCTTCAAAAAGTTATTAGTTCTGAAGTCACTTAGAGGTGATTGCATAAGTCAGACATTGTGTAAGATAAGTAATCTAGAAAAAATAAATTTATACTAATAATCAACAAAATTAAACTAATAATGAAAAAAGGGGTTAAAGCTTCTAAATAGAATTAATGCGGAAGAGATATTAATGGTTGAGGGAAACTACCAAAGAAGTATAAATTAATGAAGAGAATCTCAATCTGCCATTTAGGTATTTTAAATGGGAACCATAAAATAAAATTTTAAAAAAGAAAGCATTTTATAACAAAATCTTCTAATTTACTTTTAAAAAATTGAAAACACAATGAACAAAAATAAACAAAATTTATAGCCAAAAACAAATAAAAAAAAAAATTTAGTCATTAAGAATATAAAAATTGAAAACTCTTAGGTCACTCACCGTTAAAAGAGAAATAAAATATAGTCATCTATAGGTTTGTACTTCCTTTGTTATAATTGAATGAAATGTTTTTGTATTTTCTTTAGAAGAGAAAACCATTGTAGAAAAGGGAGGAAGAAAGCAAAAAGTAAAAAAGAAAAATAATAAAATTAAGTTATTAGAGAAGCAAAGAAGTTATTATAGAATAGTTATTTGAAGAGGCAAACTATTTTTCAATTTCTAAATTGTTTCTAAAAAAGTAGTATTCCAAACTTTTCCAAAAAGAAAAAAAAATTGCACACACAAAAAATAAAAATAAAAATAAAAATGAGGATGTTCTTAAACATTTTTTGAAACACAAATAATAATAATAATAATAATAATAATAATAATAATAATAATAAAAAACAAAAAAATCTCTTAATTCTTGGATGAATGAGAATAGTAAGTTAAAAATATATTCCAAAAGTTTATTTATTTTAGAAAAAAGAATGAGAAAGAAATAGATATTCAGAATATTTTTAAATTTCAATATATTCCTAAAGTTTCATTTTATTATCAAGTTCCTTAGGAAAAAAAATTGATTATTATTTTACTTCGTTTATATCAAAAACAATTCAATGTAATTGTTCATATTTCTTTGGATATATCAAATCTATTTAACTATAAATATTCTAAGAATCTTCGATTTATAATTTTTAAAAAGAGTACTATTTTTTTAAGAATTGCTAATTTATTTTGTTTATATCAAAATTGTAAGTGTTCTCTATTTTTTTTTTTAAAAAAAAATTTGTAATATATAATCATTTTTTTTAAAATAATATATATTTTTTTAATTTGCACACGCATCGTGTGTGCCCCACCGCTAGTCAGAGGCGGAGGGATGTGGGGGCCAGGGGGGTCACGTCCCCCCCTTAACTTTTGAAATTTTTTTGTTTTGTTTTGTTTTTTTTTTACCTATATACGCAGTCCACTTTGACTCAAAACAACCCACTTTGATCGAAACACTTTTTTTGTGCGTAACACTAATATACACACCCAAACACACTGACACAAATCCAACCTAGTTACTTTTCTTTTTTTTCATTTTTTTGGATTCATGGAAAACGGCGGCAACAAGGTTTTTTTCGTTTTTCTGTTTTCTTGTTTTTTTTTTTTTTTTTTTTTTTTTTTTCTCTCTTTGTTACTTTATAATTTACCAAGTTATGATTCATCAGATTAAAATCACACAAGACAGATTTGGAAACACACTACAACTTTAGTATCTTCTCTTCATTATTTACAGGTAATTTTATTTATGATTTTTTATTTTTAAATAAAAATTATGAATATCAATTTATAGTTTGTTAAGTTTTGATTTGTAAAATTTTTTTATTTGTTATTATTTATGTTAAAATAAGAGACTTTGATATGCTAAAATTATGAATCTTAATTGGTGGTGATTTATATTAAAAGTAGGGATTTTGGTTCGTTGTTGTTTTTGCTGAAATTAGAAATTTGATTTGTGCTACAATTAAAAATATTAATTTGTAGTATTTGTTATTTAAATTAGGGACTTTCATTTGTTATAATATTAGTATATTAGAAATTTTATTTTTTGTGATTTGTGCTAAATTTAAATTTTTTGATTTGTTTTAAAGTTGGAGATTTTGATTTGTGGGGGTTTGTGATTTTGATTATGAATTTTTATTTTTTAAAACTGTCATGGAGAAATATTTCAAAAGAAAATCAAAGTTGGAAAATCAAAGTTGGAGAAATCACTACAAGAAATTAGTGATTTAGAGACTAATATTTGGAGACCAATTAAATTTGGTCTCTAAAAGTCATCATTTAGGGACAAAAATGAATTTTTAAATAAAAAGCCATACAAACCCTCCATATTACTTCTATGAGATGGATATATACCGTATTTGACCAGTTGATCCGTGCTTCTTTGATATGGTTAAGAACTGGGAACCAATATATTTGGTTACTAATGTGTGAAGACTTTTAGAGACCAAATTTAGGTCGTCTCAATAATAGGCAAATAAAATCTCATCCTCACGCCCTAATTTGTCAAATGCATGCTCTCGATCTGTTCTCTCTTCTCTCTGTCTAGGGCTTTCTGTCTAAGACTCTAATGGAGATCTAAGATCTTCAGCTTCAATCGTCTGGGACTTCAATGGAGATCTAAGATCTTCAGCTTCAATCGATCTCATTTTCATGATGGATCTCATACTCCAACGCAGATCTGTCCTCTTTCCCTCTTCGTTTCCGCACCAGCACCCCTTCTTGCTCAGGTCTCTCTCTCTCTCTCTGTGTAATGTATATATATATATATATTTATCTGGCATAATTTTTTTAGTGTGCAGGTGTTTGGATCTGTGAACTGGAAGAGAAGATGAATTGGTGCAGGGAGATTAGCGGGGTCTCGATTTTTGCATCTGACTCCATCTTCTTCCGTAAACCTCGATGAATCGGTGTTTGGTTTTATTTGTGTATCTTGAATCCCTCCGTAAACGACCAATTCAGACCTTCGAGATGGCATCTCAAGTATATGATCTAACTTTTTCTGTTTTTTCATTAATATGTTGCATTTTCATTAATTTTACTCTCAATTTCTGTATAAAAAAAAATCTGATTTCGTTGTTTTTATCGAATAAATTCCAGTCATCAACTGAGATTTTCGACTCTAAAGCAAAGATGGAGCTTCTTGACATCATTCTAACCAAGGTATACACTCCTCCTCCATGTGTATTTTCGACTCTAAAGCAAATATAATTTCTGTAGTTTGCTTCTTAAATTTAATGTGATTTTCTATTGCTTCAAATTTGCAACTATTCATGATTTCATTAATTTATACATCGCATCAATGCCTTGTTGCTAAACTATTACGTGCAACTTTGCAGCTAGAGACTCATGGCGAACTTTTTGACAAAATTGTAAGGCTTTGATTGCTTCTGATTTAATGCATTGATTCTCAAGAAAATCTTGTTCCATACAATTAGTGACCATGTTGGATTTTGTACAATTTTTTTGAGGCAGTCTAGTAAAGGGAGGTTGAAAGAAGATGAAGCAAGGAAGTATTTTCAGCAGCTCATAAATGCGGTGGATTACTGCCACAGCAGAGGTGTCTTTCATAGGGATCTGAAGGTGAGAAAATCACTGACTTTTGGTTTTAATTTCTGCCAAGGTCCAGCTTTCTTCAACATATAGTCACCAGAGTTGATGACCAAATCAGACTTATACGGATTTGCATTTTCATACTCTATAATTCACAGTTGGAGAACCTGCTGCTGGATGCAAATGGAGTCCTCAAATTTCAGATTTTGGATTAAGCGCTCTACCTCAGCAAGTTCGAGTATGTGACAGTTTCCTGTCTAGTACTTCTCATCTGCATCTGCATCCTAGTAGTAAAAATTGTGTCAAAGTTTCAGGGGCAACGCTTCATTTATTTTATCTATACGTACAGTATTGCATTGTTTAAACTCTTGATGATAATGTGGCGACCGTTACACATGTTTAAAACTGAGTTTCTGAACTCTTCATTCAGGAAGATGGGTTACTGCACACAACCTGTGGAACACCAAATTATGTTGCTCCTGAAGTATGGTATAGTGTTTACTGCAATTTAACATATCTATTTCTTCCTAACCACACTTATTATCCTCATCACTTTGGTTGTTTACTTGTCTAGGTGATTAAGAATAAAGGCTACGATGGAGCTAAAGCAGATCTATGGTCGTGCGGTGTAATACTTTTTGTACTATTGGCAGGCTTTATGCCATTTGAAGAGTCCAACCTCATGGAATTATACAAAAAGGTTTTTTTTCTTTTTCTTCCAAATACCCTATGCCTTTGGGTTTTTTTTGTTGTAATTTGTTACCCTGTGAATGGTTTTTCTTTTATTTTTGCTAAATTCGTGAAGTATTTAGCAAATCATATTGCATTCTTTTCATGATATCCCCAAACACCCCCGCCAGATGTCCTGTTCCAGTTTCAGATTGCAGCCTATCTGCTTTTGTTGCATTTTATATTTGAAATTATTTAGAAGAACGTGTTGTGGTGACCAAATATGTTGGTGTCTTGGCCAATTTATCAGAATCCAGATTGGGATTTAAACCCTTACAAACAAAGCTATATTAGGAACATAGTTGTTAAGGTATGGTACAGATCATGGTTGGTAATGGAGAGTTATGGTGACCAAATGTTATTTGAACTAGTAGGGTATGCTTGAACCCATTAAAAAGAGTGCTTAGGTTATGTTCCACTAGTTTTTTTTACATGGCACATGGTGGGTGTTCACAAGTCCAATTAAGCTTTCGAACCCGGGCCCAAAATTTCCGTAAGTAACCCATCTAACTGCAAGACTGGATCTTAATGGGCCCTGGGTCCAGTCCACTCGTGCTCAAACATTAATTATGCTCAACTGGGTATCTTAGGTGGGATTTGGCAATTGCTTTTTTAGTTGCTCTTTTGGAATCTAAAAAGGTTGATGTGTTTGTTAATTGCTAAAACGTTTTTGTTTTTGTTTTTGTTTTTTTTTTTCTTCAGTAAGAAAATTGGTGTTTTTAGCTTTTTTAGTTTTTTCCCAGCTGAAAATAAGCAGGCTTGCTTTTTGGTTTATTTGCCAAAAAGCAGCTTATTTAGCTTATTCAGTAAGAAAGGCAAAGCTGCATTGCCTCTCAAGAGTGACAGAGTATGTGTAATCTCATTCCTTATTTCCCTTTCTCTTCAATTGTGGACACATTAGTGATTTAATTCATTGGGTTTTTTTTTTATTTTTTTTATTTTGACATTTATTTTAACTGTGATTGTAAAATTTTTAGTTTCAAGATTCTTATACTTGAGTTGGGGATAGTTTGTGCTAACTAAGATCTACTTTAATTGGTATTTATTTTGTTTTTCTTGGATTGTGGATGTGTGTAGTGAATTACATATTGAATTTTGTTTGATTTCGGTTTATTTTGCAGTTTTAGTTATAGGAAACCAATGTGAGAGATTGAAACCATGTATTGTGGGTGTATTATAGTCATTTATTTACTTGTTTTTTCTTGACTTTTATCTTAATGATGACTTAAGCACTTCAATCCCTTAGAATCCTCCATTGATTATCTACAAACTTTGGCTATGTTGGGGGGTTGTGATTGCAGTAGAGTATTAGTTCACACTCAAGTTTTGAGAACACCTTTCTATGTCATAGTTCATGCTTATTTGAGAAGAATGCCTTTTATATAATCTGGCCTCGAATATTAACAATAACTCTGCAATTTTCTCTGAATTCTCAAATTATTCAAAATGATTAAAAGACCTCGTGTTTTAAATTATTATAAATTGTAAATTTTTATAGAACAAGAGTTAGAAGACCTCATGTTAAAAAATTTCTCAACATATATTGCCTTTTTAAATCAGAAATTTGCTTGAGCTGTTACTGATATTCTTCTCACATATGTATTTGCATGATGAAACCGAACTTTTTGGAGCTGTGCATTATTGTATGTTTAGGAGTATGACTTAAAAACATTACATATGTTTAGGAGCTGTGCATTATTGTATTTGCATGATGAAACCGAACTTTTTGGACCAAAGAGATGTGCTTCTTGATAACCATTACATATGTTTTAGGAAATCGTGTGATTTAATGTGTGCATTTTGTGGCTGTTAGAAGTTATAAATTGTTGGGATATGGACTTCAAGAAGCAAACAACTTAATAACAAAGGAAGCTTTTGAAAAAAATGAAGACCGTCTTCTCAGTGTTACTATATTGTTTTTGTAATTCTTGTTTTATTTGTATTAATATTTTCCGGTGAACAAGGGTCATAATTATTGTCTTTCCTCATGTAACCAGGTTCTATGTTGCAGAAGTTCTTTTGGCACTCGAGTATCTGCACATGTTGGGAGTTGTGTACTGCGACCTTAAACCAGAAAACGTTCTTGTCCGTGACGACGGCCACATATTCTTCAATTAATTTTTTTCCCCTTCAATGTGTTTCTATGAGATGGCACTAACCTTCATCTTTGTTATATTGTTTTTGCTGACCACAGGGTTGAAGTCTGCAAACACTGAATGATATTTTCTAAGTGGTTTGTATTAGATAAGCCCCGTTGCACTGAATCCGTGTAGAGTCTTGTAGTTCTTATCGATATTGTTTTCCTCTCTCTGATGGCTGCTGGTTAGAGTGCCAACATAAACAGTAACCGAAGATTCTGAAAGAGATTTTACATACTATAGTTGAGGTAGCTGTCATTTTGTTTAGTAATATTTCAGTAATTTTGTTCGTTTATGTAATCTTGTTTAGTAATATTTCAATAATTTTGTTCATTTAAATTTTTGTAAAATTTTACTTTTTATGTACTCATTGTAGTTTGGGAATAGAATGTTTGATGTGTGAATGTCAATTCTTTTTTTCTTTTTATTTTTATAATTTTATGGTTGGATGATAAATTTAATTTTTGTGAATTTTTAGCTATCAAATTAAATGGTTATAAAATGTTTTTGAACTGACTTTTAGTGACGAAAATATATGGTAGAGAGTCATTTATCCTTTAGCGACCAAAAATAATTGTTGTTAAAAATGTCACTATTTTGTATTTTGCGACCAAATAGGGACATTTTGTGACGAAGTATTAGCGACGAAATGTTTTAGTTTTGCAAAATCAAACATTTTGTGGCAGTGTAAAATTGGTCGCCAATTGTCATTTTTAGCGACGTTTTTGAAAATCAGTCGCTAATTACTTTCCTGGACGCACTTTTAGTGACGTTTTTGGTGACTAATATAATTTTGTCACAAAAAGTATTTAGAGACTAAAGTAATGGTTTTAGGGACAAAAACAATTGGTCGCTAAAAGTCTTATATGTTGTAGTGAATATTTCAAAAAAAATCAAAAGTGCCCCCTACATTAAATTCCTGCCTCCACCACTGCCGCTAGTATATATATAAAATTGGTGTTGCTACTAACGCTTAAACACCTTGTGTTATAAATGATCTCATAATCTCATTTAACTTTTTTATCTCTTTCGATGCCGACTCTAATTTTTTTTCATTAAGAACATTTTTTCATTAAACATTAAAATACTTAAAAACATAAAAATAAACATAATCGGACAAAATAATATACAAAATAGATCTAAATATAAATTAAGGATATAAAATATGCATTTTTTCATTAAACTTTAAAATACTTCAAAACATAAAAATAAACATAATTAAACAAAATAATATATAAAATAGGTTTAAATATAAATTAAGGGTATAAAATATGCATTATGATGGATACATCAATATATGATTAGATTATGTCTTTAAAAAAATGAGCAGTCTATTGTCAAACGTCCATTAAAAAAAAAAAACCTGATTAGATCATGTGGTATGATCTACTCATCTGACCTTATAAAGTATGAACAACTCATATTATCGAGAATTGTTTTAGTGTTTCAATATTGGTATCGAGTTTTGGGGTGTTTTAGTCTCCTAGTTGTACTGTCTACGACATATAATAAGATTCTCACTTACTCGTAGACGCAAACAAATTTATGTTAAATCACGTAAATTCTCAATCTCAACAGATTTAGTGTACCCTATTGCTATTCCTAAATCACGGAAATTTTAACGACAATTTATAAAAATTATGTAAGTTTTAACGATAATTTATAAAAATCGTGATAAAAAAGTTATTAATCGTCAATATTTAGCGACATATATAAAAAATCATCACAAAAATTTATTTTCAGTGACGATTTTACTAATACTTATTTTTAATAGGATTTGATGAGATTAAGTCAAATTATTAAGATTTATTAGTAGTTTACTCTTAAACAAATTAAAATTAATAAAAGCGTTTTTTTTTTTTTTTTTGATAGAAATTAATAAGAGTGCTACTATTAGCACCCGATCAATTATTTTGGACCCATTATTTCTTTGGACCCACACTTATAAATTCTAGAATCCTTAAAAAAAATCTCTCCCCTCACATAATATCAAAATTATCCTTGTGAAAACCTTTCACTCATTCAATTGAATAAACACCCCCACACCCCAAAAAGCCTCTCTCCTAAAAATCTTAACAAAACATACAAATGTGATTATTACTTCATCTCCACATACTTATTTATGACCTGAGAAAATAAATGTAAGTTTTTTTTGTTGTTGATTCAAATCCCAGGTTCTGCGATTTTCACGAGTTTTGATTATCTGTTCCTAAACAAATAAGAAATGTTCGGTTACCTATTCCCATACAAATGAACAATATTCGGGTTTGTGTTCTCGAATTTCAATCATATGTTTGGGAGTTCAATCTTGAAAAATGACGAATAATTTTTATTATTTTTGCCATTTTTTTCCCCCCAAGAAACTTACCTTTACAAAACCAACATCTTTTGAGCTAAGAATACCATCAAAACTATGAACTTTCTCTAAGTTTTTATTATTGTACTCTTGTCTTATGGAGTTATGGTTGCTAAAAAAATTTCACTCATTGTCATTATCGGAGAAGTGTAGGTAATCAAATAGTTACCACCGTTACTGCTAGAATATTGTTGGTAAAATGTTCTCAAGGTTTTAAGGGTGAGTAGGTTTTGAATGTGAGATTTGAGGAAGATTGATGGGTGGTGATAAAGGTGGGTGCTCTCATAAATCCTAACTTATGATGTAGTGGGTATGTGGGCTTAATTGTGAGATGAGATGTTCTAAAATTATTGATGTCCTCTTTAATAATTTTATTTGAGATTATTATTGTAATATAAAAAATAAAATAAAAAGCTAAAAATAAGGGGTCTAAAATAATTTATGGAATGCTAATAGTAACATTCATTAATATAAGTGTTTTGAAATTGATAAAGACTTGAATCTATCTTTAAATATATATATATATATATATGAGAATATCAATGAATGATGATTTCTTTGAGTGTTGAGTAAAGTGTTCAATAAATCATATAACAATAATGCTAGGATGTCAAGTAAGGTGTTTTGAATGATACAACATTAATGCTAGCATTATCAGTTTACGACTTCATGTGGCACACACTTATTCAATATAATGCGGTCAAGAGAGTTGGTTTTGTATTCACGAAATATTTAACCTTTAACTCCTTGCATTCTCTTTCTTTCTATTGTGTATACATAGCTGAACATATGACTATCAATTGTTAGTGAGAGGATAACTTTATATTGTGTATACATAGCTGCTTGCTTGGATACCATTCGAATACAAAATTTATTATTTATATTATATTATCAATAGACAGTCAATCAGTGATCATATACAAATATATTCGAGGGTTGAACACAAAACTGCATTGGCAATAATGGGTATCTATCACCCAGGCTGCACAGTCATGGACGTGCATTAATTTGGATCAGTAATAATATATATAAATTTAAGGATTATCCTGAGTGGTTGGAGGTGTACTCTCCATATAATTATTTGTGGTTCGATTTTTGAAATAAGGTAGCAAGAATTTGATTTTTGAAGTTAGGTTGCGAAATAGTAATTTTTTGTGAAATTCTTAATTCTGACATGTGAACGGCTTGCCTTTTACCCGACCAAGAAAGAGATTAATCAAGATACATTGACTGCTAAACAAAAAAAAATATATATATGAATGGGAAAAGGGAGCTTTTTTCTTCTGCAGCCTCATCAATGCTCTTTACTGTCTCTGAATATACATATGAAACACAATATTGGATGGGAATATTGATAAACAAATATATATATTTATATATATGAATTAGAAAAGGGAGCTTTTTTCCGTCTGCAGCCTCATCAATGCCCTTTACTGTCTCTGAATATACATATGAAACACAATATTGGATGGGAATATTGATATTCACATTGATATTGATATTGTTGCACCAACAATTAATATACACTTTTGTAAAAGGTGTAAAGTGACACAGTTGAGAGATGGCCATTAAATGTGTGCAAGCTATATCTATTATTAGGGTCTCATTCAGTGAGCAAACACACCATTTATGGCTCATCTACCACACAACATGCATTTATTCATCAGCAATGTTCGGCAATGGTAGGTATTATAAATTTTTTTTATAAAAATAATTATAAAAACTTTGTAATTACTAGATTATACTTAGAATAAAGTACTATACACTAATCAAGGGAATCTAAGGATCATAAATCTTTCATAATTATTTTCATAAAAAAATTTTTCATGATCCCTAATTTTTCTCTTTATTCGTAGAGCTATGTGCGCAATTTACTTCATAATTGCTACTTTTGGCATATTTTCATTTTTTTTTTCTAGTCTTATATATAAATGAGAGATTCGTCACTACACTGACAAAAAAAAATGTATTATGTGTAAATTATGACATTTTGTGATGATATTATTTTGTATCATAATTAAATCACTTTTAGCAATAACTATGATGGATAATAACTAAATACTACTGAATATATAATCAAAATCTTCTATATCGTAATCAGGGCCGGCCTTGGACTTATTAGGGGGCTTAAGGCAAATTTCTTAAATTGGACCCCTTCATATATCATTATCGGAAAAAAAAAAAATTTGTTTGGATAAAACAAAAAAGATAAAAATTTATTTCTATTACATTACAATTTAACAAAATTTAAATAACAAATATATATATATTTTGATCGGCAAAGAAAGAGATTTATTGATGAGAAATAAGAAACTATACAACAATAAAAGAGATGAATGCACAAGCATCATAGCTAAGTAATATGATCCCAACTAGGTTGGCACCATAGAACAAGCTCAATCATTTACAGCATCACATCAGGTTGATGAGTAATGAACCAAAACCAACAAAGACAAGCAAAAAACTCCCCTGCCATCAGAAGCAGTAGTAACAACCATACACAAAAAGCCTACTCTTGCAGCCACTAACAGCACTAACATCTGCAGTTGTATGTGTACACCATGAGGTAATACATCACTAGTACATCATCCCACAGCACCCCACTTCTCAGCACACAATAGAGCAGCATTCCATTTCTGATGCATCATTCCTGCAATTATTTACCCTTACCATGAAGCCTACCCAACAGCAAACAATCCTAGAACAGAGTTCCACCTGATTACTAACAGATGAACAACTGAACAAAAGCACACTCAAGACCAAATAACATCACCAAGCCAGTTGAGCACTCTAACAAATGAACATCCTCAATACCACTGACCACTGCACTCTAGCAGATAAGCATCATAACAGATGAACAAATGAGCAGAAGCACATTGAGGACTGCCCAAGCACACTAACATATGAACATCCTCCAAACCACTGTCCTCTGCACTCTAGCAGATGAGCAACCAGATTAGCAGACAACAGACAGCAACATACAGCAGGCAGCAACATAATGAACCTGGTGAATGCATCAAGACAGCAACATACAGTAGACAGCAACATAC
This sequence comes from Camellia granthamiana, assembly GCA_036172215.1. Classification (NCBI taxonomy): domain Eukaryota; kingdom Viridiplantae; phylum Streptophyta; class Magnoliopsida; order Ericales; family Theaceae; genus Camellia; species Camellia granthamiana. Next base: position 114,830,100 of record CM069912.1, on the reverse strand, counting down.
ATCCTCAATACCACTGTCCAGTGAATGCATCAAGACAGCCTATACTCAGCTCCCCTGCCTTAAACAATAATGAACCTGGTGCAAATTAAAAACTACATCATTAATGGAGAACTCTACTTTGGCTGGGGAGGATTTTACCCACAAAGCGATTCTTACTTTGACAACCTCACATAAGTCTTCTAAATTTGGTTGAGAACCATTAAAGATACAATCGTTCCGATGCTTCCAAATGGACCAAAGGACAGCCAAAGGCACAACCTTCCACATCACTTTCTCAAGTTTCTTCATTTTGCAAAATGACCACCACTGCAATAGCCCTTCCACTGAGTTTGGCATCACCCACTGAACACCCCACCACTTCATAATCTGAGACCACAGTAGCCAGACAAATGGGAAAAAAAGAAAGATATGGTTGACCGATTCCACCTCATTTTGACAGAAAACACAGCTAACATTGGCAGCCTCATCTAAAATCCCAATTCTTTGGAGATAGCTGGATGTTTTCACCTTGCCTAACCAAGCCAACCACCCAAAGAATTTAACTTTTGGTGGTGCACAGTTGTTCCATACTTCCCCTGCCACTTTCCTATCAGGACCCAATAATGATTCACATCTTCTATAACCTGAAGCAGCAGAATACATCCCAGAGGAATCAGCCCTCCACATCCATATATCAGGTGATATGACCCTCACAGCCGATGCACTCCTGAGTAAGGTATGTAACCTATTCACCTCCTCCTCTTCCCAAGCCAACAGAGGTCTCCTAAACTCGAAAAGCCAGTCCTGGATCCCTCCACTATTGGTATAGAAGTCAGCCACTACTCTATCTTTGACAGTAGAGAAAGAGAACAATCTGGGAAATTCATCCTTTAAACACAACTCCCATGTCCATTTATCCCTCCAGAATTGTGCTCTCCTACCATTCCCCAAAATAATTGCAGAGTTTTCAAGATAGAAATTATGTAATACAGGCTTAGAGGTAACTGCAGTAACTATGTCAGACCAAATTTTTGAGCCTCTAACTCTTCCTTCCAAATCTAGTAGCCATCTTCCACCCCCCATGTTATATTTTGAGCATATGACTTCCTTCCATAGCGAGTGATTTTCCACCCCAAACCTCCACCACCATTTTAGTAGGAGGCACTTATTCATATCAGTGATTCTTCTGATTCCCAAACCTCCCAAAGTTTTGCTCTTGGTAGTATTCTCCCAACTAACCATGTGAACTTTCCTTCTAAGATCTGATCCCCCCCAAAGAAACTTAGCTTGAATTTTGTCAATTTCCATTGCTACCCCCTCGGGTATTTTGAATAGTGACAGATAATAAGTAGGCAAGTTGCTCATGACGGATTTAATTAAAGTCAACCTTCCAGTAAACGATAGCAACCTTCTCTTCCATGTGGATAATTTTTGCTTAAATTTGTCCAAAACTGGCTTCCCAGTACTTAACCTGCTAGGATTAGCTCCTAGAGGTAACCCAAGGTACTTTAAAGGCAAATTTTGGTGAACACAATTTAATTTAGATGCAAAACTTTGCATCAGACCCTCCTCTACTCCAATGCTAGCAATCACACTCTTATGATAGTTAATTTTAAGCCCCGAAAGAATTTCAAAGCACCTGAGAATTCTTTTAATGGTCACCACTTCCACCCACTCAGCTTCGCAAAATATAATTGTATCATCGGTGAATTGTAGATGCGTAACTCTTACCCCATTATTACCAATGACAACTCCTTGGATTAAACCCATTTCCTTGGCTCTCTCAAACAAAATATTCAACCCCTCAGCCACTATATTGAATAGAAAAGGTGACAGTGGATCGCCTTGCCATAAACCTCGTTGTGGACAAAATTCCTCGGTTGGAGAACCATTTACTAGGATCGACACCTTTGTGGAGGTAACACAGGTTTTCAACCATTTCACCCATCTATTTCCAAATCCAAAGTTGGATTACATACTGAATAAGAATTCACAATTTACCGAATCATATGCCTTATCAAAGTCTAGTTTCAAAACCAAACCTTTCCTATTAAATTTTCTCCACCCATCCACTATCTCGTTTGCAATAAGGACCCCATCAAGAATATTCCTTCCCCCCAGGAAAGCAGATTGGGCCTCACTAATTACCTGTGGCATCACTTGTTTCATCCTATGTGACAAAACTTTGGCTAGGATTTTATACAAGGAGCCAATAAGACTTATGGGCCTATATTCACTCAAGTTTGATGGGCTGTCCACTTTTGGGATTAGAACAATAAAAGAGCTATTTAAACCAGAAACCAATGTGGCATTCTGATGGAACTCTCTAAAGAAGAGCATTACCTCAGATTTAACTATTCCCCACCATTTCTTAAAGAAAGCCAAATTAAAGCCATCAGGCCTAGGAGCTTTGTTGCCTTCACAGCTCTTGATAGCATTCCTAACTTCCTCCTCGGTAAATTCTGCTTCTAACATAACCACTGCTTGGCTTCCACCAATATTCTTGAACTGCCCAGCTAATTGAGGCCTAACAGCCCACGTTTCAGAGAAAAGATTCCTAAAGTGAGTCATCACCACATGTCTGACCTCCATAGGTTCCTCAACCATTACACCATTTACCATCACTGAACATAGAGAGTTCCTGCTATTTCTGTTACAAGCCATTATGTGAAAATACCTTGTGTTCCTATCTCTTTTTAAGGCCCAGTCCATTCTTGATTTTTGTAACCATGACCATTCTAGCATTTTATTCAATCTCCAAACTTCCCCCATTAAGTCCCTTCTTCGAGCTTGTTCATTCTCCAGGAGTGCTCTTTCTTCAGCAATTAGTTCAATAACATGGGCTTCCTCTTCAGCAACTTTGATTTTAAATTCAATCTTCCCAAACACTTCAATATTCCACACTTTTAATTTTTGTTTCAAGGCTTTAAGCTTCTTAAGACATCTGTTCCCAGCCCAACCTAACACCTGAGATTCTGACCAAGATTCCTCCACTAAGGGAATAAACTTGGGATTGAGAGCCCAAGCATTCAGAAACCTAAAAGGTCTAGATCCCCAATCTCTTTTGTCCTCCATCAAAATTATAGGACAGTGGTCAGATAGTATCCTAGGAAGTCCCCATAACTTGAAATTGAAATTTTGTAGCCACTCATGATTAAGTAAAAATCTGTCGATTCTGCTCCATTTCTCTCTAATTTGTGAGTTACACCAGGTAAATTTCCTACCAAGCATTGGTAAATCAATCATTTCAAGTTGGTCAATCATGGTATTAAACTCCCTCATTCCTCTGTCTCTTCGAGAACACCCAATTCTTTCTGAGTTGGTCCTTATTTCGTTGAAATCGCCCCCCATACACCATGGCCCCAAAAAAGTATTCTTTAATCGAGCAAAATTATCCCATAATTCTTTCCTCTTAGCCACCTCCGATGGACCATATACATTAACAATCACACAGTTAAAGAAGGAAAAAAGAGTACCTGACAACAGGATGAAATTACGGTTGCCACAGCAAGAATTTAATTGGAACACCCCTGGATTCCAAATACATAACAGCCCACCTGCTCTGCCTTCTGCATCCACTTCCATAAACTCAAAATTATCTTCGTACCAGATGGATTTTACCACATCAGGAGTTATTGTTGAGCTCTTTGTCTCTTGGATCAATACTAAACTGATTTTCCTTTCAGCCAGACTTTTTTTAATTTTTCATATATATATATATAATAGTTAAACTTCAATTAGTTGAATCGAATCTTTATTTTTTAGCTTATCAATGTTATAAGAACTAAAATTAATTAAGCATAAGGATGAGAAATTTCGACACAACTCAAGCAATATATAAAATTAGCAAATTAAGGTTGACTATTTTTCAACATGAATCCAAGTATGACACAACTCAATAACATGAATTATTAGTAATATATTTGAATGTTCACTAAGGGATGCCATGACATTTTTAATCTTTTATTTAACTCCATCTAACTGAATAAAAAAATATGTAAAATAATAATTAAGGCTAATATCTTTTTTTCATTTAAGATATATATTTTTTTGTTACCTATTTTAGAGTCAATCTAATAAAAAATATACAGTAAGAAGGTACAATTTTTTTAATTAGAAAAATGCAATTGAATTAAAATCAAACATTCTATAAATAATTTCATTTAGTTGAAATAAATTTTATAAAACTCAACTTATGAGTAAAAATTTAATCTCTCGATACACTTGCTAAGTTATTTTTAACTAAAAGTGAAAGTTTTCACATTAAACATCAATCGAACACGAATCAAAATAACACCATACGACAATATAAAAATAAATAAATTGAGCTAATATTAAAATAATTATGAAATAACATGATACACTCCCCTAATTGGGGGCCCTAAATTTTGTTCAAAATTGGGGGCCCGAGACGACCGCCTTAGTCGCCTCACCCCAGGGCCGGCCCTGATCGTAATCAAAATAATTGTCACAATAAATCATAATTAAATTATATAGTCAACACTACAATGAGTAATGATCAAATATCACAAAAAATTATAACTGAAGTATATGATATATCTTTTTTTGTGTGTATTATAAAATTTTTGATAAAAAAATAAAGAAAAAAAAAATATTTTTTGCATAAAAAATCAAAAGTTTTACCAAACAGTAATCTAAGATGGGGTGTTTGGTATGGATTATGGAAGTAATTTATAGCTTATTTTAATATGAGAGTTTGTGCCAAATTATTTGGTGCAATTTTCGTTTGCTTATTAAGTAGAAATAGCTTAAATAAGCTTAAAAAATTTGATTTTTTAGAAGCTGAATAAGAGATATTTTTAGCTTATATTTTCTGATTATTAACTTTTTAATTTAAAATAATCTCTGCCAAACACTCTCAATGTCTCTATAACTATGATGAATTGATTTTGAATTGAATATCTCAAATATTCAAACTTAAGGGCATTATATAGCAATTAAGTCCTCTCACTAAGTACAAAATCGTATGGGAACCTTTAAATTCAACAACCTTTGGGGTTCGTTTATTTTGGGTTATAAGCGATAGTGGAGGGTAAAAATGTTGATCTAAGGCCTAAAGAAATGAATGTATGGCACAAAGTAAGGGATAGGCCCAAACCCTTGGTAAGTCTATCAAATGAGGAGACATAGTCATGTGACCAAAGATCGCCTTTTGGAAAGAAATCCACAGTACAAAGGAGCCCTTGGATCCATTTGTAAATCTACGATGGAGATCCAAATTGATAGAGATAGGGATGTAGGATCAGTGTATCCTGACAACATGATCATCCGATGAGCAAGATACGACGGTTGAAGATAGGAATAAGTTTCCGTACTAATCCAAACCATCCGAAGTATAACAATCTAACGGTGATAAATCAAGATAGCTTGACCACTTGCCCAACCAGGGTCTGGAGGCATTAGATACCGTTGGATCAAGACAGTCATCTGACGGTCCAAAAACAAGGTACAAGCACTATAAAAATAAGAGACAGAAACAACAACAAGAGTAAGTAAAAAAACAATATAACTAAGTCTTTTGTTTTAATATAATATGCCTAAACACTATTCTGACTTGACCGTCGGAGGATCCTCCCAATCAAATCTGGTTGGGAGTAATCACTGACAACTTGGTGTTTTTTTGCAGAGCATATGACGGAGCAGCTTATCTTGTTTTCCCTGTGGAGAAAATTTTGTCCTTCCATAATTGGCGTCGTCTGTGGGAAACTCGAGAGAAGATGAGCATCTATCCTGCTCTAGAAGAGATACCAAATGACCCTCGAAATCTTCCGATCAGAAATATAGCTAGTGAAAATTTTGGCCATGATTCCGAGGGTGTACCAGAAAACTTAGCTAGAGTGGTTCCCCTTCCAGATGACAAAAATCAACAGACTCGGCTCGTAGAATGGCTGGTGGCACAAGTTGAAGCCCTCAAGGAAGAATTATGCTTGGCCCAAAAAAGGCCTGGTACACGAGCAAGGGCTACCAATGACCATAGACGAACCAATCTTCATCAGATCGCAAGCCAAACAGCTAACAACAATCTCGATCAGATGCAGAAAAAGCATCGAGTCACCGAAAAAGAATATTCTCAGGACTATCCGAAGAATGACTTCCAAAGTTGGCTTGACAATCGAACAAGGGAAAATCCTAAACCTGTCCGACAAAAGCTCTTCACAGAAGATCTAGCTTCTCTATTCTCCCAAGTAATAGATAGTGCAGATCCACCGAAGAGGTTCTTCCTGCCAAAATTCAACTTGTACAATGGAAAAGGAGATCAGACCAACCACATCTAGCATTATACCCAGGCCATGACATTATGGAGCAATAATGGCCCGATTATGTGCTAACTGTTCTCCTCGAGTTTGGGAGAGATGGCTTTGCGATGGTACTATATGTTAGAGGCCCGATCCATTAGCGATTAGGCACAGTTACAGCAAGCGTTCGTCTCACGCTTTATCACTAATAGCTGGCCACCAAAGGAAGTGGATGTGCTTCCCACAATGAAAGAAGATGACACCGAGAGGCTATAGGAATATTCCACCAGACATTGGGTGACGTATAATGAGATCGATAATTGTAATGAGCAGTTAGCAGTTGCTTCATTCAAGTTAGGATTGCAGCTAGAGAGTAAGCTCTAACAATTCTTAACAAAGAAACCACCCATTGATATGGAGAGTTTGATGAAATGAGTAGAGTAATACTGCAAAATTAAAGACAACATACGAAGCACCAAAGAACCAAAGTCTACTCGGCTACCGACAAAGGTTCTAAGAAAAGACGAGAAGAAGTCTTATGACGGAAAAAAAAAGAAATCAAATGCAATCGCCGATCATCCAAAAGTGAGGAAATAAACATTCCGAGTAATTATCACCATTTTCACAGAGCCGATATATCATCTCATGGCAAAAATCCAGAATGAACCCTACTTTTCTTGGCCGCCCAAGATGATTGGTGATCCGTCCCTTTGGAATCGAAGACTACGTTGTTCCTACCATAAGGATTATGGATACCTCATAGAAGATTTCATGGCGTTAAAGCAATTTCTGGAAGAATTGGTGCCAAACGGGCACTTATGATCTTATATTGACTCATCCACAGATCGGAAGGAGAAAAGTAGGGACAAAAGTGAAAAAATACAACCAACGACAACTATCAACATGATATACTCCGCTCTTACGAAAAGAAATATGAGTCAAGAAGCAATGTTTACACCTCGCAAGAAGATAATGGCCCTATCAGGGGTATCCACAAAAACAATGTGTTCATTAATGAAGATCACTTTCTCCGATGAAGATCTGGCGTAGGTTCATCATCCTTACAACAATGCCCTGGTAGTGACACTACAAATCGGGGAATTTGCTGTTAAAAAGATACTAATAGATTAAGGGAGTTCAACCAAAATCATGAGCATCGGCGAATACAAAATCACGTGTATTCAAGGACTGATTTCCTATTGGTTGAAAAATGTACTCTGTAGGTCCTTCCACAACATTTCCTGTGTGCTCTTCATCCACCTAAATACGTTGGTGACTTGTTGACGGTTCTGTCCTACCAGGTAGATGGTCTGTCGATCGGTGTAAGCCACGCCTACTGGCCTCCTAACTCGCTCTCTAAATAGCTTTAGACGGTTTGGTCAATCGATGTCACGTAGACATATCGGGTACCGATGACTCTGATGACTCAGTTGGCACAAGAATTACCTCCGGTTGACGAACTTCTCCTTGATTTACTTCTTCTAATAATAAGGTAAGTAACGGCCCTGCCTCTCGAGCTTCTTCAGGAGCCTCAAGAGCAGTATCGGAGGGAGGAAGCGGTAGCATGGTTACTCATGGATGAAATTGATCTATTAACACTTTAGTCGATCAGGAGGCGACGATAGTACACCTCCAAATTGCCTACAAAGGTTGCAAGTTCACATCCCAAGACTCGTTATGCCGATCCTGTATTTATGAAGCAATGATCTACAAACACAAGGAATAAGAGCTTTATGATCAGTATAGTGCATATGGAGGATATACTTACACAATCATGAAAATCTTCAAGGCTCACCTGCACCCAATACTCGGGGCACAGTTGCATCGCCCTCGGCAAAGAGAGGGGACGCGAATTACCAACTTTTTGAAACCATGGCTATGTCTTCTGATTCTACATCAAAAGTCTCAGGAAGTAACTGAACAAGTGATCTATCTTGGTCACGACGTTTAAACGCAAGAAAGAATGCCCCCGATGGAGTTTGGTACAGACTGTAGCAATATTGTAACTCTCTCAGGCCTATATCTAAGTTTAGCATATTGTTCAGAGCAAGCATTATGTTTACGATTTTGAAAAAGTTTGTGGTTAACAGGAAATGAGGAACTCCGTAATGTGATGGAATCTCATGACGACGGAGGTGAAGGGGAAACCTAAGCCCGCCATCCACTATAAAGGAAACTAGCCAAGGGATTCTATCATCACCAGAGAATAAGAAATTATCATTCGGACGAGGGGATTTTATATTCACGCTAGCAGCAATATTGCAAGTAGTTCGAAAATGGGATATGCCATTTGGACTACTAAGTAAATACGCATACTTTCTCATTTCAACAAAAATCTATGACAAAATTAGCGCAGTAAGAGGAAGGTACAAGAATATTTACGATTTGAGGAAGAAGGTGATTTGAACAACAGAAAGAGGGACATAGTACCAGATGAACCTTCGGTTGAAATGGCTATCCAGGCAAAAATCTTGAATATCAATGCTAATGATTTGTGTAAAGGGAGAGTAAATGACACTCCCTTCCAACGCGCATGTCGCTTCATTTGAATAGGCATGCCCTCGCATTTAATACCTAATACTGATGGACATTTCAAACTGTCGGCACATGTCCAGGTGATGTTAGCATGTTAAAACCTATAAATATAAAAATAAAAATAAAAAAACCTAACCTTATGAATGGTACATCAGCAAGATGTTGTGTTAATCTCTTGTTTTCAGCAAGGAATGGCTTCATGAGGATCGTCACATGAAACTTATCCTAGGGATAGTACATCGGCAAGATGTGCCGATGTTTTACTTTGAGCAAGGAATAGATCCATGAGAATCCTCGCATGAACCCTATCCCAAGATAGTACATCGGCAAGATATGTCGATCTCTTACTTTGAGCAAGGAACAGATCCATGAGGATCCTCGCATGAAACCTATCCCAAAGATAGTACATCGGCAAGATGTTGTACCGATCTCTTACTTTGAGCAGGGAACGGATCCATGAGGATCCTCGCATGAAACCTATCCTAGGGATAATACATCAACGAGATGTTGCGCCGATCTCTTGCTTTGAGCAAGGAACTGATCCATGAAGGTCCTCATATAAAACTTATCCCAGGAATAGTACATTGGCAAGATGTACCGATCTCTTGCTTTGAGCAAGGAACAGATCCATGAGGATCCTCGCATGAAACCTATCGTAGGCATAATACATCGGCAAGATGTTGTGCCAATCTCTTGCTTTGAGTAAGGAATGGATCCATTAGGATCCTCATAAGAAGCTTATTCCAGGAATTGTACATTGGAAAAAAGGTGGGATAGTACATCGGCTTAGAAAGAAGCCGATCTCTTATATTGATCCCTGTAGGCTATTCCAAAGATGATACATCGGCAGTTGATACTACTGATCTATTGCTTGAATCATAAAACAAAAATAAAAAAGAACATCCATACTAAAAATTCACAAGACATCCAAATGTATAACAATCCGCCAAATGAATTAACGCCAAAAAAATAAGAAACATAATTTTGCCATCAAAGTGGGTTTACTAATTTACAAAACCAAATTCTGATAAATTGTCTTAAAACAAAAATAAAATAAAATAAAAAGGAAAAAAAATGGTTCTTTGTTCTTTCACTCAGGATGGGGAGGCTCAACATCTTCGGTAGATCTATTCTGCACTTTATTCTCCACAGTAAGTCTGTTCTCCACTTCGGCATCTCCAGCCCCTTTAGCAGCTTCATTCCCAACATCTTCGAGGCGAGGATAAGGGATGTTCTTCCTCAATTCGGCATCAATGAGGATATTGGCAGCATCAAGGGCAAATGTCCAGCCATCTTATAACAACATGTTCTCTAGCTTGGCAAATTGCGCCTCGTAAACGGCTGTGGCTTCATTACATCCCTCATTCTTAGCCGCTTTGACTGTATCAGATAAGCTTGCATTTGAAGCATCAAGGGCGGTCGTGAGCTGTTCTTTTTCATTCTTCAAGGAACTGATCTCTTGAGCTACAGATTCCAGCTCAAGTTCACTTCCTGGAGTTTATTCTCAGCATCGGCCACTTTCCCATCAACAACCGTCAGTCGACATTCCAATTCCTTGATTTTCTCACTTTGCCAATCATGAGCAGTCTTCATTTTTTTTTTTGCAGACCTGATCAGCTAGTTTTGGTGAACCATAGCTTCATAAGTGGAGAACATGCCCTATAAACCAAAAGCGGGATGTTTTCTTCATTGAGATAATCAAAAGCAAATAAAATAATGAAAAGAGAAGCAAGAAACGAAACAGATATTTACCACTAAAGAAAAATGCAGGGCTTATGAGTATATGGCGGCATCTGACTGTTCGGCCAGCAGAGCAACGTCTACAGGGGGTTGGAACTTTAGATAATCGCAGAATCCACCTCAATATTCCCCATAGTCATGTCGACATTAGTCAGTTGCCGATATTTCAGTGATGGCGTAAGTGTGATTGGTGAAACTAAAATTACCAACTCTGAGACCGACGCTGGAGATGATGTCGCGGTAACAGCAAAAGGATCAGCTTGGCTCTTCTTTCATACTTCTATCGAATCTGTGTCAGCAGGTCACTTTCCTGATCCCCGGTTAACAGGCTGTGAAGGGGCATTTTTGGCAAGAGCCCCAACGAGAAGCGGAGGAGAATCTTCTATAACCATGATCGGTGACTATTGGAGCTGATCAGAAATGGCAGAATTAGAGGCCGTTTGGCCAACCAACGTTGATCTAGCAGCCCTTTTGCGTTTTCTAGCGGCTGCTATTTCCAAAAAATTCTTCACATGCATATTATTGTAAAAAATAGTTGCCTTTGAACTGGATGACTCTTCTAGTGATTCTTCCTCAAGCATGACCTCTTCAATATTTTGTCGAAGGTATGGAAGGATGTAAAAGTCAAAATCGCCATAAGCACCAAGATCTATGTTGTCAGTAGCTATTACCATTCCGTAATAAGGAATACACGAAAGCAGTATGTGGGCAGGCCGACCTCGTCGTTGCTGTTCTGGTGGTCTTTTGCACGACCAAGTTTGCTGAATAAAAGGGAGGTTTACTTGATTCTCCCACTCACTGGGATGAGCAAAAGCTTCAGGAGCTGTGAAAAAAGGCACATAAATATTAATAGACCAGACATTTCAACAAAAAATCTTAAAGACAAGAAAACAAAGAAAACTTGTAACCTGGGCAACCAGTGACCTTAGAGATAGGTCGAAACTGATCAACGTCGGGGGGAAATTCTTAATTTCCCTCTACTATTACAAACACATCGTTCACGCCTTTACTAGAATCAAAAAGCATTTGAACAAGTTGGCGCTTCGTCGATTTGGGTTTCAAATAAATTTTGTTCTCTCTTTGGTGGTTGGAACAAAATTATAACAATACCTAATTTCAAATCAACCTAGGTTGATTCCTAGGATGTCATTCAAAGCTACTACCCCCATCACTATCCTAAAGAAATTAGGCGAAAGCTGGGAAGGAGGTACCCCGTAAAAATGAAGTACCTCTCTGAGGAGAGCATGAAGAGGGAATCTGACTCCCCCCTCGACTACGTTTATCAAAGGAAGGGGGATTTGTTCCTCAGATCCCTTTGGTATGCTGTCGCCAGAGGTAAAGAGACGGACAACAAAATCTTCAGGAATATTGTATAGAGTCTTGAACTCTACTATACTCTCTTCAGATTCAAAGAAGGATCTCAATCGATTCATTTCAAAGAAACAAAAAACTTAATAGTAGAAGAAGAAAGAAAAAAGAAATTCAAAAGCTTCAAAGTGAAGGACAAGAGGAATACGAATAGGGCATTGGAGATGTGATGCGCTAGGAGTTGAAAAGCAAGGGGCAACTCCCTAATTAATATGCCAAAAGTGAAACAGCGCATTAAAACGAGAAATGACGGGTGTCATCATTTAATATAAAGATCACTCAAAACACGCATGTCACAAATAAAGGTATCAGCCCAAGTCCCAACCAAAGGTTGACTATGACACTGTAGCTTGGCTTTTTGCGCTCCCTTTCGGAAGAATGAATAGCCCTTACAGTTCGGACTCCACTTGTGGTTCTGAATTTGATTTCACAAGTGCCATATGAAATAGTGAAAACACAAAAAGAGTCCAAATCCGGCAATTCTTTTTGGAAAATTGATGTTTGAATCAAATGCCAAAAATGGTTTGCTTTGCCAGATTTACAGAGTCGCCACCTGAATATTTTGCTTTGAAAAATTTAGGAAACCCATGACTCGTGCCAAAGGCCACTTATCCGTCATCACCAAGATTGTCTTGGTTCGGGAACTTAGGTACAAAAGGAGAAGGTCATGAAATGCATTTGAGCACCCCCGCTTGCCCGATCAATGATTGGCCTTTACTAATCTTATTCATATTATATGCTCTTGTTCCGATTATTAGGCTAACTTTATTATGTGATGCATACAAGAATAGACTAATTTTGCAAATATTGGAATACTTGATTCATGTTTGTTTTGAAAAAACAAAAGTACTTTGAATATGTATCACTTGAAAAAAGTGATCGCATATGAACATTATTCAAATTATTCCAATTTAAGAAAATAGCCTTCATCCACAAGCATTCAAGCAGTTTATCAATTAAGCATTTAGCCTCATGGCAGGCATGCTAGACATAGCAACAATCACACTTATGCAATGTGCTAAAACATAAAAACTTACCTTGTACTCCAAGCCAAAAAAGGAACTAGTTAGAAAAATGCATGATCCTAACTATGTAATATGGCTAATGCAACACATACAATATGCAATTAATAAGCTCGGCTACTGGCATGGCATGCGAGTAAATTCAAGGCATGTGCTAGCGCACGTATTCAAGTATAGAGTTTGAATTTGACATTTGAATAATATGATGAGCCGAACTTTTATGCATGCAATACAAGTGGATGCAAACATGAGTATGCTAAATTAAACATGATGTCCTTAAACTAACCATCATAAGCTGGTAAATAAAAGGGAGAAAAATGTGGGGTTGGAAGACATACACATTATTACATATTTGTCCTCGCGAAGGAGGGTCCGAATGTCCAAGTGTCCGAATAAATAAATATTACAAATCCGAATGAATAATAACGAAAAGGGGCTGTCTAATTTATTACAACAAATAATATGTAATGATCGCGCGATGCTCCTCAAGAATTACTCTGTCTGCCTTGTTGAGATTTGCTCTGTTTCATCTTATCATTGGTTTTGACCAAAAGTGTATTGTTTGCAATTTATTGGAGCCTTGTCGACCCAAAACAAGACTTAGTCGAGCCGAAAATAAATCCAAGCATACCTTGTTTTCTTTGTGGAATTTTTTTTTTTTTTTTTTTTTTTTGTGTGCCTAAGGTGAAACAGTGCAAACATGCAAACAGGGTATTCCTGGCCACATTTGTCTCTTCTACTCTTCTCTATCATGGAAAATACTCAAGAGAGGAGCGAACTCGATTCTCAAACCATCTATGGTTGCAAGTTGGTTTGCAAGATGATTTTGGATACGATAGGACAAAGATCAATAAATGTAATGCATAATGACCACCCCTTCCTCCTATCACGAAGCAATTCAAGAAAAGAAGTAGAGACGCTTCAAGATTCATCAAAACATTATGGACTAATGTAAGACAAGCCTTGACACAATAAACTCGATATAACTTCCAACCGAATTCAATCAATCATATGGGTTCTTTATGTTGGTTGATTCATTTTAAGCTCAATTTTATTAACCTTTTTTTATATTACCTTTCCTTTTTTTAATCCATTAAGTCCATGGTGATATTTACATCCACTAAGTCCAAAATGCAATAAAGGAAAATAAGTGTTGACTTAACCCGAGGAAATAAACCTTATTTTCTTCGGAGGAAATTACAAAGGACGAGTCAAACTTATTTACAAGTTAGGGATTTCAAGTCAAACTCAAGATGCGCAACAAGAACTAGTCAAACTTAGAAGAGTGATAATGACTTAGAAAAACCCAAAGTGAGCGATAATGATTTGAAATCCAAACTTGATAATAAGTGATAATGACACTTTCCTTGGTGATTTCCACTGGTCAATTAATCCCTTAATAGTAAACACACTGACGATAAATTTTTCGGGGGAAATTACAAAGGAAGAGTCAAACTCATTTACAAGCGATAAGGGATTTCAAGTCAAGCTCAAGATGCGCAACAAGGACTAGTCAAACTCAAAAGAGTGATAATGACTTAGATAAACCCACAGTGAGCGATAATGACTTGAAATCCAAACTTGATAATAAGTGATAATGACACTTTCCTTGGTGATTTCCAAGGATCAATTAATCCCTTAAAAGTAGACACACTGGTGTAAAAACAACTGAAAAATAAATGGTTGTACTTTAATATATGAAAGTTTTTATGCCTTTGATAGTGAATCTCTTAATAGATTAAACCACTGAGTATGAGAAATGTTTCTTTCTTATACTTGAACCACAATCTTAATTTTTCACAACTTTTTAATCAAAATAATCGAAGAATGGAGGGAGGTTGCAGAGGTGATTATGAAAAGTTGATTAATTGGTTAATATAACACAAACATAATATGTAAAACAAACTTATTGAATTAAATTAAAAAATCCCCTAAATAGCATAAAATAATGCTGAAATTAAGCTAACAAAGGTGAACAACTATGAATAGATTAAAGCTAGTAAACAAGTTTAAGGAATGGTGGCTAACCCCTCCACTTTTGGGACTTCTAAACCATATTTTAGCCTTTGAAAATACTCCAAAAAAGTCCAAAAATAGCCCCAAAACAGTGTATAAAACAAGAAAAAGAGGAAAAGAGTAAGAAAGAAGGAAAAAGATGCAAAATTGTACCTTTGAAAGAGAGGTAAGCTTTTAATTAAGAAACTTGATTCCAACACCCTCAAGTTTCTGAAAAGGATGAACTCCTTAGTTTACGAACTCCCTCTTGATCACCCTAAAGTGTAAAAAGTGTGTTTTCAAATCCTTAGTAGTTATGGAAGTTTGGAAGTATTTTGGCTCAAGGTTGAAATATTTTCACTCTTTTCTCTCCAACTCAAATGTTTTTTGCTTCTTGAATCAATTTTTTCCGTCCCCTTGAAATCATCCATTTGGTTGCTTTATATAAGCAACAAACCAAAATATAATAATATAAATATTATATAAATATCATGTATATGCATATTATATAATATATAATATATCTATGTTCAGTTGAGTGAATTGATGTCGGCATGCCAACATCAATATAATTTTTTATTATTTTTCTTTTATAATATATATAATATAAATATTATATATATATATATCATCTATATGCATATTATATAATAAATAATAATTTTTTATTATTTTTATTTTATAATATATATAATATAATATATAAAATATCTAAAATATATAATTTATACCAATATATATAAAAACACTAAAAATATGAACAAACGCATAAAATTATGTAAAATTACAAAATACGAAACTGATGAAATATTTAGTAGTTTAAAACAATCTGGCCAAAAAGGTGAAGGTTGGGATTAAGTTCAAATTACATCTCTCTTATTGAGGATTCTGTGATAAATACATTCTAATTGTCATCATTGGATAATCAAAAGAAAGTGCCCAAGGCTTAAGGCCGGTCAAAATGGAGTGTCTACTGTTGCCCCTCTTTGACAAAGCTCGAAGTCATTTCATGATGTGAGTGAATGTCAAAGCCCGAAGACGACCCATTTGATGAGGTCGTAAGACTTGGGCAAACAAACAAATGTGTAAACAATTAGTTGAACCCGAGGGTTGCCTACGTATCCTTTTGCAAGGAATCAAACCTACGTAGTTCAGGGGCACAATGCAAATGATATGCACTTGAAAGTTGGACTCACACGCTTCGCGAAACCAACTATTTGAAAACTTATGATCATGTAATGAAGATGCAAAGCAATAACAGATGCAACATATGAATGAGCAGCTTCAAGCTTAAAATCAATACATCTAAAACATATTCTAACCACGCCAAAACGCGAGACGAGAAAAGAAAACATCACTCAGGGTTATGTTTCACGCATCCTAAGAAATCAAGAAATGAAAACCACTCAGGGTTGCGCTCACGCGTACCGAGATATTGGTAAAACACGCCCAGGCTCGCGGTTCACACATCCTGAGATATTCTAATCACACTGAAATCGTGAGAAGAGGAGTGCTCGGGCTCGCGTTTCACGCATCCTGAGATACTCTAATCACTCTAAAATCGTGAGAAGAGGAGAAAAACCGCTCGGCCTCGCACTTCATGCGTCCTGAGATGAAATACTCCCAGGCTCGCGATTCACGCGTCCTGAGATACAAGAAAAATCGCTCGGGCTCGTGTTTCACACGTCCCGAGATACAACCCACTCAGGGCCGCGCTTCACGCATCCTGAGATGCAAGAAAAACCGATTGGGTTCATGTTTCACACGTCCCAAGATACAAGCTGCCCAGGGCCGCACTTCACACATCTTGAGATACAAGAAAAATCACTCAGGCTCGTGTTTCACACATCCCGAGATACAACCTGTCCATGGCCGCGCTACACACATCCTGAGATACAAAAAAAACCACTCGGGCTCGTGTTTCACACATCCCGAGATACAACCCGCCCAGGGCCGCGCTTTACGCATCCTGAGATACAAAAAAAATCGCTCGGGATCGTGTTTCACACGTCCCGAGATACAACCCGCCTAGGGCCGCGCTTTACACATCTTGAGATACAAGAAAAATCGTTCAGGCTCGTGTTTCACATGTCCCGAGATACAACCCACCCAAGGCTGCACTTCACGCATCCTGAGATACAAGAAAAAGGTACGAGACTGTACCACAAATGCACAATTGTAATGAAAGTGTACGCTAGATGCACGAAGTGAATGAGTGCGATAGATCCAAGTACGATAGATGCACAAAATGAATGAGGAAAGATGGTGTGAACACCAGGCGCACGTGATGTTTTTTAAACCGAGTGAATCAATAACCTAATATGTCGCACACGAAAGGAGGAAAGATGGTGTGAACAACAGGTGCACCTGATTGTTTTTTTTTTTTTACCCGAGGAAACTCGAAATTCTAACTCATCTCACGCGAAAGGAGGATGGGGTGGTGTGAACAACAGGTGCACCTATTGTTTTTAATCGAGGAAACAATCCTAACGCTTCTCACACGATAGGAGAAAATGTGGACTTGAGATCCAAACGCGTCTCACGCGAGAAGAGGAATAGTAAATTGGAGATTCAAATGCGTCTCATGCGAAAGGAGGAATAGTGAACGAATCCAAACGCGTCCCACACAAGAGGATAAATAGTGAATAAATCCAAACGTGTCTCACGCGAGAGGAGAAATAGTGGTGTAACCAACAGACGTGCCCAACCGTATCTCATGCGGAAATGAGGGTTATAACCAAGGTAAATATTACATCCTAACACATTTCACATGAAATGAGCAAAGGTGGATTCGAAGTCCAAACGCGTCTCACGTGAATGGAAGAAGGTATGGTAGAATGATTTTTTTTGCTGTCAATGAGTAATCTCTACATGTAGAAGCCATTGATGCCGTTTTTTTCCTTATCATATTCACAACTTTCCCTATTCTCCAACTGGGTGACAGACTAGGTTGGTTCAGTATCCAGAATTGAGGCGCATACAAGCTACCTCAACCTATGGGGCTGCCATACAAATTTCAAGCTGGGGATACACCTGTGGGTATTTAAACCAGACTTTAATCTCGGAAATTCCAAACCTTTGCGTTCTAGGCATCGCCATTCAAAGTCTAGTTTCCACCATCACAGTTGGTCTCCTAAGAACTCATTACAAACACAGCCAGGGTAATACACACAAATATTTACATATACAGACAAAATATACATAGATATGTACATACGGTATACATATATACATATATAAACAAAATGCTTACAGTTATGTGCATACGGTATATATACATATGTAGACATGCATATACAGACATATATGGACATATATATGATATATACGGATATATACATAGATATATACAGTATATGACAGCGTACGTACGCAAAACATGCAAAAAGAAAGGAAAAACACAAAATGCAAGGATACGGGGTTTCGAACCCCTGACCTTAGGTTTGGCCTCTGAGTCCTCAACCACTGAGCCACGCCATTCTTGCAATGCAATATTCAAACAAATATATATATAGGTATAAGTATATGAGACATATATACAAAACCAAAACAAAACAAAGAAGCACTCGTTGTGGGGTTCGAACCCTTGACCTTGAACTCAGCCTTTCAATCTTTAACCACTGAGCCAAACCACTGAACCCAAGCCACTCTTGTGACCAAATGTTCGAACAAATATATATATATATATATATTACATAGCTATACAATATATATACATATATGCATACACATACAACTCTCCCGCGTCTCTCTCTTTTTTCGCAAAACGCGTTACCACGTGGCCTGGCTTTTGCTTGATTGGCCGACAAAAGCAGCTCTTCTCGATTGCCGCTCGCCTCAGCTATCTCTTTCTCATTGTCTTCTTCTCTACAGCCTCTTCTCTTCAGCCTTCTTCTTAATCACACTCGTCTACTTCTTCTTCTTCACCTCACTCTCTTCTATCTCTTCTTCATCACTCTCTTCTATCTTCTTCTTCCTCGAGAGACAAAACAGAGAGACTGAGCGGAGGAGGCCAAAACTCAGTTCGTTCTCTGCTCTTACTCTATAACTTATTTCTTTTCTTTTACATCCCCCACCTCCAACACATGGCCTCCTCATCCCGACCCCTCACTCTCTTTCCGGACCTGAACGATCCCATAAGCTCTGCTAGGCCGAGTGCTCCTGCTCCTTCTTTTACTCCTCTTAACTTTCCTATGCTATCCGTTGAGCAAATAATGGCCACTCAATCTGATATTGAGGCCAACCATTATACGCTGAAGTCATGTGTGGAGACCATGACTGCGGTCACTAAGTTGTCTCACCGGCTACAGAACAGAACAAGTGAGGTACAAAAGTTGAACTCCCAACTCTATCTATTCTAGCGCATGTACAATGATGCGCGAGTAGAGATTTGCACGCAAAAGGCGGAGAACAAAGAGTTGAAATTAAAGGCCATCATCATGGCCCGATTTGGAGCACATTTGTACTTTGCTTTTGACGACCAGCAGGGAGTCAACCCTCTCGGTGGTCCTATAAGTACTGAGGCAGGGCCTTCAAGGGTCGACGACAAAAAGAGAAAGAGCTTGGCAGAAGAGTCGAGGAAGTGAAGTCGGCACGGGGCCATCACTGGAAACAAAACAAGAGATCTCTCTCTTTTTTTTTCTTTTTTTCCTTTTGTTTTTCTGGGCTTGTTGTTTTTCTTTTTTTCTTTTTTTTTTTCTACTACTTTTTTTTTTTTGTATTTATGGGTTTGTTGTTGTATATATGTTTGTACAAATTTGATCAGGGTTAATCCCTGATATTAAGAAAATGAGTTTGTCTCCCTTTTTTTTTGTTTTTATTTTTCTGCAAATCCAAATAACAAATCCGAATAATGGATACAAAATGGACACAAAATAGAGCAAAACCAGTCGATCACCTGGTCATCGCTTATCGGAAAAGCATCGCCGGCGAAAATTACTGTGCATTTTTCGATGATACAAACTCGATAGCACGGGTACAGGACAGAATACCAACATATGAAATAATGAACAACTTACGATTTATCGGAACAAAACAAAACCAAAATTCCTCCCCCTTTTTTTTGTAGTTTAAACACTAGTTTCAG
The DNA here is from genome assembly GCA_036172215.1 of Camellia granthamiana. NCBI lineage: Eukaryota > Viridiplantae > Streptophyta > Magnoliopsida > Ericales > Theaceae > Camellia > Camellia granthamiana. The sequence continues at coordinate 114,810,118 of CM069912.1, read as the reverse complement.
ATAGACTCATGATCGGGTTTGGACCCACTGGTTTATGAAAGAAAAGTTTTTTTGGATGATGTCCTCGCATAATGTGTGATGAATAGCATGTGATGAATAATAGCATCGTACAGGACTTCAAACTGTGAATACCTGCTCTTGCATTCGTTCTTGAATCGGATAACGACCCACAACCGGACAAATATGTAGATTACATCTCGATAACAGGAAAACGAAATGAAAATAACTCGAAAATACTGAAAGACACTTAGTACAAATGAAACAGTACTTAAAACATAGCCGCGATATGCTAGAACAAAGGGCCAGCCTTTGCTGCATCTGTACTAGTCTAGGCCACCACCTAGACCCGGCCGGGCCTCAAAAAAAGGTCGGGCAGTGCTGTCTAGCTATCATGCACTGCTCCTTCTAAAACTCAATAAATGGTGCTTCCATGCTGTTTATATTTTGCTCTCAAGATGGAGATGCCACTCATCAATAGGCTCCGAGACTGGATAACTACTTTGGATAGCTCGAAAAAGATGAATTTTCGCAGTTTCGACCTCAACGCCCTTTCTCCTTTGAGTCGTACTTCGCTTTGCTTTCCATTCCTCCATGCCACAGTTCGATATTGGAACCCGGTCACACATGTATTTCACTTTGAATCATAAGAGATGTGTCCAACACTCAAAGAATTTCAAGCACTAATGGAATCCCGGTGTGGCAAAGCAATCATGCCTCAACCCCGTTTTGGCCATGCCCAAGATTTGGGACGAAAGTGCAGATTATCGGTGCACGAGGCTCAGTCTTTGGCATATGATGGGGAGCTAGACATCTCGGGTTCCGTTCATCGATTTTCCGCTATTGAAGATAGGAGTGACCTTCTTTGGCACAGCCACTGACAACATGCTCTCTGTTTATGCCTACTTGTGCAATTCCCAATTGCCCCTAGTTATGGCGGAACCAGTATCTGGTTGATCGAAGTGGCCTAATGCCTGAAATAAGGTAAGAGTTGGTTTGGCACTGGCCGAAACCTTGATGGGCCTGGATGCTATTCATCAGCGGGAACCACCAAGTTTGCAGGGAGTCTGTTACTTCTCTAAGTATGATTTCCTACCCTTCTGATTTATGATTCTAAAACCACTCGACACTTAAACTCTGTTTTTCTCTCAAAACCCCCCTTTTTACTTTTTTCTCAACGTACATCTCTCTATTCTTTAATCTCTCTTATTTTTTATCCTGTCATAGGTATGGTTAATGGACAAACTGAAAGTAGTAGACCCTTGCCTTGAGTACTCAGCTTGAGCAATTTCCCTTCAGAAGGGTTTGGTATGACTGGATGTGTAGCTGATCCGCAACTGACATAGCTTGGCGTTGCCCCTGGCTTGATTTAGCCGAAATGAGTTACAGCATGACACGTCATCCCGGCTTACAGGTTATTGGTCTGACACACTATGTGTTCTACTTCCCGTTTTGGTTCAGGCGCCAATTTGGACATAATCAAATTCATCCGGGTGAAGGAGTTCTCCATTCCCTGTTTGTGCTTCAAACCCGACTCGGTACCTCACTACTTGGAGAACAAGAAAGCTTCTGGCCCCTACCATTAATTTCAGTTACATCCTTCCTAGTGAGTGCTTGGCTTGGCTCGGGGACGAGGAACAGATTGGGCCGACTTTGGCTACAGAAACTCCATGGGTGCGAACAAAAGACAGAGAATTGACACCTGACTTGTCTATGCCCCTAGTTTTATTGCTTTGACCTTTCTTTTCAAGTTTTATGTAAAAGAAACTTTGATTTGTTATCAGAGAGTTGGAGAATGTACTTGATGTTAAATCAATGAGATTGAACTTGTGAGCATAAAAATTTTCCTTTTGGTCCAAAACTGGTCTAAGTTGTAAATTTGAACAAAATCAACTTTTATCAAAACTTTTTGAACCATTTTCGAAAAGGATCACCACTTGACACACACGTAATCTATCCTCGAGATGTACAACCCCGAATCCAAAGATGGAAAATTGCCCCTTGTCTAAATAGCACTACTTAGCATTGTAACCAGCTCTTCTCCTAGAATAAGGATCACAACCGAACTTTCAAATAATAGACAAAGATGACCTGATCAACACATGGACACAGTTGATTTGAAGGCGTTTACGGCCGAACTTCAGGATGAAGTTGCCTACGTATCTTGAAGATGGGAATCAAGACTTACGTAGTTCGGTTCGGGTTCACTTGAGTATTGACTCTCTCCTTTTACGCTCTAACTTTTGCCAAAGTTGCCCTTTAGGGTTTTCAACCTTGCGAGCTCAATTTTTTGTAATTTCTAATTTTTTTCATACTCTACCTTTTGCCTAGGTCGCCCTTCCGGGTTTTCGACCTAGCGAGCCTCTTAGGGATAGTATTTCTTCAACTTATCCATGTTGATCGGTTGGAAAAATTCCAAACCATCTAAGTCCATGAGAATGACTGCTCCTCCTGACCAGATAGACTTGATGATGTAAAGACCAGTCCAATTGGGTTTGAACTTACCCCTAGGGTCATAGATGGGAGCTCGGTTGTCTTTGAGAACCAGATCTCCTTCCTTGAGATTCCTAGACTTAACCTTCTTGTTAAAAGCCTTCTCAATTCTGCATTGGTAGCCCTAGACATGATACAATGCCTTCAGCCTTCTCTCATCAAACAACATTAACTCCTTAAATCTACTATGTTGCCAGTCGGCCTCTACTATCTGACACTCAACCATAACCCGCAGTGATGGTACTTCAATTTCAATTGGCAGAACAGCTTCCATGCCATAAACAAGAGAATAAGGAGTTGCCCCTGTAGACGTCCGAATTGAAGTTCTATAGCCCCAGAGTGCGAATGGCAATTTATCTAGCCAGTCCTTATAGGTTTCCACCATCTTCTGCAAAATTTTCTTGATATTCTTGTTCGCAGCCTTAACAGCTCCATTAGTTTGCGGCCTATAAGTTGATGACTTGTGAAAAGCTACGTTATACTTTTCGAGCAGATCTACCACCTCTTTCTTGAAGTGTGAGTTGTTATCCGATATTATCTCATTCGGAACCCCATACCGGCAAATGATATTGTTTCTGATGAACTTAGCCACATACGATGCTTTCAATACTGCATAGGACTGGGCTTCCACCCACTTTGTAAAGTAGTCGATCGCTACCAGAATGTATTCATGTCCATTCGACCCTTTTGGTGTGACTGCGCCGATAACATCAATTCCCCCAAACCGAGAAAGGCCATGGCGAAGTCATGTTGTACAGTTTTGACGGCGGGATATTTATGTGATTAGCGTGAATTTGGCATTTATGGCATCGCTGAACAAAACCAATACTATCCTCCTCCATAGTGGACCAGTAGTAACCTTGCCTGAGGATCTTCCGGGCTAACATCACTCCGTTCATGTGCACTTTGCACTCTCCTCCATGGATGGCCTCCATCAGATGCTTTGATTCCTCTTCTTCGACACACAACTTGTGCATTCCAAATGACCTCATTTATACAGTTTACCTCCACAGATGATAAATTGGACGCTATTCACCGTATTCCCCTTTTGTCCTTGGCATTTGCCCCTAATGAATAAACCTCATTTTCCAAGAAGTTCCAGATATCATAGTACCAAGGTTTCTTGTCTTGCACTTCATCTATTGCGGCGATAGTTTCATAAACTGGATGGCGTGTACTTCTACTCAATGATAATCGAACGCATCTGGACTCCAAGTGGATTGTCTATCATAGAAGATAAAGTTGCTAAAGCATTAGCAAACTTGTTGTTCTCTCTCAGAAGATGCGTGAAAGTCAGTTTTTCAAACCTAGGAATTAGAACGTCTAGGGTCTGGTGATAAACCTTCATCTTTTCTTCTTTGACTTTCCAGTCTCCATTTGCTTGAGACACAACTAGGTTTGAGTCCTCGATAATATCTAACCTTTTTGCCCCTAGTTTCCAGGGCAGCTTCTAAACCAGCGATACATGCTTTATATTCTACTTCATCATTAGACACCTTGAATCGAAGTTTTGAAGGCTAAAGGTATATGGGCATCGTCAGGTGCTATCAGCAACACACCGATCCCATAACCATACCGATTAGATGCTCCGTCAAAGTACATTGTCCAAGTCTCCTCTTCAACTTGCAGAATGGCTTCATCTGGGAATGAGTATTCCACTGCCTTATCTCCCTCTACCGGGTGATCTGCCAAGAGCTCCGCTACAGCTTTTCCCTTGACCGACTTGCGAGTGACATATTTGAGATCAAATTCGGAGAGAAGAAGCAACCAACAGGCTAGCTTACTCGTAAGCGCCGATTTCTCAAAGAGATATTTGATGGGATCTAATCTCGAAACCAAGATTACAGAGTGAGTTAACAAGTAGTGTCTCAACTTGCGGGTAGCCCATACCAAGGCTAGGCAAGCTTTCTGCAACGAAGTATAGCGGGTCTTATAATCCAGCATCTTCTTGCTTAAGTAATAGATGGCCTTCTCTACCCTATCTTCAGATTCCTGAGCAAGCATACATCCCATAGTTGTGTCTGTTACCGACAGATAAAGAATCAAAGGCTTTCCCAGCTCTGGCGGTGATAGCACAGGCGGATTCTGGAGGTACTGCTTGACTAGCTCAAAGGCAAATTGACATCTATGGTCCCATCGAAATTTCTTTCCTTTCTTCAAGAGACCAAATAGTGGTTCACAAGTCAAGGTCAATTTAGAGATAAACCGTCTTATGAATTGCACTTTACCCAGAAAGCCTCGCACCTCCTTTTCGGTCCTCGGTGGTGGCATTTCTAGGATAGCCTTGATCTTGGACGAATCAACTTCGAATCCTCTCTGTGTGATCAGAAAGCCCAGCATTTTTCCTACCGTTACACCGAAGGTGCATTTCTGCGAGTTTAACCTCAATCTGTATTCCCTAATCCGGTGAAAGAATTTTTCCAAAGCGGTGTAGTGGCCCTATCGGTCTTTGGACTTGACTATCATGTCGTCCATGTACACTTCAACATCTTTGTGGATCATATCATGTAGAATGATGGCTGCATCCCTCTGATAGGTAGCCCTAGCATTTTTCAATCCAAACGGCATCACTCTGTAGTAGTAGGTTCCCCACGACGTAGTAAATGCAGTTTTCTCTCTGTCCTCGGGAGCCATCAGAATCTGGTTATACTCGGAAAACCCATCCATGAAGGAAAGCAATGCATGGCCTGCAGTGAAGTCCACTAACTCATCTATGTGTGGCAGCGAAAAATCATCTTTTGGACTGGCTTTGTTTAAGTCCCGGAAGTCGACACAAACCCGAATTCTTCCATCCTTCTTCGGTACTGGGACGATATTGGCCAACCAAGTAGGATACTCAGATACTAACAAGAAACCTGCCTCAATTTGCTTGGTGACCTCTTCCTTGCTTTTCAATGCCCAATCCGGACGGATTCGACGCAACTTCTGCTTGATTGGTCGGGCCTTAGGGTCAAAAGGGATCCGATGCTATACAATCTCAGGATCGATTCCAGGCATGTCTTCGTAGGACCACGCGAAAACATCTTTGAAATCTTTTAATAAAGCGACTAAGCGCTCGTGTTCCTCTGAAGACAACGTGGACCCGATTTGGACCATGCATGGATCATTCTTCGTACCCACATTAATGGCAATGATTTCATCAATACAGGGTTTAATATACCTCTTCTCCTCTCGATTAATCAAGTTTTTCAAAGCCAGAGGAATTTATTCCTCTTCGTTTTCATTAAAAGTTTGAAAGTCTTGGTTAATGCAATAAATAAGTGGCACGGAGAAGTACGTAGAAACGACAGAGTTCTTATTCATAAGGTCCAGCTTTTCAGTTACAACAAGCTTAAAAGCAAAAGAAAATGAAGACCTAGACAGGACTTTGGCATCCGAGTTACCACCCCCGGGAATGCCAGACTCAAACTTCTCAAACTGACTGGAATCTGATCCCGACTCCACAAACTCTGTGGAATTAGATTTTGGCTCATCATTTGATTCAGAATTGGAAAGGTAGCTTTTCTCTAGCTGCCAAGTAAGAGTTGGTGCTCCTGATGCATCCAATATGCCATTTGTTAGATTTACGCCTGGTTTCTCCCTGATCACGGAGACAGTAAGGTCATCCCTCAAGTTTTCTAGGTCGGTTGTAGGATCTGTTAGGAGACATGCCAGTGCTGCCCCTATTGCACGCCCACTATTGTTCGAGTCACTTTCCATGCTTTTGTCAACTTCAGTACTTGGTTCAGTCTTTTCTTCTGCATCACTGTCTTGCAACTGCAGGTCAAAGAAGATTTCGAACCCGGGAACACACTGATTAGTGGAATTCACCCAGGGCTCAGGAAAGCTGCAAAAGGGAAAATCTTCTCCCTCCCAAACAAAGCGGCCATTCAGTGTCCCCTGAATCGGCCTGTGGACAAGCTCATAGTGTTTTCCGGCCTATTTGGCCTTGGCTCTACCTCTGACTTCTTCTCTTTTCCTGATCCAGTCCTCTTTGGTGGGCACATAGCCCAAACCAAAGGCATGTGGATTATGCGGCACATTGGCCAATGCTGCAACGCCCTTCCGATCACTTCTTCCAAGTCCCATTCCTGGCACATACTAGAGTTTATTCATGACATAGATTGATTGGGCACTGACATACATGCCCTCGTCAGCGGCCAAGATATTCTGCACTACCCGAGCCTCAACCAAAGTGAACCCTGAGAGGAATAGATCTTCCTTGCCATGAACGATCTCCAGCACTGTTGTAGTTATTTCTGGCAGGGGATGGATAGATGAATTCCCGAAGACTATCGCCACCCCTTTCCTGTGAGGGTATTTCAACATTTCATGGAGAGTAAAAGAGACTGCTTTTACCAGGTGCAACCAGGATCTTCCTAGCAGTAAATTGAAAGTGGCCAGGACGTCTAGAACATGGAACTCGACATCCTGTTGAGCTGGGCCCACTTGAACTCTGATCTGTACCGTGCCCATAGCTTCCCTGCTTGTATTGTCGTATGCCCGAATTATTTGGGCAGTAGGCGTAAAGTTGGCTGGTTTAAGACCGATGGCATAAGCTGTACGGGAAGGACAGACATTGATCGCTGAACCGGTGTCTATCAACACCACTGGCACTCATTTCCCTCTGCACTGAACAGATATGTACAAGGGTTTGTTGTGTGCTAAGCCTTCTGGCGGTAGTTCCTTGTCAGAGAAGGTTAAGGTTGGGCTAGCACCATCTGGGAAAACCAATCCCACAAGCTATTCAGGGGTAGTGTCAATGGACAACTTAGCCTTGTCCATTGCTGATAATACTGCCTGTCGATGCACCTAGAAACCATAAGCGGACCCCAGATCGAAATACCGGCTTGCATCTTCTTCAACTGCTTCAGCACAGCCTCTTTTTCTGATTGCTTCTCTTTTTGCTTCTCAATCTCTTTATCCTTCCCAGATGTCTCAGCCTGATCTAAGTGCGGCGGCTTGAAATACCGCCCGCTCCTTATCATGTGGTCGATCTCTTCCACGTACCATGTGTTATCTGGAAGGCCCTCACTCCAATCTTCATCGGTGTGGGCCAAATGTAGATCATAATTATCCCACCATATACCTTCGGCAGCCGACAAACAATTGTCCTGCTCCATTTGAATCATTTTCACATCACCAACATCCCCCGCGGGGTTTTAAGCCATTACGGTTTTCAGGTTGTCTTTATTTCCTTCTTGTGCAAACTGCTTCGATGTAGCTTCCTGTTCTATGTCCACAATACTTACAATGCCCAGTTCTGAAGTTTCCACATGGTGTTTGCTAGTAATTTCCCTTTTTCATTGACTATTCTGGCCACCACAGTAGTTCCTACTTCCTTTTCATTTGGTTTTGTTTTGGTTTTCTCTTTCTTGTCCAGCTCGTCACTAAGCCATCCAGAATTGTCCATTGATCTATGCAAATCAAACCAGGCAATCCGCACATCTTCTTGATCTTGTTCATCAAAGAACTACAGGTTATCTAGATCTTCCTCTAGCTCCGCCAAATCATCCAAATCTTGGTTTGAGCTATCCTTCCTAACCACATTGACCTCAACTACAATTGGTAATACCACTTCCGGCTTGATTTGAGCAATCAGCATGATATAGCAGCTTGGATTATACATCTCATTGGGTAAGTCCTCGGAACTTTCTAGTAACAAACTCGTACCTTCCTCCAAGGTCAACTCCCTTTCCACTGTAAGTGTCACCACAGGTTTAGGTTGGTGGTTAGACGTGTCCATCATGCACAGATCTGTGCTTTCTGGAATGAACAACGTTGGTTTTGGTAGGTAGAAGGGGGTGATATATACGCTTGGGTCATAAGGGACAACCAGTGCATGGATCAGATTTAGGTTTCGAGGTGGAGGGACTTGATTATAAGTTGGCAGTGGGTTGGTAATTGTATTTGGTTTCTCGGGTGGTGCGATCACCTTGTTGTTAATGAGGTCTTGAATCTCATGACGCAGCCGAAAACGTTGGTCAGTATCATGACCATGTTGTTGGTGAAATACACAATATTTGGCTGGGTTAATGGTTTGAGGTGCCCCTTTTTGATCAACACCTTCATGGCTTGAGATGGGGTCATGTAGAGTTTGGTGAATGTCTTGTAGGATCTGATAGAGTTGGCTGAAGGTTGTGGAACTGTTTTGGCAAAGGGATTGGCGGTATTGGTTGTGGTGACAACACTTACATCTGGTCTTGTAGGTGTGTTACCACTGGCAGCATTGGAACTGCGAACAAAAGACCTTTTGTCCTGCTCTCTCTCATCTGTAAGCAATCCCTGTTTCATAGCATCTTCAATTTGAACCCCCATTTCATGGAGTTCTGAAAATGTAGATATTGGGATGACAATCATCTTTTGTAACAACTTGCCTTGGAGATTATGGATTACTATTCTTATCTGGTCTTTCTCAGAAGGCCTTGTGGTCATCATTGAAACCTTAGCCCTCCATCTTGTCACAAAGTCTGAGAATCCTTCTTTCGATTCCTGGCGCGTTGCCTCCAGGTCACGAGTTGTGATCTCGATTTGTGTGTTATATGAGTACTGAGCTATGAAGGCTTCAGCCAATTCCTCCAAACTCCGTTTCACTGAATCTTCCAACTTAGCATACCAGATGGCCGTTATACTTGACATGGTGCGACCGAAAAGGCATAACTTCTGCAATCTGGTCAAGCCCATATGTGGCAAAATATCTGAGAATAACCGCAAATGCACCATTAGGTTGCCGGAACCATCAAAGCGGTTAATGTGTGGCATTTTAAACCGCTCTAGTAAGGTAACTGCAAACTTGGTGTACCCTTCCTCTATGTCTGGAATGGAGTTGACTCCTTGTGCTTTTTTGAAAAGCTTCTCTAGCTTGTTAACTTTAAGCATAGTCAGGTCAACTTCAAATTCAAACGAAGCCTCGGTTTGGTACACAGGTGCCTTGGAGGCTTGTGGTGAGATTGCGTCTACCGGAATGTCTTGATTCTCAGCCTGGGCATTAGTAGTATGGACTGGGGCTGCAGGTGCTGGGATGCTCGCAGGAGATGCATGAGATACAGAAACTGCTGCCGGCTGTGTTTGTTGTTGCTACAGCCGATTTATCACTTCAGCTTGGTGGGTTGCAACTTCATCTTGGTGGGCAGCATCTTGCTACATGGTTTCAACTGTTTGTTGGAGATGACGGATCAAGTCCTCCATACTGACTGCAGGGTACTGAGTCATCTGAATAGGTGGGTGATTTCTTGCTGGCCTAGATGTAGAAGGCTGTCCTTGACTGGATGCAAGTGAGATAGGGGGTGACTGTTGAAAAGACCGAACCGGTGAACTCTGTTTGACTCTTCTTTGTCTTGTAACCGGTGGGAGTGAAACAAACACTGGTTGTCCCCTAACAAGATCTCTGGCTCTGTAAAGCCTTCTGACACGGGTCCGAAATACTTGAGGGATATCTGAACTTTATGAAGCTATGGTGTTAAACTACCTAGCAAAAGGAATAAAGCAAAAAGAAAGCAGTAATCAGAAACCGTACAGCACCTCAGCTCAGATGTTTATCAACACAAATGTAATCAAAGCTGTAGGACTGTACTCAACACTGAATTCTGCCATACCAAACTTTCAACTGATACACACATTCCTGTACAGTTTCACTATAAAGCACATACCAATTAAGTGAGAGCCAAAACACCCTTATGAGGGGATAGGGTTACCCTGTCCTAATTTCGTCAGGAACTAGGTTTCACTATTTCAAGCAAAGCGGATTCATACAATCCTGAATTTTGGGTGAGCATCCTGTCCTAGTTTGGAAAACTCACTATAGCTTCACTATATGCAACTAGGTCAAATGGTCAAAAAGGGTACCTCAGCAAGACTACCTAATATACCTCTCACACCTAACAGCAAGAAGTGAAAGGAGGATCAAAGGGTACAGCGGTAGACTAGATCCAATGGTTGTGTTCCCATCGTGGCAGAGCCCGCAACCGGTCAGCCTTTTGGCAAGCCTTTTGGACGAGCCTTCGGCAAACCGTTCAGGAATAGCAAATGGCAAACACAGTGACTTAGACGCACCAATGCAAATACAATGCAAAGAAACATATAAATATAGATAAAATTTCACATCATGAATTCAAGTCAGTTCTCTATTTTCCCCAGCAGAGTCGCCAGAAACTATAGCTCGGCTTTTTGCGCTCCTTTTCGGAAGAATGAATAGCCCTTACAGTTCAGACTCCACTTGTGGTTCTGAATCTGATTTCACAAGTGCCATATGAAATAGTGAAAACACAAAAAGAGTCCAAATACGGCAATTCCTTTTGGAAAATTGATGTTTGAATCAAATGCCAAAAATGGACTACTTTGCCAGATTTACAGAGTCGCCACCTAAATATTTTGTTTTGGAAAATTTAGGAAACCCATGACTCGTGGCAAAGGCCACTTATCCCTCATCACCAAGATTGTCTCGGTTCGGAAACTTAGGTACGAGAAGGGAATGTCATGAAATGCATTTGAGCACCCCCGCTCGCCTGATCAAAGATCGACCTTTACTAAGCATGATGCAATTCTTATTCACATTATATGCTCTTGTTCCGATTATTAGGCTAACTTTATTATGTGATGCATACAAGTATAGACTAATTTTGCAAATATTGGAATACCTGATTCATGTTTGTTTTGAGAAAACAAAAGTGCTTTGAATATGTACCACTTGAAAAAAGTGATCACATATGAACATTATTCAAATTATTCCAATTTAAGAAAATAGCCTTCATCCACAAGCATTCAAGTAGTTTATCAATTAAGCATTTAGCCTCATGGAAAGCATGCTAGACATAGCAACAATCACACTTATGCAACGTGCTAAAACATAAAAACTTACCTCGTACTCCAAGCCGAAAAAGGAACTAGTTAGAAAAATGCATGATCCTAACTATGTAATATGGCTAATACAACACATACAATATGAAATTAATAAGCTCGGTTACTAGCATGGCATGCGAGTCAATTCAAGGCATGTGATAGCGCACGTATTCAAGTAAAGAGTTTGAATTTGACATTTGAATAATATGATGAGCCGAACTTTTATGCATGCAATACAAGTGGATGCAAACATGAGTATGCTAAATTAAACATGATGTCCTTAAACTAACCATCATAAGCTGGTAAATAAAAGGGAGAAAGACGTGGGGTTGGAAGACATACACATTATTACATATTTGTCCTCGCGAAGGAGGGTCCGAATGTCCAAGTGTCTGAATAAATAAATATTACAAATCCGAATGAATAATAATGAAAAGGGGCTGTATAATTTATTACAACAAATAATATGTAATGATCACGCGATGCTCCTCAGGAATTACTTTGTCTGCCTTGTTGAGATTTGCTCTATTTCACCTTATCATTTCTTTCGACCAAAAGTGTATTGTTTGCAATTTATTGGAGCCTTGTCGACCCAAAACAAGACTTAGTCGAGCCCCAAATAAATCCAAGCATACCTTGTTTTCTTTGCAAAAATCTTTTTTTTTTTTTTTTTTTTTTGTGCCTGAGGTGAAACAGTGCAAACATGCAGACAGGGTATTCCTGGCCATATTTTCCTCTTCTACTCTTCTCTATCATGGAAAGTACTCAAGAGAGGAGAGAACTCGGTTCCCAAACCATCTATGGTTGCAAGTTGATTTGCAAGATGATTTTGGATACGATAGGACAAAGATCAATAAATGTAATGCATAATGACCACCCCTCCCTCCTATCATGAAGCAAATTCAAGAAGGGAAGTAGAGAGGCTTCAAGATTCATCAAAACATTATGGACTAATGTAAGACAAGCCTTAACACAATAAACTCGGTATAACGTCCGACCGAATTCAATCAATCATATGGGTTCTTTATGTTGGTTGATTCATTTTAAGCTCAATTTTATTAGCCTCTTTTATATTACATTTCCTTTTCTTTAATCCATTAAGTCCACGGTGATATTTACATCCACTAAGTCTGAAATGCAATAAAGGAAAATAAGTGTCGACTTAACTCGAGGAAATAAACCTTATTTTCTTCGAAGGAAATTACAAAGGACGAGTCAAACTTATTTACAAGTTAGGGATTTCAAGTCAAACTCAAGATGCACAACAAGAACTAGTCAAACTCAGAAGAGTGATAATGACTTAGAAAAACCCAAAGTGAGCGATAATGACTTGAAATCCAAAGTTGATAATAAGTGATAATGACACTTTCCTTGGTGATTTCCAAGGGTCAGTTAATCCCTTAACAGTAAACACACTGATGATAAATTTTTCAGGAAAAGTTACAAAGGAAGAGTCAAACTCATTTACAAGCGATAAGGGATTTCAAGTCAAGCTCAAGATGCGCAACAAGGGCTAGTCAAACTCAAAAGAGTGATAATGACTTAGATAAACCCACAGTGAGCGATAATGACTTGAAATCCAAACTTGATAATAAGTGATAATGACACTTTCCTTGGTGATTTCCAAGGGGTCAATTAATCCCTTAAAAGTAGACACACCGGTGATAAAAAGAACTGAAAAATAAATGGTTGTACTTTAATGTAAGAAAGTTTTTATGCCTTTGGTAGTGAACCCCTTAAGAGATTAAACCATTAAGCATGAGAAATGTTTCTTTCTTATACTTGAATCACAATCTTAATTTTTCACAACTTTTTAATCAAAAATAATCGAAGAATGGAGGGAGGTTGCAGAGGTGATTATGCAAAGTTGATTAATTGGTTAATATAACACAAACATAATATGTAAAACAAACTTATTGAAATAAATTAAACAACCCCCTAAATAGCATAAAATAATGCTGAAATTAAGCTAACAAAGGTGAACAACTATGAATAGATTAAAGCTAGTAAACAAGTTTAAGGAAAGGTGGCTAACCCCTCCACTTTTGGGACTTCTAAGCCATATTTTAGCCTTTGAAAATAGTCCAAAAGGGTCCAAAAACAGCCCCAAAACAGTGTATAAAACAAGAAAAAGAGGAAAAGAGTAAGAGAAAAAGCAAGGAAAAAGATGCAAAGTTGTACCTTTGAAAGAGAGGGAAGCTCTTAATTAACAAACTTGTTCTAACACCCTCAAATTTCTGGAAAGGATGAACTCCTTAGTTTACGAACTCCCTTTTGATCACCTTCAACTGTAAAAGTGTGTTTTCAAATCCTCAGTAGCTATGGAAGTTTGGAAGTATTTTGGCTCAAGGTTGAAATATTTTCTATCTTTTCTCTCTAACTCAAATGTTTTTTGCTTCTTGGATTAATTTTTTTTGTCTCCTTGAAATCATCCATTTGGTTGCTTTATATAAACAACAAACCAAAATATAATAATATAATTATAATAATATAAATATTATATAAATATCATCTATATGCATATTATATAATATAATATATATATATATGTGTGTGTGTGTGTGTTCAGTTGAGTGAATTGATGTCGGCATGCCGACATCAATATAATTTTTTATTATTTTTCTTTTAGAATATATATAATATAATTATAATAATATAAATATTATATATAAATATCATCTATATGCATATTATAATATATATATATATATATATGTTCAGTTGAGTGAATTGATGTCGACATGCCGACATCAATATAATTTTTTGTTATTTTTCTTTTATAATATATATAATATAATATATAAAATATCTAAAATATATAATTTATACCAATATATATAAAAACACCAAAAATATGAACAAACACATAAAATTATGCAAAATTACAAAATACTAAATTAATGAAATATTTAGTAGTTTAAAACAATCTGGCCAAAAAAATGAAGGTTGGGATTAAAGTTCAAATTCCATCTCTCTTATTGAGGATTCTGTGAGAAACACATTCTAATTTTCATCATTGGATAATTAAAAGAAAGCGCCCAAGTCTTAGGACCGGTCAAAATGGGCTGTCTACAGACACCTTCAGCAATTTGCTATAGGGGATCGCCGAAGAGCGGGGGCAATTGTGGAGGGTAAAAATGTTGACCCAAGGCCCAAAGAAATGAATGTATGGTCCAAAATATTTAACCTAGCCAAGCAAACCCAAAGTAAGGGATAGGACCAAACCCTTGGTAAGTCTATCAAATGAGGAGATCGAGTCACATGACCAAAGATCGCCTTCTGGAAAGAAATCCGCGGTACAAAGGAGAGCCGTTGGATCCATTTTTAAATCTACGAAGAAGATCAGAATTGACAGAGGTAGGGATGTAGGATCTGTGTATCCTGACAACATGATCATCCGATGAGCAAGATCCGATGGTCGAAGATAGGAATACGTTTCCTAACTAATCCAAACCATCCGAAGTACAACAATCTGACGGTGATAAATCAAGGCAGCTTGACCATTTCCCGACCAGGGTCTGGAGGCATAAGATACCGTTGGATCAAGACAGTCATCTGACAGTCCAAAAACAAGGTATAAACACTATAAAAACAAGCGCCAGAAACAACAACAAGAGTAAGTAGAAAAACAATATAAGTTAGTCTTTCATTTTAATATAATATGCCCAAACAATATTCTAACTTGACCGTCGAAGAATCCTCCCGACCAAATCTGGTCAGGAGTGATCACTGACGACTTGGTGTCTTTTTGTAAAGCAGAGAAAGGAGCAGCTTATCTCGTTTTCCCTGTGTAGAAAATTTCATCCTTCCACAGGGATGGAATTGGATTAAGATGGATGTATGGTCTACTAATATTGTGCCTATTTGCAAAATAGGAAAGGGAATTCACAATACCTTGGGATTATGATAGGCCTCCATGGATGGGATTAATAGTCCCCCATGGGAGATAGTATTAGAAAAACAATCCCTTGGGATTAAAGGGGGATTTACTGCTTTTCCCTCCATTATCCTACCTGATTTATTTACTACAGTTGATTAGTATGGTCTTTTTTCTATCATTTTTTTAATTATTCCATCATTTTTTGCTTCCTCATTCTTTCTATCAAATTATTTAATATAAAAATAATTTTTAATATAAAAATATAATAGAATAATAATATTTATACCAAAAAAAATTATATTAAAAAAATAAAATAGTACCAAAAATTTATGAAATATAATTTTTAATATTAAAATATGTAATGCATTTATTAGTTGGTAAAAATCCAAATTTGATAGTAATACAACAAGGGTATTTGCGAAATTTTATGGTTAATCTCACTCCAATCTCTCAAAATAAGCAGAAACTATTGCTAGTCCACTGGTTATCAAACAAACACAATTTTTCTTAATTTTCTCACTAACAATCTTACTCAATCTACCTCTGAAAACAAATGAACGCTTAGTAATGATACTATTAATGGCCAACTTTAAAACTAAATTAATATCAAAGTGTACACCTTTTAATTGTCACTGGGTTGCCTGATCTCTGTTAAATATAGGCTGTGAGGTCTACATCAGTACATTCTCTAAGTTCACATCATAAACATCACTATAGGAAACTACACTTTTGGCGATTAAATTTGGTGATTGAAAAAAATTAAGTCACCAAAAGTTATAGAATTGGCGACCAAACATTATATTAGTCAGCAAAAGTACAAGATTTAACTACTAATTTTTTTTAGTATGGGCATATTGATTATTGGTGACTAAAAAAACTATAGTTGCTAAAAATGTAACACTTGGCGACGAAAACAATTTTTAGTGGCTAAATATGCCACAATTGGCGACAAAACAAAAACTTTAGTCGTTGTATAGTTACTTTTGGCTACAAAAATTATTTAGTCACCGAATGAAAAACCAAAATTTACTTTTTATCTTTGGCGACCAAAGGTTTGGTAGCTAAAAATTTATTTTCAGCGACCAACTAATATTTTAGTTGCTGTATAGTTAGTTTTGACTATTAAAATTATTTAGTCGTCGAATGAAAACAAAAAATTTATTTTTATCTTTGGCGATCAATAGTTTGGTTGCCAAAAATGTATTTTCGGCGACTAAATGTATAGTTAGTTTTGGCTACTAAAATTATTTAGTCGTCGAATGAAAACAAAAAATTTATTTTTATCTTTGGCGACCAAAATGTTTAGTCACAAATTGGAGGGATTTATATATTTTGTTTCCAAACCAAACCCTAAACAAACTAGTGCCTCTCTCTGTCATAAGAGTCTCTCTCCCTCTCTGTCTCTGCTGCTCCTCTCCCCTCCCTCTCTCACCGCCACTTCACCAGCCACAAAACAGCTCTCATCCGCCGAATAACTACCATAATTTTACTAAAAGTCTTTGGTGACTACCTAATTTAGTAGCCAAATATTGATCTTCAGTGACCAAAAAAGATTTAGTCGTTGTATACTAATTTTTGTCGACTAAAGAAATTTAGTCACCAAAAAAACTAACATAAATATTACAAATTAATCTTTCGCGACCAAAAAATTAGTTGTCGAAGATATATTTTCAGTGACCAAAAATATTTACTCACCAAAGATACAGAGTTTAGCTATTAAAAAAAAAAATTAGTTGCCAAAGATAGCCACTTTAGCTACGAAAGAAAAATGGGTCAGCAAAGGTACAATCATCAGGTACCGAATATAGTTTAGTCAGTATTTCTCTTAACTCACAAGCCTTGTGGGAGCTCCAATATCTCAATCCTAATTTCCTAATTTTTTTGATTAAAAAAAAATAATCTCAGCACTTGTTGACTTCTCCCAAGCCTTTTTGACTCCTCTTATACACACCCTTTTCAACTTCTCTCATACCTATTTAATTATTTTAGAAATAATAATTATCTCCCCCTTTTCAACTTCTCCCATACCTATTTAATTATTTTGGAAATAATAATTATCCCTTAATTTATGGATTTCAAATGAAAAGATAAATATTTCATAATCTCTCCATTCTAATTTCTCTCATCAATTTCCAAAAGAAAATATTAAAATTTGCCTTCATTTTCTCTTCCTCAAAAAATCAGATAATATTTTTCATGGGAATTGTGGGTGTCCATCTATATCTTATATATTATATTATAACATTACCAAAAATAAATAAATAAATAAATTCAGATATACAAACAGATAAAATTATTAAATATGATTTTTATTTATTCAGTTAAAATCTTTCTTTTGCGTCTCAATATCTAATTTTAAATTTTAAAAATCTTTAAAGTCTATCTAAGCAAATCTAATTTGAAAATATCTTACAACATTATATTTTAAACCAATAGAACTCGCATGTCTATCACATATCTAACTCAC
Organism: Camellia granthamiana; assembly: GCA_036172215.1. Classification (NCBI taxonomy): domain Eukaryota; kingdom Viridiplantae; phylum Streptophyta; class Magnoliopsida; order Ericales; family Theaceae; genus Camellia; species Camellia granthamiana. The sequence goes on along the minus strand of CM069912.1, from coordinate 114,792,464 downwards.
ATCATGACTTACCTAAATGATAATAATTAAAATCAAATAGAAACCATAGATAAATTAAATTTAAAAAAAAAAATAGAAACTTACAACTCCATCTTAAATAAATTGAAAAAAAAAATAGAAACCACACAAAAATAAAGAAAATAAGAATTTAGATATAGATCTCAAAAAGATGTGACAATATCTAAATTTGAATTATGATTTAACAATATAATTATCTATTTTTTTGATATATATCTATCAAAATTTTAAATTACTTAATAGGACAAATTAATCAATTTTCAAGTTTTATTTAAAGAATAATCTGATTAGTCATCACAACTCCTAAATTTCGCAGGCACTGGCGAAGGATTTGATGAATTAGGTGGGGCAAGGTCTAAGTTGTTGGGGGGTAATATCCTATCACTCCATAAATTTATTTATTTTTTAATTTTATTTCTTTCCTATGTGATTCTCTTTCTTTGTTGTTGGTTTGGTTTTGGTTTTAGTTCGGTTTTAGTGAGATTTATGTGTTCGTTTATAGGTTTACAAGGTGAAGAAGATTTATTGGTGATAATGGTTGCAATTGAAGTATTTATGCCCATATGGTGCTAAAGATTTTGATCGGATTTTGTTTTGTTTCAATAAAAACCGTAAAATTATGCTTAAAAAATGAGTATAGAATTTTTTATTTTTTATTGTCTTTTTGTTTTATAGAAAATGTGAAAATTTATTAGGAATATTACTAATTTTTAATCTTTGGCGACCAAAATTGTAGCCAAATATTGATCTTCAATGATCAAAAAACATTTAGTCGTATACTAATTTTTGCCGGGTCAAGAAATTTACTCTCCAAAAAACTAACATAAATATTACTTTTAATCTTTGGCGACCAAAGAATTAGTCGCTAAAGATATATTTTCAGTGACTAAAAATATTTAATCGCTAAAGATACATAGTTTAGCTACTAAAAAAAATCTAGTCGCCAAAGATAGCCACTTTAGCTACGAAACAAAAAAATGGGTCGGCAAAGGTACAATCATCAGCTACCAAATATAGTTTAGTCGGTATTTCTCTTATTTTTGGCGACATCCTGAGTTTTAGCCGTTGAAACTACGATTTTGGGTAACTAACATTTTTTTGGTCCCTAAATGTACAATTATTAGCTAGTAATAATAATTGTGTCGGTATCTTTATTTTACTTTTGGCGTCTAATTGAATTTTAGTCATCAAAACTACGATTTTGGTCTACTAAAATTAAATTTAGTCCCTAAAATTATTAATCTATGGCTACTAAGAGTAATTTAGTGGGTATTTCTCTTACTTTTAACGACTAAAATTTAGACAGCAATTGTATGGAATTTTTTGGAGGTAAGATTTTAAAATTTTGAGGGATTCCTAAATGAATTAGTGACTAAATTTTTAGTTGGTCGAGAATGGAAGCATAACCTATTGATTAAACAAACCCCTTATATATTCTGAGTCTTTTCTCTCTCACACCTCACGCCTCTGCCCTCCTCTCTGTTACTAGAGCACCACCTCTAGGGTTACATAATCACATCGCAAGGGTTACACGAGCACCACTGCAAGGGTTACACGAGCACCACCACAAGGGTTAGCACCCCCATCACTTTGTCTCGGGTAGGTCTCTCTCTCTCTCTCTCTCTCTCTCTCTCTCTCTTCTTCCATTCGCATATACTTTCACACCCAATCCCAAATTTGACCCAGTCCCAAATCGACCCATCTTGCTGGAGTGATGATTTCACTGCTCTTTGGACTTCGCCGCTTCTACACCTGTAGACAGTTGGAACGATGCTTCTAGCCGTGCTTGTTCCTGTTCTCTGGACTTTCACCCCTTGAACACTATTAGTTTGAGTAGAAGCAATACACTAGCCTAATATATGATGTTTATGATGCCGACATCTCAATCCGTTAAATCGAATAAATATGCTTCAATGCAAATGTTCCAAATCATTGTCCACAACTGATCAACTAACTCATCATATATTTTTAGAGGTCAGTTTTTGTAGAAATCCAGGAAAGTATATAACTATATGATATTCAAAGACCAATTGTTCAAATCCTGTTTGTAGAGTCTTTGATAGAAGGATAAGTGAAATTATCAATATTTGGTCAAAATAGTTGAAATGGCATGAACAAATTATTTATTTATTTATTTATGCTATTTATCAATCAATCAGTATAAACAAAATACTCAAAGTATTGAACAATGGAAAGAAAGAAGAAGTGGAACGAAATCTCAATCTTTGACAAAGTTCTATGTATTTAAATTCTTTATTGATATTTTTTAATAATTTTTTGTGGTATTAATATACTAATTGGGAAACTTCGAAATTAGGAGCTATGAATTAACCACAGAGATTAATTAAACAAATGGGATGTAAACAATTTTGGCATATCTAAGTTTATATTTTAAAGAAATGTACCCATGTGTTTTCTCTGTTTTCATTCTCTTCTCATTCTTATTTTATTATTATTTTTTATAACTTTGTTGTGAACCGTGGAGAGTTATCTTTGTCTGCTGCAATAGTGTCATCTAATAGATTTTACTTGAACCATGGGGAGTTAACTTTGTTTGGGATCATATAATACATTTTACTTGAAAGAGTGATTGTATTTGTCATGTTCAAAAATTGACTCTCAATAAGGATAGTTGAAAGAGTGATTGTGATTAATTGCCATTGACTTTTGTTGGATAATGGGAAAGACTAGAAAATTTGAAATAGTTGAGATAATTGAAATCACATAACTGCGTACACCAACTTTTCATAGCCACTACTAAAATATCTGCTAGTGTTCCAAGAAAATTATCCCCCAAGTCTTTCCAAATATCACATTGAAATTCATTGAAGATTATGTACATCCCATATGCAACCATGCAACACAGAACAGATAAATACCAAAATAACTCTAAATGTTCAATTAAAGGGAAGGGATGTGACATAAAGTCACTTACTTTGATATATATATATACATCTATATGTAGGGACACACTAATTTACTACAATAGAAATGAAAGATGCAATTTCTTTTATTTTGTAGTGGTGTAGTTTTATTACATCAAATTCAGTTCTTTTGAGAAAGAATGGTGAACTTCTCCATTCTCATATTTCCTTGGAGGAAGGATCAAAGGGTTCAAATGTTCCTGGACATGTATTTATTTAATGCAGAACATTTAAGTTTGATTATTGCAGTAAGGAAAACACTATTGGCATTCACTTCTAGATTTTTGAACTGGCTTCAAAGCTGATGATCTAGCTGTTCTTTTATACCAGTGTTGATCATTCAATAGCTTTTCAATGTCGTATCTACAAGTACAAAATTTATGGCTAATCTGGGTTTTCATGAACTTCCTAGTGTTCTCTCCCTTGTAGCTGATTAATGGTGCTAAGATGTCAAAAATCATGAAGTGTTCCTGGAACACTCCATACACAGCAAGACTATAGCATCACGTCCCATCCTAGATAAGCCACATATTTGAACTAATTTTGTTACTAAATGAACAAAACATAACCCACTTGTGATTAGTATCCATTGCTTTAAAAGAACTATTAAGAGAGTGAAATATCTATTATAAAAATGGATTGAAAAAAATTATCATTTTTACTGTATTGTTCATTTGAAAAGTTGAGTTAATTGGAGATGAGTTGATTTTCAAAACTTACATAGTTTATATCTTATTAAATTTCACCTTTTATGTGGTATTAGAAAACTTTCCATGACAATCCTAGCTAATCAATTCAAGACTATCAAGAAGGTGATTTTGGTGGGTAAAATTTTTTCATAGAATACTCCTACTTAGACCAACAAATTAAGTCAAAACTATACACATGTCAGGGACAAAATTAGTCACAATTGTACCTGCTACAGGGACTAAATGAGTAAAATGTGAGGTGGTTCACATTTACTATGAATTTTATGAATTTCCTGTTGTAGACACCCCATTTTTTACGGCCCTTACAACTTGGACGTCATCGCTTGCACACTCGATGGTGAGTGCATATGCTTGTCAAGTGCTCGAAGTCCTCAGCAGAATGTCAAAGCTTTGAGCCTTTCAAACCTTGTACCCCTCTTCAGGCCTGCAACCCCTGGTGGCCTGCTGACCACCTCTTTGGGCTGCCGACCACTGATGTGGCCTGTCAGCCACCAGTGATGGCCGACCGGCCACCAATGTCTTTTGCAGATATTTTATGACAGTTGTGCCAGTTGTTTGCACAGATGCTTGCATCTGCTTCCACGTATATGGTTGGATGTTTATGAGAGGAATTCATGTTTTTTATATATAGATGACCCCTCTCTCATATTTTGAGGTTAGAAAAATTTTGGAGCAAAATTTTTCCTCTCTCTCTCTCTTGCAAATTTCTTAACCCTTGCTTACATATCCTTCACCTTTGCCTATACACTCTTAACCAAACCTCTCCATCTTTGAGCTGAGGTATCTTTGAGCCTTGTTTGAGCTCTTGAGAGTGTGTTTGCCTTGGTTTATTGCTTGGAATTGATTTCCTCTTCAAGAGGTATAAGGCTTTGCCTCTTTACTTGTTTTATCTACTCTTTGCCTTACTATTTTCCAACTATTTTTGGGCTGTAAAAACTCTGTATTTTTGGGCTGAAAGTTGGGTTTTAAGGTCAATAAAGGTTGAGGGTAGTTCCCTCTTCTTTACACTGTGCTTTCAAGGTCTTTACCCTTGTGTTTCCCACCTTTGTACTCTCTTTTTTTGAGCTTTTAAACACTGATTTTTAGAGTTATTTTAGTGGCTAAAATCATGTTTTGAAATCCAAAATTGGAGGGGTTAGCCTCTCCTTCTTGTGTTTTGCTTATTAGTCTAGCATGATCCATGTATTAGCATATTAATCTAGCTATTTTTGTCTTAATTCCAACATGTTTTAGGACTGTTTTTAGACTATTTTAGGACTATCTTTAAGTATTTGTTGCATTTGAGCTTTGTTTTGCATGCTTATAGTGTAATTGTCCTCATGAGTTTGGTGTTTTAGGCATTAGACACCATCTTATTTGAGTTGATTGCATTTATTTATGGCTTTCCATAATTGTGATCACTCTTAATCACCTCTGCAACCTCCCTCCTTTCTTGGCTTTTGTTTTGCTTTGAAAGTGGTTTCAAACTACTTGATTGTTTAAGCATGAGATTGAGATGTCATGCTTAATGGTTTAATCCCTTTGGGGGTTCATTACCAATGGGACGATGTCTCTTTCATGCCTAAAGCAACTCTTGGTTTGAGCCCTCTTTCCATTAGAGGACTTAACTTCACCTTTTGGACTCAATTGATTAAAGAATGAATGGTAATCTAAAATAGAGTAATAAAATTGAGGCTAAAAATAGGTGCAAGATAATAACTTGTTTGGATTCAATCAGACGTTAATTGAATTGAACCCTTGAGTCTTAAGTCATTTCATACTCATTAGTGATGAAAACAGTTCAAGATTCATTGTCAACTGCTTCCCTTGATCTTTCATGATAGGGAGGTGGTTTTGAGAGTCTTATTTTGTTGCATTTATTGAGCTTGCACACTTTGGTTCATAGGCCACATGAAATTGCTTCCATTGATGGTTTGTGAACCAAGCTTACTACTCCTTTGATCTGTTCATGATAAGGAGGGGTAAATTTTGCAAACAAACCCTTGAGAATACACTGTCTCTGCTCTATTTGCTCTCTGTTGTAGCATAAAGGTTCTGTCATCAGTGGCCGGTAGGCTCTTATTGGTGGCCGGCAGGCCATCATTAGTGGACGACAGGCCCTCTGTTGGCCACCAGTGCAAAATCCAGCAGTGTACTCCCCCAATAGAACAGAGTTGGTCTGGAGGTGGAAACCAATGCATGTGATCTACTGTGCAACAGAGGCATTCAGTAGCAGAAACATTGACTTTTTCGGGTCAAAATCACATTCATGCATGGGCTTTCCATCGAGCATCGGGATCCAAGTTATTAATACGTTAGTATTGTGCTTAACATAATGGCTTTGTAATTAATTAGTTAGAATAGCTAATTCGTCTCGTGTTGTAATTATTTTAATTAGCTAGATTAGTTAATTAATTCGGTTTGTAATAATTAGTTAAATAGTTTAGCTATTTATTCATTTGTTTTGTTAATTAATTAGCTTAGCTTTAATTAGTTAGCTAGCTAGTTAGTTCATTCAGATTCTCCTTTGTGAGAGCGTAATGTTGTAATAATGTCTATGTCTTCTAACCCCATGTCTTTCTCCCTTTTATTTAACTGCTTACAATGGTTAGATTAAAGCATCATGTTTCGTTTAGCATACTTTATGTTTGCATCCACTTGTATTGCATGCACCGAGGCTCGGTTCATCATTCTAACTTGCATTGTCGTTTAAATACTTCTTTGAATATGTGCTTAGACCGCATGCCATTTAATTAATTCATATGCTATGTTAGTAGCCAAGCCTATTAATTGCATATCTCATGTGTTGTATTAGTCATATTGCATAGTTAGGAATCATGCATTTTTCTAACTAATTTCTCTTTTGGCTTCGAGTACTAGGTGAGCCTTTACTGATTTTAGCATATCGCATGTTGATTGTTGCTATGTCTAACATGCTTGCCATAAGGCCAATTGCTTAAGTGCTATAATTGCTTGAATGCCTGTGGATGAAGGCTAATTGCTTGAATTGGAATAATTTAAGTAATGTTCATATGCAATCACTTTTTCAAATGGTACATATTCGAAATAATTTTGCAAATAAACATGAATCGAGATTTTCCAATTCTTAAAATCTAGTCTATACTTGTGTGTGTGCACATCACATAGTAATGCTAGCCTAATAAATCGAAACAAGAGCATATAATGTATATAAGATTCATATCATGATTAGTAGAGGCCGATCTTTGATCGGGCGAGCGGGGGTGCTCAATTCATGACCTTTCCCTCTCGTACCTAACTTCTCGAGCCGAGACAATCTTGGTGATGACGGACACGTGGCATTTGACACGAGTCATGGATTTCCTAAATTTTTCAAAAATATTTAGGTGGCGACTTTATATCTGGCAAAGCAATCTATTTTTGGCAATTTGATTCAAAAATGATTTTTCAAAAGATTTGCCGGATTAGGACTCTTTGATGTTTGTCTATTTCACATTGTACTTGTGAAATCAAATTCAGAACCGCAGGAGTTCAATACTGGAGGGATTTTTCTTCTTCCGAGAAGGGGCACAAAAAGTCGAGTTACACCTATGTGTTGTATATATTCAATATTGCCGGTACTAAGTTCATGTTAAAAAATGTAGACTAATCGTGCACCCCACTTTAGGATCCTTTTGCTTATACCCTCGCCCGCCCTTGATAAAAGAAAAATTAAAAATTAAGGTAACCTGATAACTCAATGGATCTCTTCATGAATCTAAACACAAATATGTGATTAAGACTTAAGAAATTGGATATAGATTTATTTTATTTTATTGAGAATTTAATTTTAATGACGAAAGAATGAGAAATGATTTATATAACTAATTCCAAGTTATTGAGATACAATACTTAACTTAATTCTATTAAAATTTCAACAAAATACTTATAGCTAAACAAATTGATAGGACATAATTTGGAATTGGAAGGCATGTCTTTCAATCCTTGAACCAAAATTCTCATTTTGTTCCCAGGTTAATCTTTGCTTGATTTGTAGGTGACAATAATGGACAAGAGTTGGATGCTGATAAATAATAGGTTGACAAACAAAGAGTATCAACAAGAGGTGAAGTCATTCCTTGACTTTGCTACCACAAATTTAGGCCCACATGATGAAATTAGATGTCCGTGTGTCGATTGCATGAATGGCACAAAATTTAGCAAACAAGTTGTGTGGACGCACTTGATCCAAAAAGGAATTGCGTCTTTGTATATAACTTGGGTGCACCACGGGGAACATGTTCCCATGTCTTATCCTAGTGTATCAAATGACCATTTTGGAAGTAGTGGAGAAGGTATGCCAGATACTGATCATCCGATGATGAGTGAATTGCCTATTATGTTAGAAGAAATTTACATGAGTGGTCTTATGGATGATCATATCGATGAAGAACCTAATAGTTTGGAGAGGGAGAATTTGCAGAAGTTCATTAGGTTATTTGAAGATACTCAACGCAAAGTTTATCCAGCATACGAGAAGTTCTCTGTGTTGTTATTCGTTATTAAGATGCTTCATGTGAAGGTGTACAACAAATAGAGCAACAAGTCATTCGATATGGTTATGCAGGTATTCAAGGACATTCTACCAGAATGTGATCAAACTGTTCTATCATGCTAAGAAGTTTTTACATGACTTGGGTTTGGGATATGAAACCATTCATGCATGCAAGAATGATTGTGCACTGTTTTGGAAGGAGAATGCGAATTTGGAGAAATGCCCTACATGTGACGAGCCTAGATGCAAGTTGAACAATGTTGGGGGTAAAAAGATTCCTCACAAGCTATTATGGTACTTTCCTTTGACACCAAGGTTGAAAAGATTGTATATGTCAAAACAAAAAAAAAAACAGCCGCAGATATGAGATGGCACAAAGAGAAGTGTGTGGCTAATGACATATTAAGGCATCCGACCGATGGTGAGGCATGGAAGGACTTCGATAAGCAACATCCGACATTTTCTGCTGATTCTCGAAATGTAAGGCTAGGATTGGTAACAGATAGTTTCAATCCATTTGGAAATATGAGCACACCGTATAGCATGTGGCCCGTAATCTTAATGCCTTATAATCTCCCACCGTAGAAGTGTATGAAAAAACCATTTTGCATGATGTCATTGCTTATTCCCGAATGATCGGCACCTAGAAGAGACATTGATGTTTACCTACAACCATTAATAGAAGAATTGAATAATTTGTGGGAGCATGATGTGCAAACATATGATGCATCCAATGGCCAAATTTTTAAAATGCATGCGGCAGTCATGTGGACCATTAATGACTTCCCTGCATATGGTAACATGTCAGGGTGGAGTGCGAAGGGTTATTTGGCTTGCCCTAATTGTAACATGAATGCATCGTCACAGGGTTTGCGAAGTAAAATAGGGTACATGCATGCTCGTCATTACTTGCCTGAGAACCACAGTTGGCGAAGGAGTAAGCTCTTTAACAGTCAAATTGAGGACAGGTCCAAACCTATGGACTTATTAGGGGAAGAAATACTAGAGCAAATTGGTTGTGGGACTTACAAGCCGTATGGAAAGCACCCACACAATCAAAATGACAAAGGAATGAAAATCCAAATTTGAATTGGACAAAGAGATGCATTATGTTTGACTTGCCATGTTGGAAAACGCTGAAGTTGCGGCACAACCTTTATGTCATGCGTATTGAGAAAAATATATATGACAATGTGATTGGGACACTCTTGAGCATAGATGGAAAGAACAAGGACACGGACAAAGCACACATAGATTTGGAGGACATGAAAATACGTAAAGAGTTACACTTGAAGAGGCGTGCCAATGGGTCCTTCGAGAAGGCCCCTTCATTGTACACGATGTCCCCGACAGAGAGAGAAGGCTTTTGTCATTTTTTGAAATCAATTAAGTATCCTGATGGCTATGCAGCAAATATATCCAATTGTGTGACCGCTCAAGGAGGTAAATTATCTGGCCTCAAAAGTCATGGCTGTCATGTCCTTATACAACGACTTCTTCCGAGTAATGGCTACCTTACTAAAGAACTTGGCACCACACTTTTTGAGTTGGGAAATTTCTTCAAACAGTTCTGTTCAAAGACATTGAGGGTCACAGATTTGGAGAAATAGGAAGAACAAATCATACTCATACTTTGTAAGCTCGAGAAGATTTCCCTCCAGCTTTTTTTGATGTCATGGTCCACTTGGCAATTCACTTGCCTCGAGAGGCTATGCTTGGAAGGCCAGTGCATTATCAATGGATATACCCAATTGAGAAGTATGTTGATACTTTTGTAGTGTGAAAATTGTAATTAACGCTTCACTACTAACATAAATTTAAATATAACATTCTCATCGTCTTGGTTTTTAGGTTGCTTGGACATCTAAAAGGGTTTGTGACTAATAAAGCTTATCATGAAGGTTCCATTGCCTAGGCTTACATTTTGAAAGAGTGTACAACATTTTGTTCAATGTATTTGGATGGAGTTGAAACAATTTTTAATCGGGTAAAAAGAAATTACAACATGGGCGACTGTGACCCAGGGTTGGCAGTATTCACTCAAAATGTTCGTCCCTTTTGTCTAATGACAAGGGCATCCAACGTGTCCGTAGCTGAACGCGAGATAGCTCATTAGTTTGTCCTACACGATAGATTTGAACTGGAAAAATACTTAAAGTATGGATCCATTCCACGTATTTATATGATATAGTTTCCAAATCGATTAGTATTGATTTTTGAAATTTTTTTGAGAGCCATTTTTGTCACTAGGGAGCATAAGAAGTTGTTACAACAAACTAGAGGTGCATTCAACATCGCAAAGAGGCAATGCAAAGAATTTCCTAAATAGTTCAAAGATTGTGTAAGCTGGAATTCCCCTTTATAATCAGTCATACATTACCTTAATATTGCATATGCTTGTAGCATAACACATGTTCTACATGTAGATGAATCAATTGCGGAACCAAGTATCCCCTGAAGCAACTGATGAGATGTGGTCATTAGCCAATGGTTCTAGTGGCTTAGTGAACACATATTTAGGATATATTTGTAATAGCATCCAATTTCATACTATCAGCCATGATAACCGTCATAAAAGTCAAAATAGTGGGTTGGTCGTGGAAGGGGACCATGGAGGCCAATTGATGAACCTCTATGGGTACTTGTGCGAAGTGTGGGAAATGAACAATTTGTTTAGACATCAGATTGTATTGTTCCAATGTGAATGGTTTAACACCAGTAGTAGCAGAACTATGCGTATCGAACCACATTTGACAACGGTTGATGTAAGAAGTCGATGGTACAAAGACGACTCATTTGTCTTACCAAGTCAAGTTCAACAAGTATTCTATGTTGATGATACCAAATTAGGTACCAATTGGAGAGTCGTAGAAAAGTTTGAACATCGAGGAATTTAGGATGTGCCAGAGATGGATGACATAGAAACTGATGATGTGTTCCAACAAGAAGAAACTACCGAGGTTGTACCAGCTAAGGCTATTAACGATAATGTGGTTTTGCATCGAGATGATATTGAATCTGAAACTATTCTAATGGAAGGTTTGCAATCTATTAGAGGTGTAGAAGCCGAGGGTGTTATAAATGATGCCTTCATCTGTGATGGTGAAGATGGATTAATGAGGGAGGGTAACGACACAAATGAAGAATGAAACCTACAAAGTGATTTTGATACAGATGTTGACGTAGAATCTTGATGTATTTGCTTTTATGATTTGGATATGATAATGAAGCAAAATACTTGTCTTATTACTTCATCAAAATCATGTCATAGCTTGTCATATATCTTTTTATAAATTATTTCATTTATATTGTGTTTTATAATATTAGCTTGTTATATATCTACGCAACAAAAAATTTAAAAAGCATGTCATAGTAGCTTGTTATATATTTTCTTTATAATTAAATGTCTTATTGTATATGACATTTTGTGCTGTCAGTTATGTTATTGCAATTTGCATCATGGTTCCTGGCTTGAAGACTGGTTGGCTCAAGAAAAGGTCAATCACGACCACCAAAACAAACTCGCCCGCTATTGTCCCCTTAGGATCAACAGTTGCACCACCTCCTATTGTCCCCTTAGGATCAATAGGTACACGACCTCCTGTTGTCCCCTTAGAATCAACAGGTGCACCACCTCTTATTGCCCCCTCAGGATTAACTAGTTTATCTTCTCTTGATGCGACTAGCCCATCATTTGAGGATTCTGATGAGACACAGCCACCATCGGAAACTCAAAATCATGCCATAGATAAGATCATTGTACTTCAACTGTGTCAATTACCAACTGTCATTATTTGCAATTTGTTTATTATTATTTTGTTATCAGAGACTTCTAGGTCCACACGGGTATGAGGACTTACACTTGGAAAAGGAATACAAAAAATAATAAGATCCAAAAAAGGAAAAAAAAAAATTATATGTTCACATCGATCGTGTTTTGAATGCAATGACCGGAGATTATGCCACTTTAGCAGCTAATGAGTTAGGGCTTTAGATTAGGAGTCTGTGCCCTCTCAAGGACGTTACGTCGTGGCTGAATATGGATGAGACTACCAAAGCTACAGTCATCCAAGTTGTTCTCGGAATTAATAATATTGGGTAATATGTATTTCTCTATTATTTGTACTTGTCAGAAGCACTTATTTTAATGATTGTCATTTTCACTTGTTATGCTTGTAAGACAAGTTTGATATTGGTGATGATTTTCACAATGACTCACAAACTCAGCAATTGTGAATACAAAGGCATATAAGTTGTACAAAGATTGGAGGTACAACTTGAAGCAAGAATTTGAGCTATTAAAGGAATAGGGTGTTGATGACCTATATGCTCATCTATCTCGAGTAGTGAGTTTGGATGATTGGAAGCATTTGATCAAAGTGGCATGGCAAGATGCATCTCACTAGGTAGAATACTAATGCATCATACATAGTCCCGTGCCAAATGTGATATGCCTCAATATTTAACAAAAAATTATTTATGTACTTATTTTTTGTAGAAACGTTCAGAAGTTAGTAAGAGTAACAGAAGTCAGTTGCCATACAATCATACTAGTGGATCTCGCTCATTTCCTATCGCGATAGATGCTATCATGAGATTGATTTTATTTAAAATTAACTCCATTATTTTTGTTTTGTTATGAATAATATGTTGGGATTTTTTTTATTTTATTTTTATTTTTTTTTGTTGTTGTTGTTATTATTTGAAACTAACAGGTAGCAAAAAAATGTGTAATTGGATTTTCCTAAGTTTTAGGAGGATAGCCACACGTCCAAGAAGACGAATGACTGGATCCATCCCAAATGCGGTGAGCTGCATGTAAGTATGAAACAATGAATTAACTATATTTAATATTGCTTAGTACCCAAAAATATATATCTTATTATGCCTTTTTGTCTTCTTTATGTGCAATGACAGCAAAAGATGGTCAATCTACAAGCGGCTGCCACTGAGTCAAGGATGCCATTGACGCAGGAGGAGCTTTCAAGGCAAGTGCTTGGCGAGAAGAAAAAGTACTTGCTTGGATTTGGGATCAGCCCACAACCGTCTACCACAGTTGTATCACGAGCATGTGATAAAGATATGGAGGCAATGAGAGCTGAGATGGAGGCACTTCGTGAGGAGCAACAAAGAGATCATGAAGAGTTTATGAAAGAACGAGAGGAGCGCGAGAAATATTACATTGATTTGTTAAAATAGCGAGAAGAGCACGAGAGATGTTACAATGAAATGTTGCAACAGTGGGCGTAAGGACAGAAAGATCGGGAGGAGATAGATAAAAGGGTTGATCATCTGAATAATGTAGTCGCCAAACTCACACAACTCTTGGGGATCTAAGGTTGTCGAATGACGCTTACTATTTGGTAAGTACAACTTTATTGCATATTATCTTTATAGTATTTTTGTTGGATTGTTGAATTTTTGTTATTGCATATTATCTTTATTCTATTGTTTCACAAAGTGAGGTGATGCAATTAGAATTCTAATCACGTAACAATTCAAAAGAGTAGATGTTACTTATAGTTATGAAATCAGCTTCAGGCTCCTACAAACCTTAACTAGATTTGTTCTGTGTTTAGTTTCTGTAATATTGGATGTAGTTCCATTTCTTTGTTGTATCATGTTTCTAATGTCTGATTGTGGCAAATAAAATTTACTTTGGGACTATCAATTCTTTTTTGAATGTGTTAAGGTTTCTATATATAATTTATGACGAAATTGGACACTTTATGAGCCGTCAAGGAATTACCTTTTGTATTTGCTTAGAGTTCTTATGTGCCAGTTGATTTGTGTCTGTTGCTCAGCTATTAAATATTCTGGATCATTGTACATTGTTAGAGGTGTCACTGTGTATCTTATTTTGTGCTCTCAAATTGTTTATTGCATTTTCTTTGTACATTTCACAAATTTCCTTTATCTTTACCTAATTTTCCATGTTGTGGCCTATGTTCGTGGAATGCTTTGCAGAAAAGTTATATCTTTTGCTAATTTAATTGTAGAAACATCCAATGTACATATATGTAGAGATAAATATTAGTCGAATGTAAGATGTTGGAAAGTAAGACAAAGTGTTTGTATCTTTCATCTCAAGTTTAAAACCGAAAATATGCATAGCAGAGTTGGCACAATCATTCCCATTACTTTTGTCTGTACTCGAGAGCAAACTTGATTTCTGGACCTTTTATGTTTGTAGTCTTAATATCATTTGAGGCTGCTACACATTTTTCGTCAACTGCTTCCATACCATAAGGTTTTGGCTATGCATAGTTGGTTATTTGTGTATTGATTGAATGGTTTTTGAATATGATACCTACTAGTGTCCAATACCAATAGCTCAATTTTACCCTAGTCCTATTATGAATCAAATGTTTGCTAGTCCAACAAATGCTCTGCAATTTAAAGTGCACTCAAAGAATAGCCTCTGAGGACCAAGAGATGTTCCATTGAAGTATTGCTAATATTCTAAAAGTGTAGCACGTAGCTTTTAATATTTATATTAGAAAAAATTTCTACGATTGTTTTGGATGGCTAAAAGTGTAACACGGTTCAGAACTATGTTCCAAATCATAAATTGCTAGGGTATTAGTGTTTCCTTAGTAACACTGGTCAACACATTCCCCAACTAATGTGTACTAGTTGGACGGAAGGACAAGGGTTATATAACTTGATTAACTCTGGCATAATGAATTTGTTTGTGAGCAACCAGATGGCTGGGAACGTATAGTAGGCAAGTAGAGGTATGGAGGTGAAGGGGTAGACAGTTGTGTTGATATATGCAATACCCTTTAAATGCAGACCCTTTAAATGTAGGCCTCTTTGGCATACAATATATGGACCTCCAACCATAGCAATACAGCTTCAAACCTGTCAGGATATCCTCCGTAATAGACCCGTAAATCCAACCCAACTGCACAGTCAAGAATCATTAGGAATTGCTTGCTACTCATTGGATAATGGAAAATTGTTGTTTTACTTATGCTTAAAATGATGTTGTTGTTGTCAATATTCA
This sequence comes from Camellia granthamiana, assembly GCA_036172215.1. Classification (NCBI taxonomy): domain Eukaryota; kingdom Viridiplantae; phylum Streptophyta; class Magnoliopsida; order Ericales; family Theaceae; genus Camellia; species Camellia granthamiana. The sequence goes on along the minus strand of CM069912.1, from coordinate 114,777,311 downwards.
TGACATTAGGCACCCTTTGGATTTATGGATTTGAAATGAATAGATTTGATATCAATAATTTGAAGAGTATAACCTTTGAAGCCAACGTAATATTTTAGATTTAGATATGAAGAATGGATTTGAGAGCTTTGTAATGATGGATTTCAAATAACTTTGTAAAAATAGTTATTTGAAATTCCTCCATAAAAGATTTTACTTGTACAAAAACCTGAACAAAATACATGAAACATACCTCTATTCAATCCTCCACTTGAGAGTTATCATCTACTTTGAATAACTAATCTTCTTATATTTTTTATAAAATTCCAACTTTAAATCCCTTTATTTTATACCAAGCTGGGCTATGTAGTTTTTGATTGTTTTACTATGAAGTTTTGGGGTTGGACTGTTAACCATTTTCCTAAGGTAAAGAGAGAAAGAGAGAGAGAGGGGGGGCTATTTCCGTGGTTGTAATGCGAGTGTTAAAAGGTTTGATAATTTGCTTGGTAGTTGATCTGTTTACTAAGTTGTTCTTACCCATTCCTGATTTTGAGTTTTTCATTGACAATCTATTTATGATTTAATTTTTATGGCTGTTGAGAGAACAGAGTGTTCCTAGAAGTTTGAATTTGCACGACACTGATAGCTGAACTAATAATCCATGTCTTATGGATTTCTAATTATTTGTTTCTTTCCATTGTATTTGAGAACTAGATGAAATAACCTTGCATTTTCTGAAAGCTAGATATTGGGTTTTCGGATTTCAAAACTTTGTAGGGGTAGTAGAGGTCAACAGAGTTTTGCCCACTAATTAATCTAGATATGGATTATGAATTACACTGTGCCTTCATGCACGGGCATATGCTAGTATAAATTATATTCAAGTTTTATGGTCATATTTTTTAATAATTTTAAACATGCCAAAATGTGTTAGGGAAAATTTATGATTCTCCACAAGTAAATCAATCAATGGGAATAAAAACTAATGCGGAAAAATTAAATCAAAGGCAACACAAGAATTTTTACGTGGTTCCCTCAATGTGAGGTACGTCCACGGGATCGAAATCCGATTCCACTATCAACCAAATAAGTTTCCAAATGATTACAAACGGGACACGAATGGTCTCACAAAACCACCCTTAGGTGAATTCCAAATAATCACAAATAAACAAGAGGAAAGACCTCACCAAATAGATGAACAAACGTCTTCAAACCAGAATTGTAGAAGACCCAAAATAACGGATCAAACTATGCTCCAAAGCAGCAACAAACCGAATAAAAATAACTCCACCGAATTATTTTTGATCCAAACGGCACTTGCACAGCAAGAACAAAAACCACCAAATTTGATTATGTACCAAGCACTATCTCACCAACAATTAATGATCACCCAATGGTTGCTCACCTTTGAAAAACCAAAAACCATAAGGCAGCCGTTCCTCACCTCCTTTTTTTTTCTTTGGAAAAAAAAAAATACCAAAAAATATGTATTGTGAATCTAGGGTTTTTTTTTTATTTATCAAAACCTTAGTTGTTTCCAAACTGAATTGGGTTTCCACAAATTAGATATAATATATAAAAATATATTATAACTAATACCAAACCAAATTAAACTCTTTTAATAAACCAATTGGGTCCCACACTCCAATAAGGAGATATACCCCAACAATTCTCCCCCTATCGATTTAGATGGAGATATCAACCATACCCGCCAAAGTTCGACACTTTAAATGTTTGTCCCTCGACAAAGTCTTTGTCAACATATCCGAAATATTATCATCCGTGTAAACCTTTTCGAGTTGTAACAATTTTGAATCTAACACATCACGAATCCAATGGTATCTCACATCAATGTGTTTCGATCTCGAATGAAAAGTAGAATTTTTACTCAAGTGAATAGCACTTTGACTATCACAATAAAGCACATACTTTTCTTGCTTTAAACCCAACTCTTGCAAAAAAAAATTCAACCATAACTCTTCTTTGCAAGTTTCTGTAATGGCAATAAATTCAGCTTCGGTAGTTGAGAGAGCAACACATTTTTGTAATTTAGATTGCCATGCCACAGCTCCCCCTGCAAAAGTCATCAAATACCCCGAAGTAGATTTTCTAGAATCAATATCACCGGCCATGTCAGAATCTGTGAACCCATCAAGCATCGGCTTACCATCCCCAAAACGCAAACACACCTTCGAAGTCCCTCGAAGATACCTTAGAATCCATTTTACCGCTGCCCAATGTTCTTTACCCGGATTAGAGAGAAAACGACTCACCACACCAACTGCGTAAGCAATATCCGACCTTGTACAAACAATGGCGTACATCAAAGAACCAACTGCTGAAGCATAAGGAACTTTCAACATCTCTTCTTTGTCTTTCTCGCTTGTAGGACATTGATTCGAACTAAGCTTGAAGTGACCCGCAAGTGGACAACCAACCGGCTTTGCTTTATTCATGTTGAACCTCTCAAGAACTTTCTCAATGTAGCTTTCTTGAGATAACCAAAGCAGCCCCTCTTTGCGATCACGAACAATTTTCATACCAAGAATTTACTTTGTCGGTCCCAAATCTTTCATAGCAAAAGATTTACTCAACTCTAACTTCAACTTGTTAATCATGGTAGAATCTTGACCCGTAATTAACATGTCATCAACATAAAGCAAAAGAATAATAAATTTACCATCCATAAAATTTTTTACAAACACACAATGGTCCGAAGTGGTTTTAGAAAAACCATTATTCATCATGAAAGAGTCAAATTTTTTGTACCATTGCCGCGGGGCTTGCTTGAGGCCATACAAACTTTTCTTCAATTTGCAAATAAATTTCTCTTTCCCTTTTTCCACAAAACCTTCCGGTTACTCCATGTAAATTTCTTCTTCAAGGTCACCATGAAGAAATGCGGTCTTCATATCAAGTTGTTCAACTTCAAGGTTCATACTTGCAGCCATGCCAAGCACAACCCGAATAGAAGACATCTTCACAACCGGCGAGAAAATCTCATCAAAGTCAATACCTCTCTTTTGCTCAAAGCCTTTCACAACAAGACGTGCTTTGTACCTCAGATTCTTGCCATCATTCTTCAATTTGAAAGCCCACTTATTTTTCAGAATTTTCCTCCCTTTAGGCAACTTCACTAAATCATAAGTCTGGTTTTCAAGTAAGGAATTCATCTGCTCGTCCATGGCCTTTTTCCAATCACCTTTCTTTGCATGCTCAATTGCTTCTTGGTAGCTCTCAGGCTCCCCTTGATCAGAAATCAACACAAATTCATAGGGAGGAGGATACTTTCTTGAAGGTTGTCGGTCCCTTGTAGATTTCCTCAACTCAAGTTGTGGTGGCGGTTCTTGAGTTGAATGCTCTTCCTCAATTTTTGGCTCAACTTCATTAGGATTAGTATCATCTTCCACATCTTCAATAGGTGGCTGCATATCTCCCCCATTTTCATCATCAACTGAAGATGAAGGAGATGGATCCATGTCAATGAGATCACTAGTTTTTGGGTCCGGTTGATCACCTTTGCCGAAGTCTTCAATTGTTTGGTCTTCAAGAAACACAACATCACGGCTTCGAATGACTTTCTTGTCGACCGGATCCCACAATCTATACACGAATTCATCACGCCCATAGCCAAGAAAAATACATTGTCTTGACTTATTATCAAGCTTGGACCTCTCATCCTTTGGAATGTGAACAAAAGCTCGGCAGCCAAACACTCTCAAGTGCTCATAAGACACATCTTTACCAATCCAAACTCTTTCTAGAACATCACCATTCAAAGGATAAGAAGGAGATAAATTGATCACGGCAACCGCTGTCTTCATTGCCTCACCCCAAAAGGATCTTGGCAATTTAGCTTGTGAAAGCAAACACCTTGTTCTTTCCACAATGGTGCGATTCATCCTCTCGGCAACGCCATTTTGTTGAGGAGTCTTCTTAACTGTCTTTTGGTGCCGAATACCTTGGCTGCGACAATATTCATCAAATGGCCCAATATATTCACCACCATTGTCTGATCAGATGCACTTCAATTTCTGCCCTGTTTCTCTTTCAACCATGGCCTGAAAATGCTTAAATACTTCTAAAACTTGATCTTTAGTTTTTAGTAGAAAAGCCCAAACTTTCCTTGAATAATCATCAATGAAAGTAACAAAATAAAGTGCACCACTATGTGTTCTAACTTTCAAAGGACCACAAACATTCGAATGAATCAATTCCAAAACATTTTCTTTTCTTGAAGCAACATTTTTATGAAAAGAAACTCTATGTTGTTTACCCGCCAAACAATGAACACAAGTTTTAAGATGTGTACCTTTCAAACCGGGTAGAAGCTCTTTCTTGAACAAAACTTACAGCCCCTTTTCACTCATGTGCCCAAGTCGCTTGTGCCACAATTCAGTAGAAGTATTATCTTCAAGTGCATTGACAACACCTTTACAAATTTTTCCTTGCATCGAATAAAGTGTATGAATCTTCTTGCACTTAGCCACCACCAAAGAACCCTTTGTGAGCTTCCATATTCCATCACCAAATTTGTTGTTGAAGCCTTCATCATCTAGCTTCCCAGTAAAGATCAAATTGAGGCGAATGTCAGGAACATGCCTCACATCTTTAAGCAACAACTTGCAGCCCAAATTTGTTTCCAAGCAAATATCACTCATACCAATAATCTTGGACAAACCTTCATTACCCATTCGAACATAACCATAATCTCCTTTGGTGTAGGTAGTGAAGAAATCAACTCGAGAAGTCACATGAAAAGAAGCACCGGAATCAATCACCCAATTACTCTCTTGGCCCACAAAATTGATACAATCATCTTCATAAACGACCATGAGATCATCGGTAGTAACTGCCATTGTGTCTTCTTGCTTCTTATCCACACTTTTTTCACGCATTTTCTCCTTGTTCTTGAGCTTTCGACATTCCCGCTTCATGTGCCCTTTCTCATGGCAATAATAGCACTCAATGTCTTTCTTTGAAAAAGAACCATCTTTTGATTTGTCACGGTTTTGATCACGACTATGAGGAGTCTTACTTCTCCTCCTTGTTTTGCTTCGGCCTCTCACAACAAATGCTTCTGAATGAGAGGAACCCGCTGATTTTCTTCTAGTTTCTTCATTCAACAAGCTACTAGTGACTTGGTCCATTGTGACAACTCCATCGGACGCCGAATTACTAACTGTCACAACCAAAGTCTCCCAACTTTTGGGCAAAGAACTAAGTAGCATCAAAGCCTACAACTCATCATCAAAAACAATTTTCATAGAAGCAAGTTGGTTAACAATACTCTTTATTTCATTCAGATGTTCCGGAATAGGGCTGCCCTCTTTATATTTTAAATTAACCAACTTACGAAACAGAAAAACTTTATTTGTAGCTGATTTCCTATCATAAAGGCCTTCTAATTTTTTCCATAAATCATGTGCTGAAGTTTCAGTAGCAACATGATGAAACACATTGTTATCAATCCATTGACGGATAACACCAACGGCTTTTCGATTAAGCCTTTTCCACTCATCATCTTTCATATCAACAAGTTTCCCACTATCACCCTCAATAGGTCCATACAAATCTTTCGAAAATAATAGGTCCTCCATTTTAGTTTTCCAAGTTACCCAATTGCTTCCATTGAAGCTAGACATACGACCCACATTCCCCTCCATTGATTTACACAAATAAATAGACCCAAATAAACCGTAAGCTCTGATACCAGTTGTTAGGGAAAATCTATAATTCCCCACAAGTAAATCAATCAATGGGAATAAAAACTAATGCGCAAAAATTAAATCAAAGGCAACACAAGAATTTTTACGTGGTTCCCTCAATGTGAGGTACGTCCACGGGATCGAAATCCGATTCCACTATCAACCAAATAAGTTTCCAAACGATTACAAACGAGACACGAATGGTCTCACAAAACCACCCTTAGGTGAATTCCAAATAATCACAAATAAACAAGAGGAAAGACCTCACCAAATAGATAAACAAACGTCTTCAAACCAGAATTGTAGAAGACCCACAATAACGAACCAAACTATGCTCCAAAGCAACAACAAACCGAATAAAAATAACTCCACCGAATTATTTTTGATCCAAACGGCACTCACACAGCAAAAACAAAAACCACCAAATTTGATTATGTACCAAGCACTATCTCACCAACAATTAATGATCACCCAATGGTTGCTCACCTTTGAAAAACCAAAAACCATAAGGCAGCCGTTCCTCACCTCCTTTTTTTTTTTCTTTGGAAAAAAAACAAATACCAAAAAATATGTATTGTGAATCTAGGGTTTTTTTTTTTTTTTTTATCAAAACCTTAGTTGTTTCCAAACTGAATTGGGTTTCCACAAATTAGATATAATATATAAAAATATATTATAACTAATACCAAACCAAATTAAACTCTTTTAATAAACCAATTGGGTCCCACACTCCAATAAGGAGATATACCCCAACAAAATGTAGTCAATACTAATGATTAATTTTATTTGTACAGATGGTTTTTGGCGTGGAATTGCAGTGTATGACTTTTTTTGAGAAGTATGAAAGACATTATTTTTAGTCTACAAATTAGTACTGTTCGTACATATTAGTTTTATGGCGTGGTACAGCAGATTGAATTTGGTGTGGTACAAATTAATTTTTTATATGGTACAGATTACCTTTTGACGTGGTATAGATTACTTTTTTGACATGGTATAGATTACCTTTTGGCGTAGTACAAAATAGTTTTTGGTGGTACAGATTAACAATTGGATATTAATTTTGTTTAATCCTATGTTATGCATGGAATTATATTTTTGAGATTGGATTATACTTGATTTGTATGGAATTTCAATTGGAAATATTAATTTGATGTTAAATATGAATTTTTTTTTATGGTTGAAAGTGAAATGTGTGCATGTTGTGGAATAGTTGCTAATTTTATCAGTATGTGGATAATTTTATTTATATATAGGGTACAGATTGTGTTGATAATGGAATAAATACAGGTGGTTGAGAAATTAATTAAAAAAAATTACAAATTTGGTGGCGATTAAATATTTTGGTAGCCAAAAATGCAAGTAAAGGTTTTGCATGACTAAATATTTAGTAGTAAAAAGAAACAAGACTTTTGGCGAACAAATAGTTAGTAGCTAAAATAAATCAAGATGAGAGAAGAAACTTTTGCCGACTAGGGATTTTAGTCACGAAATGACATGGCATTTTTTGACGACTAAAATGTTTGGTCGTAAATTACCATGAAATGAAAATATCTAATCTTTTGGCGACTAAAATGTTTCGTCATGAAAACTAATAGCGACTAAATATTATGGTCGCTAAATGTAGTATTATTAGTGACTAAAATTGTTAGTTGGTAAATGTATTATTATTAGCAACTAAAATGTTTTAGCGACTAAATATTTTAGCCGTTGAAAGTGAATTTCATTTTGATTTAATTATTTTTGACATTTAAATATTTGGTCGCCAAAACATTATGTTTGGCGACTAAGTCCGTTTTAGTAGCCAAAGATAAGATTATTAGCGACTAAAATGTTTTAACGATTAAATATTTTAGTCGCAGAAAGAGAATTTCATTTTGATTTAAGTACTTTTAACGACTAAATATTTAATCGCCAAAACGCTATGTTTGGTGACTAAGTTCGTTTTAGTAGCCAAATATAAGATCATTAGCGACTAAAATGTTTTAGCGACTAAATATTTTAGTCGCTGAAAGAGAATTACATTTTGATTTAATTACTTTTAATGACTAAATATTTAGTTGCCAAAACATAAATCCGTTTTAGTAGCCAAAGATAAGATAATTAGCGACCAACGTAAATTTAGTCGCCGTTGACTATTGCCGACTAGGCTTTGGCAACCAACGGGGTGACGAATAACTTTAGTCGCTATTGACTTTCGCCGACTAAAAAATAACCTTTGGCGACTAAAAATTTGATCACCAAAAGTATAATTTTTTGTAGTGGTATGATGTCATTTAATAGAGCATGATTTTGCCAAATTTTCACAATCTATTTTTTAAAAATTAAAAATTTCATATGATTTTCAGAATCTAAAAATTTTCAGAGTCTATTTCTTAAAAATTAAAATTTTAAAAAATTAATTTAGTAAAAGAAATTAAAAAAATCATTATTTTCATATGATTTGCTATCCAATTTTGGAAATATATTTTTTAATATTTATTCTAGTCAATTTAATTTCTTTTTTTTAAAAAAAAATAAATCTAAAAAATAAATTTTGAAAACCCAACCAAATAAAAGTGGTGACTGCATCATGGACTGCACAAATATAACTATGAAAATTTCTAGACAACGTAATTAATAATATAGCAAATAAACAAATAAATAAATACATATGGTGAGCTTAAAACATGGAATCATTCTAGAACCCATCATCAATCATCGTGAAGTAATGAGTATTGATGGGTGGATTGTTTTCCTGACCCTTTCGAAACCAATTTGACAATATTGTAAAGTTCATAAAATTATCATTTGACCATCCAAAGCGCATTAACTTTCCAAATACTTTGAACTAATCTATTCAAGAAAAGCTTTCCCAAAATGGATTGAATAATATTATAATGACCATCTCTTTAAACTATATTTTATTTCATATATGACAAATTTAATATTATAATAATTGATATTAGGTCCATTGTTGTCAACAATATACAGCCAATGTATTTGTGCCAATGGTCCCTTGGGAAGCAACTTGCATTGTCATTGGACAATGGCACATGTGAGCAGAGGACTCCACACCAGCAGAGAGCACTAGTGTAGTGTTTCTCTTGTTTTCTAAATCTAATCTTTGTTCTTCAATTGGTCATAGAGATCTTCAAAGTATTTTGAAACTCTCTCTCACACAGAGACAGACACAACACAAACACAAAGTAGGCATCTTATTATATTACTAAAATTGGGTGAAAGTAAGTCTTCATTACTCCTCTATCTCTCCATAGGGAATCCAATAAAGAAGAGAACCTTATCTTTGCATTCAAATTGGCTATCATGCGGTTAGAGAATCATAAGTGGTGTTGTTGGTAGTTGGTCTCTTGCCAACTTTAATTTTTTTTTTTTTTTTTTTTAATTTAAGTTTTGTTTACGATTGGTTTAGAACGTGTGACTTAACTGGCATTTATACTTTAATTATAATATATTTTTAACCCATAAGAGTGATTCTTATTAATGTATGTATTTTGTACTTTACCAATAAAATTGATTCTACATATATAAAATGAAAAAAAAAATACAATTATAGAATCAAAATTATTATTATTATTTTGTTGTTATTGGAAGGAGTGGAGTGTGCTTCTTTTTGGGCATTGGACCACAGAGTTGTCGGTAAACCATTAGTGGAAAGCAAGGAGTCTTTCCTTTTTTAAAATTTTATTTATTTACTTTTTTTTTTCTAATAACAATCGAACTACTTACACAGAGAAGTGAGGTTCATGTTCTCATTATGACCTTGTGAGTTTATATTTGTACACATTGTTAATGAGCCTCTCTAGGAATCATCGCTATTATTCCAGGCGCCTGACCATTGGCTTTTTTTGGGGGGCGTAGTTTAATATATTAAAAAATCAGATTAATTTGAGGTTTATAACTATATAATTTTATTATATTTGTCCTTCGAAAAAAAAAAGATATGCAACACATTCTTTCTGTACAATATAATTTGTAATTATATTTGATAATCATGACAAATAGTTTGAGGTAATTGAAACAGTTTATAACAATTATTATATTGTGAGGCATTGTTGCGGGGGGAAAAATGTAACATCTAGACAAACAAATGTGTTTTCTTTTAGGCACTAAATTTGAGGATGTTGTCTAGGCATATGGAATCAATCGCAAGTTCTTTTTGATAATTAGAATCATCAATTTTGTAGAGTCTTTCTTGTATATTATTTATTAAAAAAAATTAGGTCAAGCCAATAAATCCAGTCACAAGTCTCATTTTGTAGAGCCCTCTTGAATATTATTCATGAAAAAATTAGGCCAAGTCAATAATCGTAATCTATTCAATTTATTATGTTTGTCTCTAAAAAAATAGAATATTTTTTTGGAGGCAAACACGATAAATTGAACAAGTTATAATTATCAGATTAATCTAATTTTTTCAAGAGTGATATACACTGAGGGCCAGGTTTGATTCACAAAACTAATAATAAAGGTATTAATAATCTTATCAAATTAGTGTGGTATTCACTATCCAATTAAATTAGTAGAATAACTTATCTCCTTGTCCATTGTTTGATTTGTATTGGAAAAGAAAACATATGAATGTAGGATTACAACTATATTTATTTTCTTTTCCAATCTTACCCTCCATCAATGTTTATTCATAATCTTTACTTTATCAAAAAAATTTCATGAACGTAGTTTTGAAAAAATTATAAATAAATAAATAAAAGCAAAATAAAAATACAAAATACAAAGGTCATGTTTGGTTTGTTTTTTACTTTTTTTTTTTTAAATATAAACTAATTTGATAAAATAAATATCAAAAAATATTTTTAAATTTTAAAAATTATTTTTAGCCTTCTAAAATATAAAAATAATAACTATTTTAATTTTAGTCAAGGGTAAAAGAGTCTTTTTATTTTATTTTCCAACTCAGGATATATACACCCTACCCCATTACTAATAATCCTACAAATTTATTGGATTAATTATCTATTGGATTAATAATCCTAAAATAAAATTTCAAAACAAATACAGGATTATTAAGCCCACAGATTAATAATCTCAATCACATGCTCTAATCCTATCAATCAAACATGTTATAAAAATCTTACAAGATAAAGGATTTGAATAATTAAAATGGGATCCGTAATGAATCTCACGAGGCCAAATAGTGCTATCCAATCCAAAGTTGTAGACTGCAAACAATCTGTTCCCTTTGCTTGATACATTAGTATATGTATAACGACATTTATGTACGTAAACACCCTTTATGCTTAATAGATATAACCAATTGCTTTCAAATTTTCAATTTGATAGGTTCACATAAGATCACCATAATCCAGTAGTAATTATATAAAATCTGTTGACCACTGCATAATGATAATAAACTATTAGAAGTGTTACAATCCCTAATAAACTGCCCAGGTTGATAATTTTTCTTCATAAGAAGTTAAACTTTCTTATCAATATGAGTTTCTTTCACACACCACCAAACAACCACCCCCCCCCCCCAAAAAAAAAAAAAAAAAAAAAAGTAGAAGTGTATTTGTGTTTTAAAAAAGGCAAAGTGTCTAAGAATCAAATCTCTGTTGATCTCAAAATTTATATATATATATATATATATTTGCTCTCAATCATGTGAATCTCGCGTGCTAGCCATTTTCTCCCTGAAAGACAAAGGCCTTGTTTGGTTTGTGTTTCCCAAAAATTTTAAAAAAAATTCTCTACAAATAAGTTTTTAAAAGTAATCAAACCAAACAAATTTTTCCAAAAAATTTCCCAAAACTTGTTTGGTTTACAAGTTTTCCAAACAAATCTCTCTCTCATACACATCAAATCAATCACTTTTTCCAAAACTCTCTTTCAAATAATTTTCCAAAACATCTTTTGAAAAAAACCAAACCAAACAACTTTTCGTACTTTTTATCTCTAAAACTCATCTCCAAACTCAAACCATTGTATTTTTAAGTTGGATTATAGTGAAGAACCTCCACTACAACAAATAAGAATTTTAGAGATTCAAATATTTCATTTTTTAAAAGTAAAAATTTTGTCGCAAAAAATATTTGGAGACTAATTTCTATCGATGTGAAAATGATTCTAAAAAGTCATCTCAAAAAGTAAAAAATAAGATTTTTAGTAGCAAAATTTTAAAAATGTCACTAATAAATACACTTTTAAGAACAAAATAATTTGATCTAAAAAATGTTTATTTTTTGAGACAAACATTTTGGTCTCAAAACGATAACAATTTATCAGCAATGTCTAATTTTTATTGTTAAAAATATAATGGCACTACTTTTGGTAACAAAAGTATTTGTTCCTAAAAATTAATTTTGTCCCTAAATTTTTGTCTCTAAACATTATTTTTGGCCATTTTCTTACTTTGGTCCTTAAAATTTTTATTTTCTCACTTTAACCCTTCATATTTCAAGTTTTTTTCAATCCCAAATTAACTTATGTCTAAAATTAGTTAGAAAATGATACATCACATATTATATGACAGCTAATGTGATTTTTTTTTTAATCTAATTTTGATTAGAAATTTATTTTAAGAGTATATTAAAAAAAACTTAAAATATGAAAAGTGAGAGTGAAAGAATAAAACTTTAAATTATCCTCTATATAATATATATATATTGCACCTTTGTAGCACCTTCTTCATGTGTTTAACCCTACATAAAGTTGTGTGTGAACAAAATTACCCATGTATTAGTTCAGATGGAAAGCTACAATTAGAGCCATGAAAATAAGGAAATTACCTATTATTGTCTATGATGATCCAAAAAATTTATGCCTAGAGTCTACAGTAATAAACATTTGTTGCTAATTATGTTAAGTTTTATTGTTTCTCCAATATGTTGTCCAATCTAACAATTTGATAATGATATATTTTATTTTATTTTTTATTCCACATGGTAGTAATCTCACAAGAAAGTGATTTACAATAGAACTTTTGAATAAAAATTATAAAGAATAATGTAGCAACGGTATTTCTCAAATCATGAATCATAAGAACATTTTCAATTCTTAGCTCAAACCTATATTAAACTTAAATTTTGTTAAAAATTATTAAAAACACCCTCCATTTCTTGACCTAAATTTATGCCAAATTGTGTTTCACTCATATTTTTACACAAATCTAAGGAATATTCAAATGTTACTCGAACTTTTTAAAACTATTTTGTAACTTTCAAATTTGCTACTCTGCTAGTAGTAAAAGTTTACTTGAATTTATGTTCACTGAAATGATCCATATCAAATAAATTTTTTATTCAAATTTGATTGAAATTTTGAATAAAGAAGGAAGATAGCCTATTGTTTAGTGTTTTAATTTGAAATAAAAGGCTCACAAACAGCCTCATCATTCTATACAATTATTGTGTTTTGTATATTATTATTTTTTAAGAAATTAATCAAGGAACCAACTATAAAATAGAGATGATTTTAAAACGTTAAAGTGTAGTTGGTTATGTTTCGAAATCAAATTACCATAACAACAAATGAGAACAACCTACGATTGATTGCGTTTATAGATATCAATTGAACACAAGAACCAAGTTATTGTCCTTTTTTTTATCACTCATCTGGCTATAATGGGAAAATGTAATAAATTGGTCATCATCTCTTGATTTTATCACTCATTTGGAAAAAAAATTCAAATTCAAATTCAAATTAGTAATTCCATAGGAAAAATTAGATTAAATTCATTTGAGTTGTACAAGAAACAACTTCCATTTGTATATGTGTTGATGAGACTCGAGCAACTGTTTATTAAAAATACATATCTCTGCAAAAAATAAAACTCAAACGAATTGATGGGACCTGCACAAGTGTTGGAGCAAGTTTCAATCGAATATATCACTATGGAAGAGCTAGAGACTCATGGACCGGACGGACAGTCTCACATAAACACTTTCTATTGGCGTGCAAAGGTTTTTGGGAAAAATGTAATAAATTGGTTGTTTGTTGTTATAATTGTTTTACTTGTATATCAAAGTAGGTTTATTTAGAGATCCTAACTTGGTGCAATGAAAAGTGTTATTAGCTCATAATCTTGTGCCATATGTGATTTCATTTTTAAAATTAATCTTTCTAAAAAAATGAAAGGAAGAAAGAAAAAGAATAAGTGTAAGATGGCATATCTATTACCTACCATCTCTATCAGAATTTATTGTAAAGGAGAGAGCTGTGCATTGAACAACATACTTATCAAAGTAGATTATATTTAAGAGATATGGATAAACATTGTGAAAGCAAACTAATTTCTTTGTGATTAAATATTGAACAAAGGCTAAGCATTGTATATAAATATTGATTAAAAAAAAGAAAGAAAGAAAGAAAAAAAAAAGGGGGACTTGTGGTGGTAAAGACAAAGTTCAAACTGATACCAATCCAACAACACACCACCACCACACCACCACTGAAGTAAAGACACCAAGACATCATGGCATTGAACCATGCGAGCATGTGCTTATTATTAGGAACCCTCCCATGGAAGCTCTTTGCAAAGTACAAGCAGTTCAGGCACTGAGTAGGAAGTGACAGGGACAAAGTGTTCATTTTTAAATTTTTTTTTTTTTCTTTCTTTCTTTCTTTTTTTTTTTTTTTTTTTTGGGGGGGGGGGGGGGGGGGTGGGGTGTGGGTCAATTGACACTAAAGCCATATTTAATTGTAGGTTTGGGAAGAGAAATTGGATTGCTAATTAGTGTCATCATTAAAATTATTATTGGTTATAACAAAATGATATGAGATTTAGAGTAGTATGGAATTATGAATCTTTTTAAAGGATGTGATTAGCATTTTCATAACGGATTTTACATAATTTTATAAGTGTAATATCAACCAAACCAATTAATATCATCACAATAGTAAAAAACAAAAACTATTAATCTTACATGTTCAACCTAGTAGCACCACACTTTTAATCTTATCACTCAAATCTAACATTCTCATAATTTCACTCTAATTCAACAATCAGACAGGGCATGAGTTCTATAACGGTTCAAGAGGTTTTGAGATTTCAAATTAAATACTAAAATAAAATTTTAATTTTCTCCACTTATACAAAATTAGAGCATTTGAAATTTAAAAATGACAATATTGATGCGTGAAAATTTAAAAATGACAATTTGAAAATTTTCTCACTTAATTCTCTCTTTCTCTCTCTCTTCAATGCATGAAATGAAAAAGGGGAACTTTTCGGGTGAAAAAAAAAAAAGAAAAAAGAAAAAGAAAAGAGGAACTTGATCATTGCATTCACATTAGTCAATGATCATATAAAAACAAACCAAAACACATAAAATAAAATAAAATAAATATATAAAGTTTGTATATAAAATGACAATATCGTATTGAAATTTATTATTTAAAAAAGTTGCCAATTAAATAATATTAAATTACAAAAATGTTACTGTTATATTATTTTTTTTAAAATTCTATACATAAATTTTGTAAAAATTGTATTTTTCTCTCTAAAAACATGTTGTATATATATAAACAATAAGCAGATAGATTAGTTGTGTTATACCATCATTTGTCTAAAAAATTTAAGATCATAGAAAATTAATTCGATATTGTATATCAAATTAAAAACAATACATTACATACAATCTTGTTTCGAACATGATGAGAATAGTAAGAAGAGACTCACACGTATAAAGAGAATAAATTAAATGCATAATAACAAAAATGACATGTGACAATATTTGAATAAAGTTCTCTATTTTGTTTGCCTTAAGTTTTTAAAACCATTTGAGTCTTTTTTTTGTATTTTGTTTTTTTTAGTAAATTTTTGTTTTCATATTACATTCAATTTATTTTTATTTTTTTTAAAAATTTTGAGATGCACCTAATATAGATTCACTTTAAAAGTAAAATATTTTTTTGAAGAAACTTGAAAAAAAAAAATGAAAATGTGTTGTCTAGTTTTTTTAATTTTTTTTCTTCAATAAATTTCTTTACAAAAAATTTGCTTTTAAGTACATCTAAATTAAGTGCATTTAAAAATTATGAAAAAATTTAAAATCTAAAATTTAAGAAAAATAGCAATAAATAAATAAATAAAATCAAAAACTAAACCAAACAATGTGTGTCAAGAATGTGGTGATCATTCAACTCATGATAATCCTCAAGATCATATCTTCAATGCTAATAGAACTTTATGTGTCATTCAATCATTAGATTGGAACTCTGTTGTGATTTCTTAATCCACACTAGTTTGATTATAACCCGATCACCATGTTAATCATGATAATAAACAACTATACTTTCAGAGAGTGGGTGATCATAACATTTAATATTTCTAATCCCCCAAAGTTTGAACATATTATATATATAATATTACTTGATCAAATCAAATCTTCTTTTTGAAATTTAATTATATTTATGTATCATAATTAAGAAGAGAATTAATGATTTCATTTACAAGTTGGATCAAATACAAGAAGACATTTTTAATGTCAAATCAAAGTTTCCATAATCTAATGAAAATACAAATGAGTACAAACATGCATTCATTTTGTTGCATGCAAGAGAAGAAGGGTTAATTACAATTTTTGGTTTTCGAAGTATCAATCTTATGTCATTTTAATCTTTAATATATAAAAATATTTTAATTGATCTATAATAATTAAATTATATCAATTTGATCCCCGATATATAAAAATTATCAAAGGACTAAATTAAAATACTCAAAAATATAATTAATCCAAGAGAAAAATAAGCTTCCAGTGGGTTGTACAGTTTACCAAAAAAAAAAAAAAGCAAAAGCCAAAAGTTGATAAATTATACATAATACACTACTGAAACAATGGGAGCTAGCTGTTCCAATATTATGTTCTTCATTGTTATTCATTCCCTCCTAGTGCATACTATCTCACCGACAGAAATTTTTAGTATTTTTTATTTTTGGTACTTTTATATTGAAGATATAATATGAATAATAAAGATGTTATTTTCTTAACAACTCAATATGGTGTTAGAACGGTTAATAAATCTTATGTTTAAACCTTACTGTTTATCTTATGGAGAAGAGTGCAACCTTATGTGAGGGAGGCATTTTGAGAATATTACATAAATAATAAAAGCTGTTCATTTCACTATATGATACAATTTTATGTAATAGTATAAAGAGAAGTAATAATATCGAGTGTCAGTGCCACGGTCATAAATTTTTTAAATCATTTAAAACAGCTTAATCATAGTTGAATTAGCCATAGTAGTTTTGAATTGACATGTACTCATGTAATTTTCATTCTAACTGGTATGTTAGGGTGCTTCAATATCGAAATGCCAAAAATCTAATAGGGGTTTTTTTTTTTTCTTGGATGCCCTAATACAATATGTACAGTCTGATTTTAAAGCCAAGGCACATACTTCATGTTTATTGTTGGGTGAAATACCAAAATAATTTTGTTCACTCACTTGATAATTAGCAAAATAAAAATTTTATTGATATAAATCAAGTGAATGCAAGAGAAACAAAAAACGACTACATCAATAAAATTTGGTCTTATTTAGAGTAGAAGGTTTTGTTCTCCATTTGTTAAATGATGGATAAAGTTAGACTAGATTAAATACCAACATTAGTGTGCAGCTTATTAAGCTGCTAATATTTTCTTTTTAATTTTACAAATTTGTATCAAAATCTTTGATGCAATTTTTGCTTGTAGCTTCTAAAACAAAATAGTTGAATAAGTATGAAAAAAAAATTAATTATCAAAAAACAAGGGAAGAAAAATGTCAAAATTTTATTTTCTAATTATCAACTGTTAACTGCACTAAACAAAGTCCAATATGGCCTAAAGCAATGATACACACATAGAATTGAAACACAAAATATCCTAAGAAAACTGATTGCGTGGTCAAGATTCATTCTACAATACATGAGTTGAATCTAAATCATTTATTTTTTTCATAGATATTTTTCTGTGTATTAATTTTGTGCACATATCTTTAGGGTTCATTTGAAAAGTGAGTTGACTTTTTGACTTTTTGGTTTTAGCCTGAGGCTAAAAAGTTCGCTTAGGTTAGTTTTTTTTACTTTTTTGACTTTTGTAAGAGAGAAAAATGATTTTGACGTAATAATTTATCTTATTAACTTTTTAATTCATTTTATCTTTTTGTGACTAAAAAAACTATTAATCTCATTTTAGCCCATTACCAAACGAGGGCTTACTATCTCCTAGCACATAACTCTCTGACAAACACACGTTGAGACTTGGAAATTGAGATAGAAGTGTGCTAAAACTACTAGTACACTATATCATGAGCATCCAACAAGAAAGCATGAACCAAACAAAAAGCACTTCCATATTATTGTCGTACACTATATCATATGAGCATCCAACAAGAAAGCATGAACCAAACAAAGCACTTCCATATTATTGTCGTACACTATATCATGAGCATCCAACAAGAAAGCGTGAACCAAACAAAGCATTTCCATATTATTATTGTACAATATATCATGATCATCCCACAAGAAAGCATGAACCAAGTAAAGCACTTCCATATTATTATTGTCAAGACGTACAAAAACCTTTTGGATAGAAGGTCCCTTAAGAACAAAGGCCTCACTCACCACCCAAAAGTGGTGGCTGGCTTGGGCTTTACTCTCTTATCATATGGTGACTAGGAAAATATGTTCCTCCTTTTACCTATTAATTTTGATTTATCAATTTCATTTTTTACTATGTTTTTGGTATGGTTGATGTCAAATTATAGTTCAAATTAGTATTGAGAGAGTCAGTAGTGACTTAACCAAGGTTCTGAAAAGCGGTTGCGGTCGCCGTAACGGTAGCGGTGACGCGATTGCGATTGCGGGGTGTAAAGGCCGTAGTGTAACGTTTGCAGTAACCGGAACCGTGAATTTTTTTATTTTTCGCACAATTTGAAAAAAACTTACCGATACGCATATTTTTTTTCCATGATCATATTTATTGAGTTAAAAATAAATATTGATCAATTTTTGTAAATTTTTAAGTATGATCCAATATATTTCATATTTTTAAATCACTATAAACTGAGTTTTTTACATTTTATTTTAATAATTAATGACTTTATATTATACAAAAAATCAATCACTAACTATTATATATAAGATAAACAATGACAAAAGTAAAAGAATAAATAAGAACCTAAATATATATATATATATATATATACATATTTTAACCAAGCTAAATAGATAATGACTACACTTATTATTATTATTATTTTCAAACAATATATAGATAGACACACACAAACAAAATGGTTTAGTTATAGCAGCTAAATAGAATAGCATAGGTCTTACTGTTTCAACAAATCAATAACATGTTATTCATCTTCCCTCTTCTCTCTCTCTATCTCTTGTTCCTCCATTTTCTCTCCTTATCTTCCCTCTTCTCTGTATCCCTCTTCCCACATTTTCAGCTTTTTTTTGTGTGTTTTTTTCGAAAGAAACAGTTTGGAACCGTTACGTAACGGTGCGTAACAGGCCGTTACGACACCGTTATGACCGCTACGGCAGCCGCTACGGCCGACACACCTGTGAATCTCAATCACATTGCAAAAGCGGCCGTAACGGGTGGCGGTAACCGCCAAAACCGTTACGTAACGGTTGCGGCCGCTTTTTAAAACCTTGGACTTAACTAATAAGCAAGTAAATTTATCGCATAGGCCCTGTATTTAGAGAGGCCCTACAGTTTAATGACTTGTGCTCTTAAATTGATCAACAGTCATATATAAATTATACCAATACCCTCAAAAGCTTTGGGTGGGCTCCATTCTAAGAGATGATTGGGGCCCAAACATACTTTGCTTCCGTTTGGGAAGTGGGTTGACTTTTTGGCTTTTTGGCTTTTTTGGCTATATGAGCCTGGGCTCAAAAGCTTGGTTTGAGAAGGGCTTTTAGCTTTTTGACTTTTTTGACTTTTTTGTGAGAGAAGAGTGTAATGATTATGGGGTTGGATGGGATGTTTTGTCTGTTGTGACTCATGAGCCTATTCTGTCTTTTATGGCTCATTCAGCCAAAAAAGCCCAATGAACCCTTGCCAAACCAACCTTTGTATATTTGCGCGTATAAGATATGGTAATTGACTTAACGGTTATATTATAAATGTAGATAAATAAAAAAACAAAAAATAAATAAAAAACTTCATTTGATGTATTGAATTTTATAATGATAATAATAAATAAATAAATAAATTATTTCCTAAATAGATGCACTGTTTACATTGACAATGAGGTTGCTTGATGTAATTTTTTATAAATTAAAAGTTGATAATTAAAATCAAAAATGAAAAACCTGCTTTATCCTGCTCTTCGTCGAGTACGATTTCAATAGTCACGCTCAGAAAGAATTGTCACTTTCCACCCATTTTTCCAGGAAAACAAAAAACATAAAAAAAACAAAAAAAATCTCATTATTTGTACGAACAATTTCCATGATACGATATATATAATGTGTAGGTAGTACATGGGTCCATATCTCATAATATAAATTATAACTCATGAATACTGACAAAGGCACAATTGCAATAATTCCTTTAATGGGAAAGTCAAAATTACTTCATTGAACTTTTATTTGGTGAAAATAATAATTTAATTTATTTTTTTCATAAATTTTTTAAAGAAAAAAAAAATAATTAAGTAAAAATAAAGTAAAACATCTTTTTTTTTTTTTCTTGGACAATATTGTCAGAGTAAGATGTTACTGTGAGACAGAATAACATGTTACTATAAAATAGAATAACTATCAAACAATTAACATGTTACTGCTACTGTTTACATCAATTTCAACGGTAATATTTTTTTTTTAAAAGAATTTCATAGTCAATATCGATCTTATTTGATAGATTCTAAAGAGAAAATTCTAAAAATATTAATTTTATTAAAAATCAACATCTATATCAAAAGTTATATTATTTTAAGTTTAATATTTTGATAATAATGATATTTATTAGACTTTTTAAAGAAAACTTTTTATATTTATCTTTAATTCATTAAAATTTTATTATGAAGAGCAAATCTCACTAAGTTGATATATATATATATATATATATTTGACCATTTATCACTTCATTTTATTCAATAGTCTTCAAGTAAAATGATGAATTGCCATGACAAATAAAAATAATTTGACAGCCAAAACTTTACATGATTATAATAAGTAGAAATCGAAATAAAGAACGACTTTGTGAAGTTGGTGCATTTGAGCAATTTGACTCTAGAGAAAGAGAAGGAGAAAGGTTGGTGATACAAGACTCTTTTTAATTCACTTTCCCTTCTCTTCAAATCAATCATATCCAACTTTGTGGGCAGTTGTTTCCACGTAACGCTATCGTGTGCCCAACGTCATCTCATTCTCATTTCAATATTAATAATTCATTTCTCTGTTTATTTTTTTATAAATAAATGTAAAAAATTCTCCTATTGGCCTTTCTTTTCCATGATCATCATCCCCATAATAAAAAATAAAAAAAAATTCCTAGAATAATGTGCTGGTGATATATCTATAATTAAATATTATTTTAATGCACAATCTTTTTTAAAATAGGGAGAATTACTTAGACAAAAAAAATTACATAAATACGAAGGAGTCCAAGTAAGATTTACACCGTCACAACTTTTTACTTGCACTTCATTATAAAATTACTTGCACCCTCAATATTTTTATAATTTTTTTCTCTACTTCACAGTTAAGTAATTTTTTTCTGTAAAATATTAAGTTTCAATGCAACCATATCATTAGCTAATTTTGTATAATTTTCTATTTATATGCTATTACTTTAATAAAAAGAATAAATTATTCTAGTGGTCCTTTTAATTTTCTTCTTCTATTAAACTATTTTTTATAATTCCAAATATATCATTTTTGTTTTTAAATTTTTTACATTGCATTAATTTAGTCTATATCACATCTATTAAGAGACTAGACATAATTTAAAGGCAAAATGATCAATTTCAAAAAAGAATTGACCATTTTAGAGTAAATAAATTATTTTTCCCATTAATTTTAGTTCAATTTCTAAAAGGGTGTTTTCAATTGGATTGAATTGTCACAGTGTGAGAATTTCAAGAATAAAATTGGTATAATTAAAATTACAATTATAAAGACAAAACTAAAAAATTAAAAAAAGATTTAATTTACCCTAAAAATAATTATTTCTTTAAGAGTGGCTTGAAAATGTGAGCCACTCCCTCTCACTCATTTTCAAAAAGATTAGGGTAAATTACACTTAACTCCACTGAGTTGTCTAACAATTATAGAGATATCTTCTATTACTCAATAATTACAGAAATTTCCTTTATTTTTGAAACTATTATTAAAATTCCCTTACGTTAATCTTCTATTAGTTTATTTAACAAAATATGCTAATATCATACTGATATCATGTATTATGAGTCAAAAATTTCAAGATTGCCATTATATATTCAAATAATAAATTTCACTCACATCTCCTGAGGTTTTACAAAAAATTTAATAAATACTCATACATTATTTTAGTAATGTTGAATGAAATTACTAAATTCTATACAATATATTCTTTTTAAATCTAAATTGTTAAGATATTATAAAAATATTTAAGAAAAAAACTATAATTTTCATTGATAAAATACTTAAAATTAATGTTATTATAAATAATACCTTAATAATTTCACATAAGATTTATTTCACACTACATAAGCAATGTAAAATTTATTATTTTAACTAATATATTTATTGTTTGAGCTTCTTTTTTTTTTTTTAAGAAAGTTAAAATAAATTAACTTCTCTATTTTTTATTTTTTAAACATAATAACATTTCATATTTATAATATAAAAAAAATTGACTTACAAAAATTACCAAATGCTACCTCGTAAATATATTTAAAAAAAATTATCATTTTTATTTTTTCACAATCCTATATTATCATCAAATTTTAATTTTTATCTTTGAGTCTTTCAATTTCCGATCGATGAATATTAAAAAAAAAAAAAAAAAGGTTCAATATTTCTCACCTTATTAACAAAAAGGGGACTTATGTGTAGGTCCTACTAAGTGCACTTATTATCCAATAGGTCCTGTGATAATTAATAATATTTTTTATCATACACTATTAAAAAATGTCACCAATTGTTAATTTTCAAAGTCAGATTGAAAATTTTGACCCAAAAAATGTCATTAATTATAAGTTTTAGCAACAGTTTAAAAAAATTATCACAAAAAAAATCACTAATTATTAACTTTCATCGACAGTTTGAAAAATTCACCATAGAAAAACAACACTAATTATAAGTTTTAGCAAAAATTTATTAAAACTATGACCAAAAAAAAAAATCACTGATTGTCAATTTTTAGCGACATGTGAAAAATCGTTACAAAAAATTATTTTTAGCAACAATTATACTATGACTTATGGGAATTGAGTTCAACTATTAGGACTTATTAATAGTTTACCCTTAACAAAATTTTTAAAAATAAATATAAAAGTGAAAAAATATCTAATCATGTTACAATAACTTAAAATTAGTTGATAGGAAATGAAAGATAAAGAAATTATTTCAGAATAATAAACTATTTAAATCATTTGTCATTTCTTACATCTAATTAAAATGGAATTTTACTTGAAGAAAGAAATTATTTGAAAATAATAAAATACTCAAATTATTTGTTATTTATTACCTCTAAAATCTATATCTCCATCTTTGTTTCTCTCATTTAAATTATTTTTATTAAATTAAATCTTAAAATTAATTCAAACAAGAAAAATGGATATTCTTCTGACTTTCATTAATGATTGATTTTTGTTTTTTAACTTATAAAAGTTCAAAAACTTATAGCAGAAAAAAAAAAATACAAAGTCAAGGAATTATATAAATAAATAATAAATTTGTGAGAAATAAAATGATAATTTAATATATAAGTAAATTACACTTAATTCCTTTGAGGTTATGAATAGTATTTAAAGGGTATTAAGGTACTTTGCACAACCAAGTTAATATCGTTTTGGGCTAAATTAACGGCAGAGGGAAATTTTCATAATGTCAAGAAAAGTAAGGGAAGTCAATGTAATTTCAAAAATTATAAGAGAAGTTCTTGTAATTGTCAGAAATCTCAGGGAGGTAGTTGTAATTATCCAAAAGATTAAGATGGCGTTGGAATTGGAATTGGGGGGTAGGACCTGCAGTGTCCCATACCACTTGGAGACCACTTTCAATACCAACAATATTACAAACTCACCCTTTATCAATCCAAAATTTATTCAAAAATAAAATAAAATGAATGGCTCAAATTCATTTCATATGTGAACCCTATACTTCATTAATTCAATTTCCACCACACAAATACATTCCAGATAAATTTGAAATCCGTAAGAGTGAGTTCCTAGTATTTTTTCTTTCAGTACTTGTTTGTGATCCAAATTTCACAAGCTCAAAAGAGTCGAGTTTTTTTTTTTTTTTTTTTTTTTTTTAACGGTTATTTACACCAAAATCATTCAACTATTAGCGAATATCACTCCAGTCTCATCATTTATGAATTCGTATAATTTGACCCTTCAATTATAAAAATTTGTTACTTCACATCTATAGACTTCCTTCCAAGCTACCTCTAAAAAGGGTGTATTTATACAATTTTCATAATTGAATGAGTTGATATGTAATTAATCCATCTTTTTAAAAACCTCCTAACTCCCCTCTCTCTTTGAAGGGAGAAGATATTTCTCCTTTGAAGGACACAATTTTAAAGCAGCACATACAGTTTAACCAGACAGATAGATAGCTTCAACATTAATTTGATAATTTTAATGAAGCACATACACTAAATGGAAGATAATTTTCATTTTGATTGCCCACAAACATGTTTATCTTAAAATTTTAAATCAAAAATTTAGTAAAAGAATTCAGCACTCAAAATATAGTAATGTAATGTTTTCGGTACCAACATATTAACTCACTCAATGAACAATACAGCAGAAATTACCTACATATATATACATACCACATCAAAATCTGGTATTCCTCAATAATTAGTTACAAATCCACAGAAATCACAGCGACTTTCCATCAAATCCACCTCAACACTGCCCAATCTAGCCGAAGAAAAGAACTGATCAAGGAAGAAGAATCATATTGACAATTGTAAACATGCCATAGAAGAATTTAAATTTCGTGACATTAATCATAGTTAAAGAACGGAATGGCTGTCCAAAAACAAATAGAAATTAAGCGAAACAAAACAAAACAAAATTCCAACAAGAACCGGTTTTCTAATCATAAGGCCGCCTGCTAGAGGTCAAAACCAAAGCCAAAATGTTCAACCAACTTCCTATTCTATTCGGTTGCCACCACAAGAAAAAAAAAAAAAAACCCTTAAGTGAAACTATTTATGTAGGGAGGTACAGAGCTACAGACCTTATACAAGAGTAACCATATAATGACATCCATACGATCAAACTCAAATCAGCATCAAATTGTTATTTTCTTTCTAGGTGAAATCGGCAGCCTCAGCTACTTCAATACGACCTGACTTGTCCACTGCAAGCCTCATTGAACATGTCAATTTTTGCATTGCACACTATTGCTGTTGTACCCTCCTTCATCAAGTCCACTAGACAAAATACATTTTAATAAGTGGCAACACATCAAATCAATAAATGATCAAAATATCAATTATGTCTGTATTTGTGTCTGGGCATAAGAGTGTGATGCATTCAAAAACAATGGGTGCGGATGAAATCAAGGCACTGCGAATCAGAGAGTTCAAAACATGCATATTGAACAATGTAACAAATTGCTTGGACAAGACATAATTTATCATATGATTGTGGAACAGAACTGTAAAGAACAATTATTTCAATAAACAATGTTAAGGTCCAACTGCACAAGTACCCTATAACATGCCAATGCAGCATGAAAGTATATTGGATTCAATAATATGACAATATTCAACATTCATGTCAGTATCTTAAGCCAGGTCTTTTCTGCTAGTTCCTCCATTTCTCGGAAACTGTTTGTGCTATTAATTCTAAAGAAAAGATAAAACACGACCAACACAAACTGACATAGGTTTAGGACTTCCATGACTCTTATGAGGTGTCATCACACCCCTTCAAAAGTTAGCCCCATTCAGAGGTGATGTTTTGATTTTGCTTTCTTGCTCTTGACTCTACTGTATCCTTTCCCCTTGTATTAATTATAACATTCTGGGGGGAAAAGATAATAATCGATACAAATTGTACCAGTCTACAAGAGAGAGAGAGAGAGAGACAGAGAAGAGGAGAGAACTGCAAAACAATGAGATGAAAAAACGAGATAAGATGAGCATAGAAGTGGTTATCGTAATTGAAATTAACAAAACGCCATGGAAAGTGAGAAACATTGTAATACATTGGATGGTGCAAATTGATGAAACCAAGTTGATTTTTAGAAGAATTCACATCGTAGGCATTGATCCATTTTTCACACGCAAAAATTGTAGTCTTAAACCAGCATGTCAATTTAAAATATTACAATTCCCCTCTATTCATTATAAAAGACACAAACACATGGCATTACACTGTCACTGTCATTGATAGCAGGTACAAGCCTTAAATGAACAATGAGAGGAAGATTGAGAACTGCAGTTTTTTAATCTTTCCCAGCATTTTAAAACTCCAATCAAGGCATATTAAGCCATTAAAAAAGGGAGAAGAAATCTATTCATGTCACACTGATAGCTGATTCTAAAAGCAAAATGGTTTACACATGAAAAGATATTAACTTCTCTGTTAAAATCTTTTGGATCTACCCGTTGTCTCAATTTAACACAAATTTATATGAAATCTTTTGCAAACTTCCATGTCTGTTTAAACACAGATTCACGAGTGTGACATGTGATATGTACGTAACAAAAGGAAAATAGAACAGGTGCGTATATAGTAATAAAAAACAAGTTGTGAAAGAAGTTAGCAGAGCTTTTAAATCATGGCATTGCAATGGAATAGTTTGATTAATTTTTTTGTTAATTTCCCAACCTAAGGGAGAACGGAAAAACACTGATGCTAAAAACGGGTTGACACTCTCTTAGGCATTATACCCAATCCATCTTGCTGTCCTAAAAATGTCTTGCCAACCTACGAACATGTCTTGAACAAATCAGTAGAAAAATATTTAAGGCAATAGTTTCCAATATCTCAAATTCTCACATCCACTTCTTTTATCATAAACTACTATAACAAAGTTGGTTATCAATAGATATGATATTTCCAGCAACACATTTAGCCATGGAATACAGAGAATTGTGTAACAGTGCGGTATTGCATGCAGTGAGGATTGCATTCCCAAACATTTTTCATAGAAAGGTCACTGAGTACTCCTAGATTTTTGAAGACCACATCAACATTTGTGGGCAAACTGTTGTGCAAAAAACAAAAAGTTTTCTTCACTTTATTTATGCATAAATGTGATCCAAATTATTTATTATTAGCATAGACTCATGCACAAACCATGGTGACAATGTTGAAAGTGATTGATAGTAACAAAACCATACACCAAGTTCCACATCACTGCAAATTGATACTGTAAGAATTGAAGCTTAAAGAGCTTGAAATGGGCTTTCTAGTAGTTTGGACCTTGGATGCATGAATTACTCAATAAATCACACATGAGAATTGCTGAGCAATTCCTAATAGTTTCACATCTCTTCTGAAGGAGATGCAACAATCTGTGGCCAATTTTTTAGATGTAGTTTTTATTCCTTGGGAATATAAACTGGTCTTAATAAACAGCCTACAGGAGTAATTGCAAAACCACTCTTTCAGAGCTATGCTGAAATCAAACTACACATCAAAGTCGATTCTTCTGTCCTTCATTACTCTTTGTATATGTCCCAATGCTTTAGAGCCCTTATGCACACCCAAAGACTCATAAATACATTCCAGGAAAAAAAATTTCAAACTCTTTTTGGTTCACCAAAAGTTCATTTATGTTTTAGTTTTAGCTGAACAATGAGTCGAAGTCCCAACCCTCCTTCTACCACTCCTACTTACAATTTGCAACATCTTTTCAGACTAATCCATACTGTCAACTTAACAAACTTTTAAAGTCCAGTATAAAAAAATAAAAATAAAATAAAACTTAAAAGTAATACAGCAATAAGGCAACTGTTTTCATAGAAATCAACTTTTTCCTGAAATATGAACGCAAGAGAGCAGAGTTACCATAATATTCCAAAACTGACTACGAATCACAAGTTAGGGGCCAATCTATCTTATTGAAGTATCCTTTTATCATTGCCTCGCTTGCCTCCACACCCATTAACGATTAATTGCAAATATGAATATCGCCTTGCTATTACGCCAGTAATCAGCTACAGGTGAAATTCACTTAATAAGATTAGAAAGTCGTCAACCAACTCATGGTAAGGTACTACTGAAGTCCTAGTCAATTGTAAAATCCCTCCACATATCCATGTCTTGACCTCTCTGGCCCCTTTTTAATCCAATAAAATGTCCTAGTTACCAAAAGTTTGAGAAGATGCAATAGTTGTATTGTTTAAGACCCAAATGGCAATAAAATACCAGAAAAAATATTACCAGAGTCGAATTTCATTTAGGACCTTCTAGCATGTAACCCGCAAAATAATAATTCTTCAAAAATTAAGTTTGTAGCGCATTACACAAAATGACAATGTCAAAAGACAATGTAACAGGTAATGGAGCACGAACTGAGGAATGTGTCCATGTCCTTAGCTCAGAGAATGTAGAGGGCAGTGGTCAGGGGAAGGACAACTTGGAATCTCATGCTAATTCTGGTAAGCAAGGGGTGACCTCTAGGGGCCTTTTGGGCCAACAAGAACATTATCAAATGGGGGAGATGGGCCTACAGATTTTGGGTAAGAAGGCCCATAATACAAACCCAAAGACAGCATGTGGGCCACGGTATTTTGTTACAGAGCCTGATGAAGGTTGTTTGAACTCAGGCCCACAATCCATGGTAGCCGAACTTATTACTAGCCAAATTAGTATTGAGGAGATATACTTCAGGAGAGGGATTTAAAGCTACCAAAGAATGGTCTCACAAACAAATGTTCCGATTCAAGCCTTGGAATTACCCTCATCTATCAAATATGAGAAGTCCCCAACCACGAGGAAGACAGCAACAAAGAGCAGGACATTGGCGAGGAAGAGTAGAAAATTGGGGGAAATCAAGCTTTTTGAGGTCGAAGTGGCAGATCAAATTTCAACAAGTGACACTACAAGAAATAACAGTTTTGCCGACCAAAATATTAGTGGCCAAAGGCCGGATTTTTAATCGCTGATACCATTTAGCGACTAAATTTTTTTGTCGCCAAGTTAGTCACCTAAACCCTGTTGGCGAATGTTTTAACGACTGAACGCGTGTTTGGTCGCTGAAAGTGCAACATTTGACTACTATTTTTTTTAATTGCCAATTCTATACTTTTAGCTACTAAATTTTATTTGATTGGCAAAAATAAATGTTTTGGCTACTAAATTATTGGTCGCCAACAGTCAATTTTATTTTTTAAAATTATACATTTACCGACCAATACTCAAGGAATCGGCGACCAAACCTTTTAGTCGCCAAAAGGTCATTCGTGAAAGAAAAAAAAAATTACACTCACTAGCTTCTCATCTGCATCTGCTCTTGTGGAAATTCAAACCATCAACCTCCCACACTATAAACCTTATACAACACACTCTTTCCACTACGCCTCTATAACACCATATGATTATATATGCAACATATATTATTTATATAGTACATAGACCCAAATTAATATAAAAGTATATATATAAATATAATTATTTTTTATTGAACATAGTTTATGTAAAAATAAATTATTTACTAGAAAAAAAAAAAAAAAAAAAAAAAAAAAAGAGACCACTTTTGGCGACTAAACTTCTTTAGTCGCCAATTCTATACTTTTGGCTACTAATTTTTTTAGTTGCTAAAAAATTTAATTCTCGCTCTAAAATTACCACTTTTGGCAACTAAACTTCTTTTTAGTCGCCAAAAAACCTCACATTTGGCTACTAAATTATTTTTAGTCGCCAAAAAGCCTCACTTTTGGCTACTAAAATTTTTTTAGTCGGTAAAAGCATCACATTTGGCTACTAAACATCTTTTTAGTCGCCCAATACCTCACTTTTGGCTACTAAATTATTTTTAGTATCCAAAAGCCTTACTTTTGGCTACTAAAATATTTTCAGTCGGTAAAAGCCTTATATCGGCGACCAAACAGATTGTTAGTCGCCAAAACCTATACTTTTGGCTACTAAATTTTTTTAGTTGCCAAAAATTTTACTTTTGGCTACTAAATTATTTTTAGTCACCAAAACCTATATTTTCAGCGACCAAATGTGCTTTTTTAGTCGCCAAAGATGCTTTTTCTTGTAGTGTGAGTCCCTCAACTTTTCTATGGAAAACTGTTCTATCTCACAACTTGAAGTTTGTTCACAAGTGCAAAGTACCTTTCCTTCTGATAGCTCTGGCTCTGAATCTTGAGATTTTGGTGGCTGGCCCTAAATAGCCCCAACCCCTATGTTGATCCTCAGCTGGAACTGTCAGGGGTTGGAGCGACCGCTGACAATCCAAATCCTCAGAGGGTTGGTGACAACCCATCGTCCTAAGGTGGTTTTCCTCATGGAAACCAAGAATAATTCAGCAACATTTGATGGAATCTAATGAAGAGTACAATTCTCTCACAAATGCTATGTTGAGCCTGTGGGTGCATTAGGAGGTTTGGCAGTTTGGTGGTCTACAGATATTCAAATAGATATTCGTTTTAAGTCAAAGTTTATGATACAAGGCATGATATCCACATCTGATAAACTGACTAGTTAGATTGCGACTTTTATTTATGCTCTGCCGTTGAGATCAGAACAAAGACTCTTTTGGTGTCAGTTTCGCAAAATAGTCTCAGAGAGTCTTTACGCTGGGTTGTGTATAACTGATTTTAATGAAATAAAGGCGGTGACAGAAAAAGAAGGGAGTGTTGAATGCAAGATGAGTCAAATACAAACTTTCCTTGAGTTATGCAGACACTTCATTTTTTATCGCCCTTAAGACTTGGGCGCCACTGATTAATCGCTCGATGATGAGAGTTGTGCTATGCAAATGTTCGATTTCTTCAGCAAGAAGAACTCTAAATCCCAACCTTACACCCCATTTTGGACTAAAACTATTT
The DNA here is from genome assembly GCA_036172215.1 of Camellia granthamiana. Classification (NCBI taxonomy): domain Eukaryota; kingdom Viridiplantae; phylum Streptophyta; class Magnoliopsida; order Ericales; family Theaceae; genus Camellia; species Camellia granthamiana. The sequence goes on along the minus strand of CM069912.1, from coordinate 114,746,482 downwards.
TGACCAAAATTATTTTAGACCTTAAAACCCTCTCTTTCAAAATATTTTTGAAAATGTTTCTAAGATGTTCCGAAACTCACATTTCGTTAAAAATTACGTTTTTCGGTAAACCGAGCAAGGACAAAGTGGAAATAAATAAAAGAGAGGTGAACTCTTTCAAAAATATTTTAAAACATCTTATTTAGAGGTTTGGAGTTTAAGAAAATTGGAGGGAATGGAAGAAAACTAGTTGGGGAAGAAGTTGGGTATGAAACCGTTGAGAGAAAACTGGGCAACCTCACTAAATTAGGCCTATCCTTTTCTACACTTAGACTTAAGTTGTAAGGCCACCACCATTGGAAATTGGAATTTCGGGGCTTCATTTTACACTCAAGAATCTCCTAAAGCCGAGTCTGGATGAGAGAGAAATGGCCGTGTGAAGTTAGGCATCAATCCGATTAAGCTAGAAATGAGAAACCTTCACTAAAATAGGCATATCTCTTTGTACACTTAGAATTTATATGTGAGTCCACTTCCATTGAAAATTAGACTTTCGGGGCTTCAATTTAGACTTAAGAATGACCTACAAAGGAGTCCAGATGAAGGAGATATGCCCGTTTGAAGTCGGGCCTAGAAGCAGATTTGTGGTCACCGACAATGCACACTTCTGGCTGGTCGGCCACTGGTGAAAAAGCTAGATATTTTGTGCCAGCTGTCCCCCAAAAGCTCCAGCTATTCAAGGCTTGATATTTTCGACCTGTTAGGTTATTTTTCTATATATACCAGGCCAAACCTCTTGATTTAAGGTTCCAAAAAATTCCAAAAGTTCCAATTCTTGGAATTCTCTCTCTATCTCTATCTTGCAATACATACACCTTACCCAAACACTTCCTAAACCAATATTGGAGCTCTCCTTGCTGAGATTGTTGAGTCCAAATTTCAGCCCTTGAGAGTGAGAATTTGTTGGTTTGTGAACAAAAGTGTTATTCCTCTTCAAGAGGTATAATTTTGAGCACCTTTGCACTACTTCTTTTCTATCTCTTCTTACTAATTTAGAAGTGTTTTTCAACTATTTTTATGGGCTAAATCTTGTGGTTTAAGGCTATTAAAGGTAGAGGGGTTAATCACCTTTCTTTGAACCTTATTCTCTAAGCCTTTCCACTTGTGTTTCTCATCTCTTCATCAACTTTTTTTTAACTTTTTACCATTGATTTTCAGAGGTTTTCAAAGGCTAAAAATATTGTTTTGAGGTTCCAAAAATAAAGGGGTTAGCCACATCTCTCTATGCTTGTTTATTAGCTCAAAAGCTCCATGTTTTAACTTATTGTTTTAGCTACTTTTGTCTTCATTCCAGCATGTTTTCCAACTGATTTTGGGCTATAAAACTCTGTGTTTTTGGGCTGAAGCTTGGGTCCTAAGGTCATTAAAAATTGAGGGGTTGATAGCCATTCTTTGTACCGTGTTTTGGAGGCCGTTGCCCTTGTGTTTCCCACCATTGCATCATCTTTTTCAGAGCTTTTAAACACTATTTTTTAGAGCCATTTCAATGGCTAAAATCATGGTTTGAAGTCCAAAATTTAAGGGGTTAGACCTCCCTTCTTGTGTCTTGCTTACTAGCTTAGCTTGTGTTATGTTATAGCCTATTATTCTAGCCTTTGTTAACTCAATTCCAGCACGTTTTAGGATTGTTTTTAACCTGTTTTATGACTGTTTTGAGCTATTAGTGGCATTTGAGCTTTGCTTTATATGCTTGTAATGTAATAGTCCTCACAAGTTTGGTGTTCTAAGCCTTAGACACCATCTTGTTTGAGTTGATAGCATTTATTTATGCTTTTATCACCTAATTTCAGCACTTATAATCTCTACAATCTCCCTCATTTCTTCACCTCTTTCATTTTCTTTTGAGAGTTATTTCAAGCTTGGGATCCTTTAAGCTTGAGATTGAGGTCATGCTTAATGGTTTAATCATCTTTGAGGGTTCATTATCAACAAGATGATCTCTCTCTCTCTCTCTTGCCTTACATTATCCCTTGGTTAACACTTCTTTCATCTTAGAAGAACTCACCAATGGACAAATTGATTAATGAATGATTTGGTAACTAAAATGTGTAAACAAAATTGGCAAGCAAAAGTGACAAGATAAGCATTTCTTTGCGTTGCATTGCATGTGTTCAAATCGGACGTTAATTTGAACACAAGGAAAATGGGACATTTCATACTCAAAAGTGATGAAATGTGACACTTTCCTTGGTCTCCGTTGCCCCTGATCATGCATGATAGGGTGATGGTCATTTTGGTCTCATTTTGCATTTATTAAACTTGCACAATTGGTTTCACCAACCATCATGCAATGAAATTGCTTGATTGATGGTTTATGAACCAAATTTTGTCCCTCTTTGATTTTCTCATGAAAATGAGAGGCAAAGTGTGCAAACAACCCTTGAGAAATACATTGTTTTGCTCTATTTACTCTCTGTTGCAGCAAGGAAGTCCAGGTTATCAGTAGCCGACAGCCACCATCAGTAGCCAACCGACCACCATTGGTAGCCGACCGGCCCCTTGTCGGCCATTAGTGAAATTTGCACAATGTGTTGGTAAGGTGGAACAGAGGTGTTCTAGAAGTGGGCAGAATTGTTGGTGTTCAATGTGCAAACAGAGGTATTCAGCAGCAAGGCAGTGGCTTTTCGGGTGGAAACCGAGCATGCATCGGTCTCCCTCGCTTCCCGGGATTAGATAATTAGTTTAATTAGTAATAGATCAAATATGTGTTGTAATTAATTAGTTGTAGCTAATTAAGTGTTGTAAATAATTAGTTAGTTTAAACTAGTTATTCAATTTCGTTTTGTAATTAGTTAACTAGAATAGTTAATTAATTTGGTTTGTAATAATTAGTTAGCTAGTATAGCTAGTTAATTAGTTTCAAGTTTTGTCCTAGTTAGCTAGTTAGCTTTTATTCATTCAGACCCTCATTCGCGATGGCATAATGTTGTAATAAGTGTGCATACGTGTGTGTATGTTTTCCAACCCCACGTCTTTCTCCCTTTTATTTAATCGCTTTTGATGGTTAGATTAGGGGCATGTTTCAATTAGCGTATCTTATGCTTGCATCCATTCATTCGTATTGCATGCACCGAGACTCGGCGTATCATTCAAACTGCATTGCCATTTCAATAATTCTTTGAATACGTGTTTAATCCTATGCTGTTTAAATTGCTTCATATGCCATATTAGTAGCCGAGCCTATTAATTACATATTGTATGTGTTGCATTAGGCATCTTGTATAGTTAGGAATCATGCATAATTTTCTAACTTTGTCTTCTTGGCTTGGAGTACTAGATGAGTTTTTATGCTTTAGCATACTTGCATAAGTATGAATGTTGCCATGATTAGCATACTTGCCATGAGGCTTTGTGCTTAAATGATTAACTGCATAAATGCTTGTAGTTGAAGGCTTGTTGTTTGAATTAGAACGATTCAACGAATGTATGTTTTAAGCCCACTTTGTTGAGTGGCAAATCAGTTTTAAGTTCACTATGTTTGGTGGCAAATCCGCAAACTTTAAGCCCACTTGAGGTGGCAAATTCAAACCATTTTCGCAAATAAACATGAGTTGAATTATTCCAAGTTAAGCAAACTAGTCTATATTTACTTGTGCGCATCCCATAGTAAAACTAGCTTAATAACCGGAATAAGAGCACATGATGTTTATAAAAATCATATCATGATTAGTAGAGGCCGATCTTTGATTGAGCGAGCGAGGGTGCTCAATTCATGACCTTCCCCTCTTGTACCTAAGTTCCCAAGCTGAGGCAACTTTGGTGATAACAGACACATGGCCTTTGGCACGAGTCATGGGTTTCCTAAATTTTTTCAAAATAAAATATTTAGGTGGCGACTCTGTATCTGGCAAAGCAGTCCAATTTTGGCATTTTTGATGCAAAATCAATTTTCCAAAACGATTTACCGGATTTGGACTTTTTGGTGATTATCAATTTCACAATGCACTTGTAAGATTAGATTCAGAACCGCAGGAGTCCGAACTGTAGGGCTTTCTATCTGACTATGCTTTTATGGACTTGGAGTTTAAAGGCCCTCCCTTTACTTGGTCAAATAATCAAAGGGGCAATGATAACAATTCGAGAAATACTGGACCGAGCGATGGCGACAGTCGAGTGGAAACTTCTTTACCCTTGTGCTCAGGTTTTCCACGAAATTCAGGTAGGCTCTAACCACTGTCCTTTGATTCTAAATTATGAAGTCCCTTTGATAAGGGTTCATAAGCCTTTCAAATTTGAGACGTGTGGTCCACGAACCCAGATTGTGTGGAGGTTGTTAGACGAGGTTGGCCTTACGATTTTGTTAGGTACCCAATGTTCAAGTTGGTCAAGAAACTTAAAAATTGTCAGGAAGTGTTTAAAGTTTGGAGTAAGGAGCATTTTGGGAACAACCAAATTCATATTGCTTTGCTTAGAACGAGACTTAAAATCCTTCAAGCCCAGAATCAGTCGGATAAGAATTTGCAGCTTCAATCCCAAGTTAAATCTGATCTTGAAGTTGCTCTTTTAAGGGAGGAGATGTATCTTCACCAACGATCCCGTGTCAGGTGGCTAAATTATAGGGATAAGAACTCTGCTTTTTTCCCATGCCATTTTAGTTCAACACCGACAAAGAAACCAAATTCTACAGTTACAAACGGAAGAGGGAGTATAGCTACAATCTGAATCGGAGATCAACCAACATTTTCTAGGATACTTCTCGATATGTTTTCTAGTGTTGGACCCAGGGATTTTGATGAGGTTTTGGAAGTGGTGGAACCCCTAGTATTTGAAGAAATGAATAATAGTTTAATTTGGCCCATTGATGATGTCGAGATTAAGATTGCGATTTTCCAACTAGGGGCTATAAAAGCTCTTGGACCAGATGGTTTTCCAGGATTTTTCTATCAAACCTATTGGGAGGTTGTGGGTTCGAGCGTTTGTGATACTGCGAGAAGCTTTTTCAGCAGGGGTTATTTGCTCAAAGAACTAAATCAAACAAATTTGGTTTTGATCCCAAAGATAAGTAATCTTATTTTGCTTTCCCAGTTTTGTCCTATCAGCCTATGCAATTTCATACTAAAGGTGATCACAAAAGTCTTGGCTAATCGACTAAAAGATGGGCTGAAATTCTTAATTACTCCCAACCAGCCCGCTTTTATTCATGGGAGGATGATCCAGGATAATGTTCTTGTAGCCCATGAAGCTTTTCACTCGTTAAAACTAAACAAGTCTGGGAGGGTGGGCCATATGGCAATCAAGATCGATTTTAACAAGGCATAAGATAAAATTGAATAGGATTTCTTGGAAATGGTGTTGAGGAGGATGGGTTTTGATCCAAAGTGGATAAAGTGGGTTATGGAATGCGTCACAACTGTAAGTTTTTCTATTTTTGCAAATGGTGAAAAGAGAATTCCTTTATTCCCTTACGTGGCCTCAAGCAAAGAGATCCACTTTCGCCATACCTTTGCTTCTTAGTGGCTAATGTATTATGTAAACTCATTACTCATAGCCTTCAAAGTAATGAAATTTTAGGTATGAGAATCACTCGTCATTGTCCTACTCTATCTCATTTATTGTTTGGAGATGATATGTTGTTATTTCTAAAGGCTGATGTAAATGAGTGTCAAAAGATCTTGGATTTACTGGAAGTTTTTTGCAAGGCCTCGGGACAATTGGTAAACTTCGAAAAGCCTAGTGTTCAATTTTCCCCAAATGTGGCTCCAACTTTATGTAGCTCTATTTGTGTTCACACAAATCTCAAACATACCCCCATGAATTCCAAGTACTTAGGTTTACTTTCTTTTTGGGGTTGTTCGAAGGCAAAAACATACGAATTTATAATTGAAAAATCCTTGTCAAAGTTGCAAGGGTGGAAGTGTTAGTTAATTTCGCATGCCGGGCGTGAAACGTTGATTAAAGTTGTTGTTCAAGCGATCCCGACGTATGCTATGGCATGTTTTGCTCTTCCCCAAAAGTTGTGTGATAAATTGAACTCATACATTAGTCAATTCTGGTAGGGAGGGGACCAAGAAGGCAAGGGAATTCACTGGGTTTCTTGGGCAAAATTAGCACTATCAAAGTATCAATGAGGACTTGGTTTTTGTGATTTCAATGCTTTTAATCTAGCTCTTTTGGCATGACAATGATGGAGGTTGATGAAATTCCCTGATTCATATTATGCTCAGATGTTGAAAGGAATCTATTATCCCTATTCAGATTTCATACATGCTCCTAAAGGTCACTAGGCCTCTTGGGGTTGGTCAAGTCTATTGAAAGGAAGACATATTTTACAAAAAGGACTAAGGAAACAAGTTGACGATGGTTCTTAGACTCTGTTTTGGGAGGATCATTGGGTTCCAACTCTTTCAAATTTCAAGATCTCATCGCCAAAACCTATGGGTACTGTGATTGTAAGAATGGCAGATGCAATAGACCTAATCACAAAATGTTAGAAGAAGGAATCTCTTGGAAATATGTATCTGAAACTGAATTCCAAGCTATTATTACTGCAAAGCAGTGAAAATAATAACCACAATTCATCCTGCGATATTAATTAAATAACAACATGTGCCGAAATAAATATATTTCATTCATATGATTCAATTGTTACAAAAGATAGCACATGCAACTATACATTCATAAGCCCTAATCCTGAATCTATAGCATGTGTCATCAGCAAAAGATATGAAATAAAGTCCAAAACATATAAATTAACGCCCTAATAGCTACAACTTTCCAAGACGGTGCTTAGTTACAATGAAAGCAAGTTTAAACTCAATACAAATAAAGCCCTAGTGTAGACACCTCATTTTTTACCGCCCTTACGACTTCGACGTCACTACCTGCACACCTAATGATAAATGTGTATATGCTTGTTAAGTGCTTGGAAGTCCTTAGCGGAATGCCACAGCATTGAGCCTTCAAACCCTATATACCTCTTGCCTTGTTTTGGACTACAACCATATATCTTCAAGCCTGAAAAACCTTGGGACCTGACGGCCACTAATCTTGGCTGCCGGCCACTTGTGTGGCCTACCAGCCAGAATTAGTGGCCTGCTGGCCATAAGTGTGTTTTGCAGATATTTTCTGCCAACTGTTGTCACAAATACATGCACTTGTTTACATGTGTATGCATTGATATTTATGAGGGAGTTTGATGTTTGTCTATATATAGAGGACCTCCCCTCTTGCTTTTGAAGTTAGAAAATTTTGGAGCATATTATTTTCTCTCTTTCTACAATTCTCTCTCTCTCTCTCTCTCTCTCTCTCTTGCTAGTTATTAAACCTTTGCCTATACACTCTAAACCAAACCTTGCCATCTTTGAGCTGAGATACTTTCGAGCCTACTTTGAGCTCTTGAGGGTGTGTATGTGCTGAATTGTTACTTAGAAGTGTTCTCCTCTTCAAGAGGTATAAGCCTTTGCTTATTGTTTTGCTTTAATTGTTATTTTGACTAATGTTTTTAGGTTGTTTTGGGGCTGTATAAATCTGTAATTTTGGGCTAAAACTTGTGGTTTAAGGCCTTAAAGGATGAAGGGGTGGTTCACCTTTCTCTCCACCTTGCTTCTCTAGCATTTACCCTTGTATTTCCCACATTTACACTATCTTTTTTTGAGCTTTTAAATACTGATTTTCAGAGCTTTTTCAATGCCTAAAAACATGTTTTGAAGTCCAAAAATGGATGGGGTAGCCTCCCCTCCTTATGCTTTGTTTACTAGCTTACATAGTTCCATGTTTTAGCTTATTGTTCTAGCTATTTTTGTCTTAATTCTAGCATGTTTTAGGACTTATTTAGCATTGTTTTAGGATTGTTTCTAGTGGTTCATTGCATTTGAGCCTTGTATTGTATGCTTGTAGTGTAATTGTCCTCATAGGTTTGGTGGTTTAGGCCTTAGCCACCATCCTATTTGAGTTGATAGCATTTATTTATGATTTTCTATACTTGTTTCCACCTCTAATCACTTCTGCAATCTCCCTCCTTTCTTGGCTTATGCTTTGCTTTGAAAGTTGGTTCAAACTAGTTACTTGTTTCAAGCATGAGATTGAGGTTTTGTACTTAATGGTTTATTCCCTTTTGGGGGTTTATTACCAACGGCATGACACTTCTCTCATGCCTAAAACAACTCTTGGTTTAATGCTTCTTTCCATTAGAGGACTTAAAGCTCACCTTTGGACTTAATTTGCTAAGGAATGGTTGGTAATTAAAATGGAGTAATAAAATTGGGGACTAAAAATGATGCAAGATAATAATTTGGTTTGGGTTCAATAGGATGTTAATTGACCCCTTGAGTTTTGAATTGTTTCATACTTGTTAGTGATGTAAACGGTTCAAGAATCATTGTCAACCACTTCCCTTGATCAATCCATGATAGGGAGGGGGTTTGAGAGTCTTTATTTGTTGCATTTATTGAACTTGCACACTTTGGTTCATAGGCCATCATGCAATGAAATTGCATCGATTGGTGGTTTGTGAATCAAGTTTACCACTCCTTTAAGTTGTTTGATGATAAGGAGGGTAAGTTGTGCAAACAACCCTTGAGAATACCCTGCTCTTGCTCTGTTTGCTCTCTGTTATAGTAAGAAGAACCAAGCATCAGCGGCTGGCAGGCCACTTTTTGTGGACGGCAGACCATCATTTGTGGCCGGCAAGCCATCACTTCTAGCCTACCGGCCACCTTTGCAAAACCTAACAGTGGTTTGAAACAAAACAGAGTTGTTTTTTAGGTGAAAAACAGTGCAAGTGTTCTATTGTGCAACAGAGGCATCTAGGAGCAGAACAGTGGCTTTTTTCGAGTGGAAATCCACGCACATGCATGAGTACTCCTCGCTTCCCGAGGCTATTTAATCTAATTACTTAGCTTAGTTATTTGTTGTAATTGATTAGTTATAGCTAGTTAATTTTGTCTTGTAAATATTTAGTTAGTTTTGTGTTCTAATTATTTCTAGACTAGTTATTTAACTTGTTGTTGTAATAATTAAGCTAGCATAGCATAAATTCGTTTTTGTAATAGTTAGTTAATTCGTAGTAATTAGTTTAGTTTAGTTAGTTTATTCAGTTAGTTTATTCGAACCCTCCTGCGCGAGGGCACAATTGTAATAATGTGTATGTCTTCCAACCCCACATCTTTCTCCCTTTTATTTACTTGTTTATGATGGTTAATTTAGAACATCATATTTCGTTTAGCATCTCTCACGCCTTGCATCCATTATCTTGCATGCATTGAGCTCGGCCCATCATTCTAATTTGCATTGTTATTGTTTACACTTCTTTGAATACGTGCTTTACCGCATGCTATCAAATTAATTAATATGCCATGTTAAGTAGCCGAGCCTATTTAGATTGCATATCACATGTGTTGCATTAGCCATATTGCATTAGTTAGGATCACGCATTTTTCTAACTCTTTCATCTCTTTGGCTTGGAGTACTAAGTGAGCTCTTTTGTGCTTTAGCATATTGCACGAATGTGATTATTGCCATAGCATGCTTGCCATAAGGCCAAATGCTTAAATGATAAATTGCTTGAATGTCTGTGAATAAAGGCTACTTGCTTGAATTGGGAGGGTTTGATTCATGTACATTTAAGCCACTTTTTCGAGTGGCACATTCACAAACTCTTTTCAAAACAAACATAAACTCAAGTGTTCCAATTTTTGCAAATTAGTCTATACTAGTGTGTATGCGCATCACATAGTAAGTTAGCCTAATAAATCGGAACAAGAGCATATAATGTAAATAAGATTCACATCATGATTAGTAGAGGCCGATCTTTAATCGGGTGAGTGGGGGTGCTCAATTTATGACATTCCCTTCTTATACCTAAGTTCCTAAGCTGAGACAATCTTGATGATGACGGACACATGGCCTTTGGCACAAGTCATAGGTTTCCTAAATTTTCCAAAAATATTTAGGTGGTGACTCTGTATCCGGCAAAACAGTTCATTTTTGACATTTTGATTCAAAATTGATTTTCCAAAAGATTTGCTGGATTTGGATTCTTTGGTGTTTATCTATTTCACATTGCACTTGTGAGATTAGATTTAGAACTGTAGAAGTCCGATACTATAGGGCTTATCGTCTTCCGAAAGGAACACAAAAAGTCGAGCTACACCTAAGCTTGTACAAAATAAAAATAACAATAACAAAAGAAGCTCTGGCTCCAAGTCCTCCCAAGCTACTGCCTTGACAGAGGCATATCAACAACACCTAAAATTGGTTTTCCACATAAGGTAAGCTAAAGCCCAATAAAGATACTCTAACATAGTGTATGAATCTTAACAAAGCCATAAGGTGAATTCATATGCAATGCAATGCTCATGTCAAAACATTTTATATGTTTTTCTAAAACTATGCAATGCCAGATTATATCACAATTCATGAAATCATTTCCTTTATAATATAAAATAGGGTACTGGATACAACACTGGAAATCTCTAGGTACGTGTCTGTAAGTAGGCTATACAAGCACTACTAATTGCCATTTTTACCGGTACTAATCGGAATGCTCGGCACCTAACCGCACGGGTTTCCGGACTTTCACCAAGAACACACAAGCTAACATAATACCGTAACCACACCCCTTACCTAGATTTACCAAGGTATTTACCCATTTTTCTCAAAACAATATACATTTTCAATGTGTCAAGTATGCAATAATGCTCAATGCAAATGAATGAAAAATTAGTTTTAATTCTCCTAATTTTCATGCAATTTCTACAATAATCATAGCTATCCTCCACCAATAGTGTTAAACAGATATTTCTAAACAGATAGAAAACTTCCAATAAAGATAAATTTTCCAAAAGTCCAAGATGGGAGTAACAATGCATATCCAACTCCACCATCATCATCATCATCATTCTAATTTCATAAAATCCAACATCATTTCCATTTCCTCTTTACAAAATCAAACATTCACATTTTAAGATAAAATCCCCTTTTTTTTATAAATCAATTTCAAGGATTAAATCCACCATTTTATCACAACTCAGCCATATTTACAAACTCACAATCATTTCCAAGAAACCATTTATAAAAATATAAAAAATAAAAAAACCATTTTTGATTCCAAAGCCAAAACCCTAGGTTTATCCAAAAATCCCCAAATTACAGTATTGTTTAGAAAAGCAAATAACTAAGTTAAAAACCATACAAAAGTGTGGAGAAATCCCTAACTCAAAGCTAGAAGACAAGGGGGGGAGAGAGAGAGAGAAAAAAAAAACTTTGACGAAGTCGAAAATCAACTTTGCTCTTATCAAAAGGAAGCTCTAGGCAAGTTCTACCCTTTTTCCCAAAGGACAATGGTGTAGAAATCAACGAATCAAGGTGTATTTGAGGTTTTAGAGATGGTTTCTAGAGAGAGAAAGAAAGGAGATCTAGGTGTAACAAGCCCTCGAGGGACCTCGCTACTGTTCGGACTCGATTTTGTTGCGGTTCTAAATCTGAACCAAAGAGTCCAACTCTGGCAAATCGTTTTGAAGAAAAACAGATTTTTTTGAAAGAAGTGCCAAACATGGACTGCTTTGCCAGATAACAGAGTCGCCACCTAAATATTTTTAAAATGGGAAATTTAGGAAACCCTGACTCGGTGCCAAAGGCCACGTGTCCGTCATCACCAAAGTTACCTCGGCTCGGGAACTTGGGTACGATTGGGGAAGGTCACATCGTGAGCACCCCCGCTCGCCCGGTCAAAGACCGGCCTCTACTAACCATGATATCTGTTTTTGAAAACATTGTGAGTTCTTATTCCGGTTATTAGCCTAGATTACTATGTGATGCTCGCAGCAAATAAGTATAGACTGAATCGTCTGAATTGGAACAAAACATTTCATGTTTGTTTGTTTGAAAATGGTTTGATGGTGCTACCCGCAGGTAGGCTAAAATGCAGATTTGCCACCCTCGGGTGGGCTTAAAAAACAGTGATGTTGCCACTATCTAGTGGGCTTAAAACAAACAGTCAACGTATTGTCCCAATTTAGATAACTCAACCTCCACCCACAGGCATTCAAAGCAGTTATATCACATAAGCAAATAGCCTCATGGCAAGCATGCTATTCATGGCAACACTCACATGCATGCAAGGATGCTAAAGCATAAAAACTCACCGAGTACTCCAAGCCAAAACAGAAAGCTGATTAGAAATCATGCATGATCCTAAGTATGCTGAAATGCCTAATGCAACACATGCAAAGATGCAAATTATAGCAGGCTCGGCTATTCTAAACATGGCATATGGAATGCAACAGCTATCAAGTACTCAACTTGGAATTGAAATACAGATGCAGTTTGTATGATGCGCCGAGCCCGGTGCGTGCAAAACAGATGAATGATGCAGACATGCCGTCATACTGTATGCTAATTGAAATATGCCCTATATCTAACCATTGTAAGCGGATAAATAAAAGGGAGAAAGACGTGGGGTTGGAAGACATACATCACACTCACACACCCTTATTACAGTTATGCCCTCGCGCAGAGGGTCCGAATAAATAATACAGTCCGAATAAAAGAATAATACAGATTTCTAATTAATTAACAAATTAAATAAGAAAACGGTAAAACTGGCGTGCAAGCCAGGGACTGCTTTGCTTCTGATGTATGTTGTATGTTGGACTGCCTCCGGCGGAAATCCACTGGGATGCCCCGATTAGCCTCTGTTGGCAATATTTCTCGAAATGCGCGTCTGACTCCGAAAGTTGCTAAACTCTGAATTTTGCTGCAACAGAGAGCAGGAAAAGGGCACAGCAGTGTATTTCACAAATATATGCATGCCTCGATCCTCGTGCCACCAATCACGCATATCGATGCATGATGGCCGAGGAGCCGATTTGCACAACTCAATATTGGGATGAATGCGGAGGAATCGGAGTACGGAATGTACCTCGTTTCCCGTGCGATATGCATGATATGCATGAAATGCAACTAAGATACAGCCTAGTATGCGCAATGCTATGAAAATGAGATGTCTCGAAATGCATGCCCACGGGCACGCAAATCGAGGCGATGCGGAACGACATGCGAAATGTAATGATGGGCTTACACCAACATGAAGAGGGCCTCAGCCACACTTACATAGGATGCCGGAATGAAAAGAATGAGGTGCCTCGAAATGCGTGCCCACTGGCACGCAAACCGAGGCAATAATGCAATGTAAATCGGATAAAACAGAGTGCCTCGAAATGCGTGCCCACGGGCGCGCAAACCGAGGCGATGATAAAATGGAAAATCGGATAAAACCGAAGTGCCTCGAAACGCGTGCCCACAGGCACGCAAACCGAGGCGATGATGAAAGATGAAAATCGGATAAAATCGAAGTGCCTCGAAACGCGTGCCCACAGGCGCGCAAACCGAGGTTATGATGAAAAATGAAAATCGGATAAAACCGAAATGCCTCGAAACGCGTGCCCACAGGCGCGCAAATCGAGGCGATAATAAAATGGAAAATCGGATAAAACCGAAGTACCTCGAAACGCGTGCCCACAGGCGCGCAAATCGAGGCGATGATGAAAGATGAAAATCGGATAAAACCGAAGTGCCTCGAAACGCGTGCCCACAGGCGCGCAAACCGAGGCGATGATGAAAGATGAAAATCAGATAAAACCGAAGTGCCTCGAAACGCGTGCCCACAGGCGCGCAAACCGAGGCGATGATGAAAGATGAAAATCGGATAAAACCGAAGTGCCTCAAAACGCGTGCCCACAGGCGCGCGAACCGAGGCGATGATGAAAGATGAAAATCGGATAAAACCGAAGTGCCTCGAAATGCGTGCCCACAGGCGCGCAAACCGAGGCAATGATAAAATGGAAAATCGGATAAAACCGAAGTACCTCGAAACGTGTGCCCACAGGCGCGCAAACCGAGGCGATGATGAAAGATGAAAATCGGATAAAACCGAAGTGCTTCGAAACGCGTGCCCACAGGCGCGCAAACCGAGGCGATGATGAAAGATGAAATGGCACACGGAATACCGCGATGGGCTCACACCAACATGGGAGAGCCTCAGCTCACTCACATAGGAGGCCGTCGGGTAAAAACAAAGCTGTCTCGAAACGCGTGCCCGCGGACACGCAAATCGAGGAATGCACAAAATGGCATACAGAATGCAGTGATGGGCTTATGCCAACATGAGAGAGCCTCAGCCGCACTCACATAGGCTGCCGTCGGATAAAACAGAGGTGCCTCGAAATGCGTGCACACGGGCACGCAAACCGAGGCAATGCATTTAAGGCATGAAATGACATGGGAAATGATATGCAAGCATGCAAACCATATTTCAGCACCTAAATAAAGGGGGAAACAGCCCCGAAACAATTCGAAATGACACCCGAAGCATGCAATCATCCCGAAAATGTGAAATTAAGCCCCGAAATGGCCTATAGCCATGCTATACATGCAAAATATGATTATGGCAGCAAGAACAGCGGCAAGGCAGTCCCAAAAATGGCTTATTTCAGTAGCAAACAAGGCCAAAATGCTAACATGGATAGATCAACAATATCATACAAGATTAATGGCCAAAAGAGCATTATAAAGGGAGATGGTATATAGAAAATTCAAATGGACAAACTTTCTTCTACAACATTAAAGAGGACCCAAAAATAAGCATATATGCAGAATATGGCAGCCTCTAAATCATAAGACAAACATGCTAGAAATGGAAGGCAAAATGGAGCCACAAAAGGGTATAACACAAGACATGCAATCTGTACATCAAATGACCAAACCTTCTTCATGAAACATGTAAAGGGGGTCAAAATAAGACTAAAACCAGTAGGGGTCGAAGTCCCAAAAACAAACACAAATAGGTCAAAAATTGCATACAAAATATGGCACACTTGATGAAATTTGAAGGGGGTGGTATATACAATGGCCAAATGAAGTTGAGCTCCTCTACAATGTTGTAGAGGGGCTTAAAATAAGCAAGAAAGCAGTAGGGGTCGGAGCCCCAAAAACCAACACAAATAGGTCAAAAATTGCATGCAAAAATGTGACAATCTTGATGAATATTGAAGGAACTAGTATATATGAGCACCAAATGAAGTTGAGCCCTTCTACAATGTTGTAGAGGGGCTCAATATGAGCATAAAACCAGTAGGGGTCGGAGCCCCAATTCTCAACCAATTGGAGTAGGGAAATGAATCAAGAAAAAGCCCTAAAAGTTGGTTTTGAAGACTTACCCTTGAAGACTTGTCTTTCTTTGCTTCTTGGCTTGGATTTGTAGCCTCTTGACCTCTGAAGAACACTTCCTCGCTGCTGGAATCGAAGTTGGAATGGTGAGGCTAGGTGTTGGTGAAGAAATCAAGCAAGACTTGAAGCTTTTTTGAAGGTTTTGGCTATGGAGATTAGGGTTTTTGCTTAAGTGTTCTTGAAGACAATTCTTGTAACCTTGAGGAAGGAGCTGATGGTCCCTTTAAATAGGCAAAACAAGGTGTACAAGGGGAGGGAAATGGAGGCAATCTTTCCCTCCCAAAATATCCCCCGGATGGGGTGATATTTTGGCAAAAATATCCGGACAGCTGGGATGAGCTGGAAAGCAAGAATCCGGTCGGCCAGGTGGTTCTCTGCAAGGTGGCCGGCCAGCCACCCCTCCTGGCCGGCCAGCCACCTTCCATGGCCGGCCAGCCACCCCTCAAAAATGAAAAGTTGAATTAGTGGCCGACCACCACTTTTTTGTGTCCTCCCATGTGTGTAGAACAAGGCCCCAAGGTTGGAATTTGGCAACTCTGAAGCAGAAGTCACAACATAGAGCTTGAAGGAGAGGCTCAAAAATGAACTTTTGAATTTCTGGCCGACCACCAACTTTTAGGGTCCTCCCAGATGTGTGCAACAAGGTTCCAAGGTCGGAGATTGGCAACACTGAAGCAGGAGCCACAACATAGAGCTTGAAGGAGAGGCCCAAAAATGAACTTCTGAATTTCTGGCCGACCATGCTTGTTTAGGGTCCTCCCATGTCCCTTGATCACAAATATGTAGCTTTGGTTGGAAGAAAATAC
Organism: Camellia granthamiana; assembly: GCA_036172215.1. Lineage (NCBI taxonomy): Eukaryota > Viridiplantae > Streptophyta > Magnoliopsida > Ericales > Theaceae > Camellia > Camellia granthamiana. Next base: position 114,730,472 of record CM069912.1, on the reverse strand, counting down.
CCCCAAGGTATTCAACATTGGCCCGGAAGTGAGAAAAACGGGCTCCGGAGGAGCGAAACTGGCTATCTGGGATAATTGCTGGCCTCCCACCCCCCAGTGATCTTCCTGGTGTTGAAACAGAGGTACCTGCCAAGTTTGAACAAAAACTAATGAGAAATGAACGCTCGGAGCCAAAACCGAGCAATTCGGGATCCCGAAAATGGGCTGCGGGTGCCGGAAGTGGTGTTCGGCAGCGAAGTGGGTATCTGCGACCCCAGTGTCCCTCGGAATGACAAAACAGAGGTTCCTGCCAAAAATCAGAGAAAACTGATGCAAAATGAATGCTCGGGGCCTAAACCGCGCGATTCGGGGTCTCGAAAACCGGCTACAGGCACCGAAAGTGGCATACGGCCACGAAGTGGGCATCAGAGGCCCCAGTGTTCCTCGGAATGATAAAACAAAGGCACTTGCCAAAAACCGGAGAAATCGGAGATGGTTGGGCGGTCCCGAACCGAGGCACACGGCCTGACGGTCCCGAAAACCGGGAACCGGGCTCCGAAATGGGCAAAATGGCCTACGGCCACGAAAATTAGCTCACGGCCACCAAGAGATGGTCTACGGGACCACTCCCTTCCCTCAGGAAAGAAAACAGAGAAAACCGAGCCTGGTTCGCAAACCGAGACAAGGTAGAGAAGAAAGTTCGGAAGTCCGGAGGCAGGGCGCACGGCCGCAACTCTGAGACTTCTGAACGAGCACAGTATGCAACATCACCAAGCGCTCAATCGGTGACGTCTAAGTCTTGAGGACGGTCAAAAATGGGGTGTCTACACTAGGTTTTGGAATGTTTAGAGAGAGAGAGAGGGGTGAGAAAATAACTCAAAAAGTGTGTTTCTTGGACTGATATATACGTAGATCACTCGAGCGCAAGAATTGTCGCTGGAGCGACTAGACACAACGATGACACCGCTCGAGCACAAGAATGGTCGCTCGAACGCACAATGCACCTCTCTCAATGGTTTAGACCTATAAAAGTTCGATCGAGTGTAAGAAGCGTCACTCGAGTGTGGATATCAAACTCTCAGTAATTTTGCAAACTGTAAAAGACTGCTCATGCACAAGAAGCTTCGCTCGAGCGAACAAGCAAAATTCTAGGCAAAGACTCATTTGAAAAACGAACTCTCAATCTGTTTCAAATGCAATCACAATACTCACATGTAATAACCCGACCCTCGTACATGTTTTCTGGTATGCTTTCAGTCCCCTGTTCTGTGCATTTGTATGCTTATAATGAAATTTCATGTGAAATTAAGTTTAATTAAGTGAATCTTATGATTATAGATTCATATCTGTCGAATAAGAGAAAAATCTGTTGCAATTATAATGTTTGGATCAGAAATTGGAAGCTTTAGAAGCTTAATTATCTGAAATTGACCTTATATTTGAGATCAGCGTAATTTTTAAGTCATAATAAGCATTTTTGTGAAAATCTGATTCGGAATGATTGAACTAATTAAATTTTGTTTTATTCAACATTTAGATATATATATATATATATATCTATCTCAACCATTGACTTCATATTCTTGAACTCAAAAATATCTCCTGAGAGAGAGGTAGAAGAGGAGAGTTAGAAAAGAAGAGGAGAAGTTCACCAAGGGAGGAAAATTGGGAAAATTGAGAGGGGTTGTGAAGATTTAAGTTCAAGGTAGGTTTAATCCATCCCTAAGAACCTCTCTAACTGATTTGAATTGAATTTCAATTTGTGTTCATGTAAACTAGGGTTTGTGAGTGAGGTTATATATGTGATAATTGCCTAATTGGAGAGGTGTTCTTATTGTTTATTTATGTTGAGTTGAGTTGAGCTTCATGGGAAGAAATTACACTTTATTTTCTTGGTATTGCATATTGAGCTCATTTATAGAATTAGATGATTATATATATATAATTGAAGACCAATTGAGTTGTGTATGTGAATTGGAGGAGAGTGAAGCCCTAATTGAGAGTTGTGATTTATGTTAGTATAATATTATATTATCCTATTGTGTTAAATTCCTTGATTTGGTACCTTGTAGTGTAATTGCTTTGTTGAATTTTTGGCTTGATTTCGGACTGCACAAACAGGGCAGAATCGCCGCACGTGCGGGGCTCACAGCCACACGTGCGGGAAGCACTGTCGTACGTGCGGGGCCCACAGCCACACGTGCGGAAAACAGGGGATTTGAGGCTGAAGCTACTGGAAAAAGGACACGTGCGAGACCTCACAGTCGCACGTGCAGGGCTCACAGCCGCACGTGCGGCCCATGCTGGAAATTTCTGTCTACTCTATTTCACCTGTTTGACCCTCTGGTGTTATTAAAATCTGTATTGGATGCCTCTTCAATGTTTGTAAATTCGTTTGAAGCGAAACGAATCAAATATTGTTTACATCGGAGAATGAACTAATTTCTGAACTGCGCGTGTGTGTAGGTCACATTCCAGAAGGAACCATCGCTCTACCACCGCACTGTGAGTAATAGTAGTTTAATGATAGGCTATGCTTACTTCTCGTGCTTATGATTTATATATGGTTGTCGAGAATGACATATACTACTGATATTGTGCTCTGACTGAATTGACGAACATGATGAAACGATGGCATTAATATGGACCTATGGTCATTCTGTATAAAAGTGGGCCCAAGGCCGTTATGATGTGAATTGCTTTGTCCCCATTAATGTAGTGATACATTTGCCTTCTGTTCATCGTTAAAATTAATGTTCTGTTATTCGCGAGACAACTATGTCAACTTACAATAAACCATGGGGAAAATCTATGTGCATTATTGGGTAGTACGTTTTGCTTACTGTTGATAGTTAATATTAACATTCTGTTATCTGTAAGTTAACTGTATTGATTCATGATAAACAAATGGAACGTATGTGCATTATGGAACTACGATATCTTTGTGTCTCTGGAGTCGTTCAATCTGTTAATATCTGGGCCAAAGGCCAATCTGTTAATATCTGGGCCAGAGGCCAATCTGTTGATATCTGGGCCTGAGACCGGTCTGTAAATTCTGTTTGGCCTAAGGCCATTCTGTTCATTGAGATACTGGGCTTGAAACCACTCTGTATAAAGATTGGGCCCAAGGCCGTTCTGGAAATATTTATAAGAAAAGATTAACCATGTAACCTTTGTACTTATATACATTATGATTCAAGTTTATTCATTACATTAATTGTTTAAGTACTATTATTCACCGAGCCTCGCTCACTTTGTGTTATGTCTGTCTCTGTAGGCAATCAACCTGGAAGTCGGTCTTAGTCCAGCTTTGGTCACTCCTTTTTCGTCAAGCAATATGAAGAAGCTTATGTGTTTTGTGGCGTGTCCTTAGTGACCCCTAGTTTGGCCTTTAATCTTTTAATTGGTCGTGTATAACCTTCTTTACCAACATTTTTGTTGTATGCCCACATGCGAGGCTGGTTCTGTGCATATGTCTATATATGTTATTGTGTGACTGCAAATATCTGCTTCTTGTATATCTGTCTATCATATTTGGAACTGTTTAATGGCACATTGAGATCCTGGCATATAGGTATGAGCTCGATGGATGTTAATTTATATTATTTTATGTTATTAAATGCTTCCATTCAGGCCCTATATGTTGTATGTATCGAATTAACTGTCCGTTTCTGAAGTGAGCATGTCCAAACTTTCAGGGGTAGGTTTGGGGCGTGACATCACACAACCCAATTCAACAAGGAATGAGATGAACAAGGACATGAACAACCATCAAGACAAATGATCTTGGATCCAAAACAATAAACGGGTCGAGACTAAACTAGAATCGTTATAATTATTATTCTCATTTCTTTGGAACCAATAGAGGATTCGGTGGTCTGGCATTTTAATTCAAAAGGAAGTTATACAGTAAAATCTGGTTATCATATAGCAACGTCGAGAAGGTATGCTCTAACTAATCAACTTCCTTCAGCTTCGTTCCAGCTGCCGTAAAGGTTTTGGAAGCAAATTCGGACTCTCAAGGTCCCTCCAAAAATCTGCCATTTCTGGTGAAAGGTGTGCAAAAATGAAATTACGTCCAAAGATAATCTTTTTAAGAGAAAGTGTGCTCCCACAAACTCCTGCCCCATATGTAATAAAGCTGTGGAATCAGTTGAACACTTAATTTTTGGTTATGATTAGGTCAAAGCTATTTGGCTTGGGAGTGACTTAAATTACAAAGTGAGGTACAGTGACATTCAATCTGTGATGCACCGGTCATGTGAGATGACGGATCAGTTCACAAATGATGAGGATCGTGTTGGGTATACCTCCTTATTGGAGTGTGGGACCCAATTGGTTTTGGAAAAAGAGTTTAATTTGGTTTAGTATTAATTATAATATATTTTTATATATTATATTTAATTTGTGGAGACCCAATCCAATTTGAAAACAACTAAGGTTTGATAATAAACCCTAAATTTACAATATTTTAGGGTTTGTTTTTGCTCATCCCGAGGTGAAGAGAACGGCTGCTACACGTACTCCACTTTGGTGAAATCAATTATTTGGGTGTGTAAACAGTGGAATTAATTTGGGTGGTTCTTTGCTTCTTCTTCGGTGTTGATTTGATTCGTTATTTTGGATCTTTTACAACTCTGGTTCTGAAGATTTTTGTTCGTCTATTTGGTGAGGTCTTTCCTCTTGTTTATTTGTGATTATTTGGAATTCACCTAAGGGTGGTTTTGTGAGACCATTAGTGTCTCATTTGTAATCGTTTGGAACTTATTTGGTTGATAGTGGAATCGGATTTCGATCTCGTGGACGTACCTCACATTGAAGGAACTACATAAAAATTCTTGTGTTGTTTCTGATTTAATTTTTCCGCATTAGTTTTTATTCCCATTGATTGATTTACTTGTGGGGAATCATAGATTTTCCCTAACAATTGGTATCAGAGCTTACGGTTTATTTGGGTCTATTTATTTGTGTAAATCAATGAAGGGGAATGTGGGTCGTATGTCTAGCTTCAATGGAAGCAATTGGGTAACTTGGAAAACTAAAATGGAGAACCTATTATTTTGTAAAGATTTGTATGGGCCCATTAAGGGTGATAGTGGCAAACCCGAAGGTATGAAAGATGATAAGTGGAAGAAGCTTAATCGAAAAGCCGTTGGTGTTATCCGTTGGCCTTTATAATAGAAAATCAGCCACAAATAAAGCTTTTCTGTTTCGTAAGTTGGTTAATTTAAAATATAAAGATGGCAGCCCCATTCCAGAACATTTGAATGAAATAAAGAGTATTGTTAACCAACTTGCTTCTATGAAAATTATTTTTGATGATGAGTTGTAGGCTTTGATGCTATTTAATTCTTTGCCTGAAAGTTGGGAGACTTTGGTTGTGACCGTTAGTAATTCGGCACCCGATGGAGTTGTCACAATGGGTCAAGTCACTAGTAGCCTGTTGAATGAAGAAACTAGAAGAAAATCAGCGGGTTCCTCTCATTCAGAAGCATTTGTTGTGAGAGGCCGAAGTAAAACAAGGGGGAGGAGTAAGACTCCTCATGGTCGTGATCAAAGCCGTGACAAATCAAAAGATGGTTCTTTTTCAAAGAAAGACATTGAGTGCTATTAGTGCCATGAGAAAGGGCACATGAAGCGGGAATGCCGAAAGCTCAAGAACAAAGAGAAAAGGCATGACAAAAATGTGGATAAGAAGTAAGAAGATACAACGGCAGTTACTACCGATGATCTCATGGTCGTTTGTGAAGATGATTGTATCAATTTTGTGGGCCAAGAGAGCAATTGGGTGATTGATTCAGGTGCTTCTTTTCATGTGACTTCTCAAGTTGATTTCTTCACTACCTACACCGAAGGAGATTATGGTTCTGTTCGAATGGGTAATGAAGGTTTGTCCAAGATTATTGGCATGGATGATGTTTGCTTGGAAACAAATTTAGGCTGCAAGTTGTTGCTTAAAGATGTGAGGCATGTTCCCGACATTCGCCTCAATTTGATCTCTACTAGGAAGTTAGATGATGAAGGCTTCAACAACAAATTTGGTGATGGGATATGGAAGCTCACAAAGGGTTCTTTGGTGGTGGCTAAGTGCAAGAAGACTCATACACTTTATTCGATGCAAGGAAAAATTTGTAAAGGTGTTGTCAATGCACTTGAAGATGATACTTCTACCGAATTGTGGAACAAACGGCTTGGCCACATGAGTGAAAAGGGGCTGCAAGTATTGTTTAAGAAAGAACTTCTACCCGGTTTGAAAGGTACACATCTCAAAACTTGTGTTCATTGTTTGGCGGGTAAACAACATAGAATTTCTTTTCATAAAATGGTTGCTTCTAGAAAAGAAAATGTTTTGGAGTTGATTCATTCAGATGTTTGTGGTCCTTTAAAAGTTAGAACACATGGTGGTGCACTTTATTTTGTTACTTTCATTTATGATTATTCAAGGAAAGTTTGGGCTTTTCTACTAAAAACTAAAGATCAAGTTCTAGAAGTATTTAAGCATTTTCAGGCCATGGTTGAAAGAGAAACAGGGCAAAAATTAAAGTGCATCCGATCAGACAATGGTGGTGAATACATTGGGCCATTTGATGAGTATTGTCTTAGCCAAGGTATTCGGCATCAAAAGATAGTTAAGAAGACTCCTCAACAAAATGGCGTTGCCGAGGGGATGAACTGCACCATTGTGGAAAGAACAAGGTGTTTGCTTTCACAAGCTAAATTGCCAAGATCCTTTTGGGGTGAGACATTGAAGACAGCGGTTGACGTGATCAATTTGTCTCCTTCCTATCCTTTGAATGGTGATGTTCCAGAAAGAGTTTGGACTGGCAAAGATGTGTCTTATGAGCACTTGAAAGTGTTTGGTTGCCGAATTTTTGCTCACATTCCAAAGGATGAGAGGTCCAAGCTTGATAGTAAGTCAAGACAATGTATTTTTCTTGACTATGGGCGTGATGAATTTGGGTATAGATTGTGAGATCCGGTCGACAAGAAAGTCATTCGAAGCCGTGATGTTGTGTTTCTTGAAGACCAAACAATTGAAGACTTTGGCAAAGGTGATCAACCGGAGCAAAAAACTAGTGATCTCATTGACATAGATCCATCTCCTTCATCTTCAGTTGATGATGAAAATGGGAGAGATGTGCAGTCACCTATTGAAGATGTGGAGGATGATGCTAATCCTAATGAAGTTAAGCCAGAAATTGAGGAAGAGTATCCAACTCAAGAACCGCCACCACAACTTGAGTTAAGAAAATCTATAAGGGACCGACAACCTTCAAGAAAGTATCTTCCCAATGAATTTGTATTGATTTCTGATCAAGGGGAGCCTGAGAGCTACCAAGAAGCAATTGAGCATGCAAAGAAAGATGATTGGAAAAAGGCCATGGAAGAGGAGATGAATTCCTTACTTGAAAATCACACTTATGATTTAGTGAAGTTGCCTAAAGGAAGGAAAATTCTGAAAAATAAGTGGGTTTTCAAATTGAAGAATGATAGGAAGAATCTGAGATACAAAGCACATCTTGTTGTGAAAGGCTTTGGGCAAAAGAAAGGTATTGACTTTGACGAGATTTTCTCACCGGTTGTAAAGATGTCTTCTATTCGGGTTGTACTTGGCATGGCTGCAAGTATGAACCTTGAAGTTGAGCAACTTGATGTGAAGACCGCATTTCTTCATGGTGATTTTGAAGAAGAAATTTACATGGAGCAACCGGAAGGTTTTGTGGAAAAAGGGAAAGAGAAATTTGTTTACAAATTGAAGAAAAGTTTGTATGGTCTCAAGCAAGCCCCGCGGCAATGGTACAAAAAATTTGACTCTTTCATGATGAATAATGGTTTTTCTAAAACCACTTCGGACCATTGTGTGTTTGTGAAAAATTTCCCAGATGGTGAATTTATTATTCTTTTGCTTTATGTTGATGACATATTAATTGTGGGTCAAGATTCTACCATGATAAATAGGTTGAAATTGGAGTTGAGCAAGTCTTTTGCTATGAAAGATTTGGGACCGGCAAAGCAAATCCTTGGTATGAAAATTGTTCGTGATCGCAAAGAGTGGCTGATTTGGTTGTCTCAAGAAAGCTATATTGAGAAAGTTCTTGAGAGGTTCAACATGAATAAAGCAAAGCCAGTTGGTTGTCCACTTGCGGGTCACTTCAAACTTAGTTCGAATCAATGTCCTATAAGCGAAAAAAACAAAGAAGAGATGTTGAAAGTTCCTTATGCTTCTGCAGTTGGTTCTTTGATGTACGCCATGGTTTGTACAAGGCCGGATATTGCTCACGCAGTTGGTGTGGTGAGTCGTTTTCTCTCTAATCCGGGTAAAGAACATTGGGCAGCGGTAAAATGGATTCTAAGGTATCTTCGAGGGACTTCGAAGGTGTGCTTGTGTTTTGGGGATGGTAAAGCCGATACTTGATAGGCTCACAAATTCTGACATGGCCGGTGATATTGATTCTAGGAAATCTACTTCGGGGTACTTGATGACTTTTGCAAGGGGAGCTGTGGCATGGCAATCTAAATTACAAAAATGTGTTGCTCTCTCAACTACTGAAGCTGAATTTATTACCATTACAGAAGCTTGTAAAGAAGAGTTATGGTTGAAGAAATTTTTGCAAGAATTGGGTTTGAAGCAAGAAAAGTATGTGCTTTATTGTGATAGTTAAAGTGCTATTCACTTGAGTAAAAATTCTACTTTTCATTCGAGATTGAAACACATTGATGTGAGATACCATTGGATTCGTGATGTGTTAGACTCGAAATTGTTACAACTCGAAAAGGTTCACACGAATGATAATATTTCGGATATGTTGACTAAGATTTTGTCGAGGGATAAACATTTGAAGTATCGAACTTTGGCGGGTATGGTTGATATCTCCACCTAAGTCGGTAAGGGAAGAATTGTTGGGTATATCTGCTTATTGGAGTGTGGGACCCAATTGGTTTTGGAAAAAGAGTTTAATTTGGTTTAGTATTAATTATAATATATTTTTATATATTATATTTAATTTGTGGAGACCCAATCCAATTTGGAAACAACTAAGGTTTGATAATAAACCCTAGATTCACTTGAGTAAAAATTTTACTTTTCATTCGAGATCGAAACACATTGATGTGAGATACCATTGGATTTGTGATGTGTTAGACTCGAAATTGTTGCAACTCGAAAAGGTTCACACGGATGATAATATTTCGAATATGTTGACTAAGACTTTGTCGAGGGATAAACATTTGAAGTGTCAAACTTTGGAGGGTATGGTTGATATCTCCACCTAAGTCGGTAGGGGGAGAATTGTTGGGTATACCTCCTTATTGGAGTGTGGGACCCAATTGATTTTGGGAAAAGAGTTTAATTTGGTTTAGTATTAATTATAATATATTTTTATATATTATATTTAATTTGTGGAGACCCAATCCAATTTGGAAACAACTAAGGTTTAATAATAAACCCTAGATTCACAATATTTTAGGGTTTGTTTTTGCTCATCCCGAGGTGAAGAGAACGGCTGCTACACATACTCCACTTTGGTGAAATCAATTATTTGGGTGTGTGAACAGTGGAATTAATTTGGGTGGTTCTTTGTTTCGTTTTCGGTGTTGATTTGGTTCGGTATTTTGAATCTTCTACAATTATGGTTCTGAAGATTTTTGTTCGTCTATTTGGTGAGGTCTTTCCTCTTGTTTATTTGTGATTATTTGGAATTCACCTATGGGTGGTTTTGTGAGACCATTAGTGTCTCGTTTGTAATCGTTTGGAACTTATTTGATTGATAGTGGAATCGGATTTCGATCTCGTGGACGTACCTCACATTGAAAGAACCACGTAAAAATTCTTGTGTTGCTTCTGATTTAATTTTTCCGCGTTAGTTTTTATTCCCATTGATTGATTTACCTTGTGAAGAATCATAGATTTTCCCTAATAGATCGAAAGTCTTTTTTCAGTAAGGTAGCATGATTGATGAGTTGGTTTATTTGGAAAGATTGAAACAACTTTGTTTTTAATCAAATCCCGGTGAAGCCCTCATTGACTTTACATCGAGCTCGAGAGGCTATGAAGGAATTTGAAGACGCTGCTAGACTACATGGGGAACCCCAAAGGCAGTCCCTGATTTCGGTCCTTTGCTGGAGAGGAGAATTGGACTCCTCCTGCTCATGGTAGTTTCAAAGTAAATTTTGACATAGCAACAAAGAGAGGATCAACAAAGGTTGCTGTTGCTGTGGTGGTGGGGGACTCAGGTGGGAATTTGGTGGATGGAGTCACAAAGAAAGTCCATATATCATCATCCTTTCAAGGAGAAGCGTTGTTATGTCGGTGGGCCTGCATTGTGGCTCAAGATTATAGTCCATCAAATGTGGAAATTGAAGGGGATAACAGATCTGTAATTCAGTTGAGTGTCTCCGAAAGTGTCCCTCCATGGGATTATGGTGCCATTTTCAATGACAATAAAAAGTATAGCAGCTCAGAAAAGTCTCAATTTTCGTTGGAGTCCGAGACCTTCAAACAAGGTGGCTTATTGGCTTGCAAATGTTTGTCTCCATGATTGTCTTCCGTTAGATTGGGTGACAAATCCCCCCGTTGCTTTATCAGATTTGCTTAGTTCTTCTGGGTAGGGGGTGTTCTGTTCTTTTTTTGATTGTTTTCCTAGATTTTCTCTAATCAAAAAAAAAAAAAGTCATTTTAAAAACTGCAATTGCTTATATTTATTCTAATCCACATTAACAATATCATCAAGAATATTTATAAATAAATAAATAAAAAGAAGACAAAATTGATATGCATAACACATGATTCACTACAACTAAAGCATACAAAAAGCAAAGAATAACATCAGCAAGATATTATGCAAATAGATAAGCTCAAGCACAAGTATAGTGTATGAAAGAAGCAAGCCTTGATCATTTTTGGTAGTGAAGATAATTATCACTGTCTCATCACATACCAAGCATTCAGCAAGCATCACATTTTGCGTCCTTGAGTTCCATCACGGAACCTAGGCATTTATCATCTTTGAACTAACAACTTCTACTCTGAAGTTAAGTCCTTTAGCTAGAGGGCGCAGCTGCTCAATCTCTACGAAAACTGGTTGTTTATTTTGTTCACCCATTCCCTAAAACTCTTTTGACATACCAGTGTACAGAAAACTAATTAGTAAAACACAAAAATGTCCCTCTTCTAGAACAAAAAGACAAGGGAATCCTTATTTGTATGAATGATGCAAAACATGGTCAAACTTTTCTGTAAAAAAACAAAATTACACTTTTTTTCAGTAGTGAATTAAAGTTCTAATACGGATAAGGGCATCTCCAACCCTAGCCCAAAACTTAAATTTGAGTACAAAGCCACTAAAATCTCCCACTCCTTTACTCAAATCTATATCAAATTGAGTTTTATTCCAATTTTGATTCAAATCAAGAGTACCCATTTCGTTCACTCGAATTTCTATTCAATCCAAACTTGACACATAAGTGCTGCTACCCAAATTCTCGAACTCCTAGCATCCAATCAAGACTTGACACTTAGAAATTTTTCTCAAATTCCATTGCAGTGCTTCATATCAAATTAAGCTTTTTATTCAAATTTCTACTGAATTTGAGAAGTATTTCAAGTAAGGGTTGGAAATGGCTAAGAATCCCAAATCAAATTGGTCCTAAAATAATAATATGTGATGAAGTTATCTTTTTAAAACAAGAACAATAATTCATTGGGATGTATTGAGAGAAAGGCGAATTATCATATAAACAAAATAACGATAATTCATTGGGATGTATTGAGAGAGACGAATTATCATATAAACAAAAGGATAATGCGTGGTAGCTCGAAAAACTACGGCTCGATTTTGGCTCGAATGTCCTAAAACGACGTCGTTTTGGCTCGACAGCCCAAAACGACGTCGTTTTGGACCGCCTTTTTTTTTTTTTTTTTTTTTTTTTCTTCCTTTTCTTTCGTCTTCTTCGTTGATTCAACAGAGGAGAGAGAGAGAGAACGAGAGGGAGAGAAAGAGAGGGAGAGGGAGAAGACGCCGATCGTCTTCTTCGATTCAACAGAGGAGAGAGAAGTCGCCGCCGATCGTCTCGTCGCCCAGCTTCGATCGTCTCGCCGATGCCGATGACCAGCTCCCGCCGATCGTCTCGTCGCCCAGTCGCCGATGACCAGCTCCGATCCTCCCCCTCCCCCTCCCCCTCCCCCTCCCCTGTATTAGGGCCCCCCTCCCCTCCCCCTCCCCTCCCCTCCCCTCCCCTCCCCTGCTGAAAATCGAGCCGCGTGGCTCGAAACCATTTCGAGCTACCAATCGGTGCTCTAAACAAAATCAGCTTGGTTCAGGGGAAAGTAAAATAATAAAGTTTTGCCACCAAATCATTTAGGTTTTGATTCCGATCACACGCAATTTGATCATATCTTTCAAACATCATTATTTAACTAATGCGTTTACAGGATTGGAGATATTACTGTGGCTTAGTGGGTGTTTGAGAAGTTGCTATTTTAGTAGGCTATTTTAGTAGGTTAAAATTTTTGTGTTTGGGAAGATAGATTTTTTTGTAGTTGAATGTAATGTTTGTGAAAGAAAAAATGAAATGATTATGAGTTTGATGTGACATTTACTATTTTAGCCTATTTTGTCATTTTGTGAATTTTAGCCTAAAAAACCAAAAAAAACCTTTGCCAAACACCCCCCTAGTCACATCAGGATCATGTGGTGTTTGGATGAGAGTTTTTTTTATTATTATTCGAATAGATTATATTGTAAGATTTCAATTAACTTAATTCTTTGTAAGAATGGTATATTTGATGAACTCTATAAAATAAATTGTTCGAATCATTAAAAAATGCTTGAAAAATTCTCTCACTAGAGTGCCACAGCACCCTAGTCACATATAGATCATTCATAATTCAAATTATTCTTTCCATAATTCAAATTGTTCATAGGATTTGTTAAATAGATCATTCATGTAAAAAATCAAATTTATTATACATCTACAATTCCATGACAAAAGCACATTTGTTTTTTAAAAAATAAATAGTCAACATGATTTTGATAATTTTTTTTAAAACAATCAAAATCGGATCATGAATTTGCGGGTTTCCTATTACCTTGATCTTTTACGAGAATAATATACTCGACGAACTCTACAAAATGAACGATTCGGATCATGAAAAAAGATTCGAAAAAATCCGCCACTAGAGCGTCACAACACCTTGCTGTAACAATGGTCACCTTAGTGGGATAAGCTCCCCGCCATACTTACATCTCTCCATACTCATCTATATTTCTCTTGTGAGCCCAAATTCAAACTCACATCAATAATCTGAACCGTCTACTTTGTAAATTCAATAATAAAGGTCATTCATACAAAAAAAAATTGATTTTATCGGACATATATAAATATAAGAACAAATCACATTTTGTTTTATAAAATGAATAACAAATAGGATTGTAAACTAAAACTATTATTTTGTAAAATAAAACGTAATTTATTTATGTGTTTATAGTTATCTAATAAATTTAATTTTTTTTATATAAATAATTTTTACTGCACAACTTATGAAATAAACGATTTAAATCATAAAAATAAAATAAAAAATCTGAATTAAGATCCCAAAAAAAAAAAAAAAAAGTGAATGAAAAGATGAAATAGGAAGGAGAGCTAGCATCCCAGGTCCTGCGTTTACATCACAAATCAAAACAATAAATCTGAATTCAATATTCCCAATAAATAAGAAATATTTTTTTACGATGATCTGAAGGCCAAAGAGCTCTGGGTTCAGAGAGACTAGAGCAAGCAGTTTTGTTTTTTTACTATTATAATAATAATAATAATAATAAAATTAAAGAAAATAGACGAAATTGTTTTATTTATATGTATATATTCGCTTTGTAGAGCCGGCTCTGATTTTTCTAGCGCCCGAAACAAACTTTTAACATATATATTTAAAAATAAAAAAAAAATGTTTCAAAATAAGTTTTTAATATGAACCGATTTTGAATTTTTTTTGTCAAAATTAGACTAGTTAATAATTTAAATTTTATTTAAAAATTTTGCACTTTCATATAAATGTGTATAAAACTCAAATTATTAGTTGCGTGGATAAATCAATTATTATGAACGTGTTTGTGATTATCATGAAATACTTTTATAAGAAGTGTGACTTCTCTGATATTGAAATTATAGAGATCCGAATTCACAGGCTTCGTTTGGTATAAAAAGTCTGGACTAAAATAACCATAAAAAGACAAAATAGGCTAAAAACTAATAAGATAAAATATCACTTTCAAATCATAATTATTTCATTTTTTTCTCTCACAAAAGTCAAAAAATTCAAAATACCTATCTCAAATTAGGCTTTTTAACTCCATGCTAAAATAACCAAAAAGTCAAAAAGATAAAAAAACCAACCCATATCCCAAACGAAGGCTCACATTCTCATTCTCTCCCAAGATTACTGTTATTCAAATATAGCCTAAAATTAAGGATCAAAGTAATCCAAGCTAACATCCTAAACAAAAAATGAACAAACTATAACAATGTATCACTTAAACATGATAATTTTCACTTGTAAAATTACTAATCAAACTTGTTTTACCAATTTGCAAGTCAAATCCATTTAATTTTTCTCATTACATAGTTAACTTCATATAAGACTGTACGGGGGATAGATATTCGATAACGCCCGTACTCCTTGCGTCCAAGCTCCGCTTCTATCCGATTAACCTGCGAACACAACGGCGGTGAGCTACCCGGCGGTGTGTTGCCGGAAAACCCATCCGACGGTCAAGTTAGCACACACTCAAAGAGAGAGAGAGAAAGAGAGAGGAGCTGAATGAATGTTAAAGTTTCTCTCACCAACTGATGTTCCATGACCAGCATGGGGGACACAGTCATGCTTATATACTTTCTGCGCTCGACCTCCTGCGTCCTTCGCTTATTGACACGTGAGCTGCTCTCCTATCTGTCAGCGTAAATTCAACTAAACACCACCTAATCAAAACCGCCAGTTGGCATCGGCGGGAATGGGCAGCCCGGCGGAATTATCTCGGCTTCCTTCGATTGTGCTACTTAATGAGCCCAACAGCGCCACTCGCCGAGCCCCATTACAACCGAGCTCCGTGGCATTACAGTACGACCGAGCTCCAGACAGGTTAGGCTGGTCTAAGGGAGACCTTTTCGCCGAGCTACATACGCGACCAATAAGCCCGGGTTGACAGACGATCATCTTGGCCGAATGGTCCCTGGACCTCAACCGAGCAAACCAACTGTGGATTAGCCCAACTTAGCTCGGCCCAAATGCACTCGGACCTTTTTTCTGTCCGGCCTCTACCACGGCCCAGAGCCAGATTGTGAATCGCCCTCTCAAAGACTTAATCATTTCAATTTTGAAAAGTTTCTTTTGCAGAAGCAATTTTAACAACTGTTGTCAATAGTATTTTATACATAATTCATGCATTTGAGAAACAATTATCTATTAGCTTTAAAAAGTTCATAACATCAATTAGCTTTTTGATTTATTTTTAGAAGGCCCTTTTTTATGAACAAATATAATGACAGAATTTTTTAGAGGCCCTTTTTATAACAAATATTTTGAGGCCCAAATCGATTGCTTGCTGAGCTTGTCCAAAGCGGAGCCCGCACTCATGAGGAAGAACAATTTTATAAACTCACTTTAATTATTCCAAATTTATTCTGGTTTGAGATTGGATTGGTATAATATAATATTTATATGTAGAATAAATTTGAATCATAAAATGATAATTCTAAATAATTTTTTGATAATTAACCGGAATTTATAGTATTACTGCATGAGAAAACAGTAAAAAAAAGTTTATGGTCAGGAAAATTGTCCAAATGTTAAATATATGTTGGTGTTGTTTGGTTCAACTTAGAGTTATTTTGAGAATTGACTTTTTTAATCATTTTTTACAAAAAAAAAAAAAAAATGTGTAAACAAAAGAAAGAAAAATTGTTTCAAAATTCAATTCAAAATTTATTTTCAAAACTCATAACCAAATACATAACTCAAAATTCAATTCAAAACTCAAACTAAACTCTTTTCAAAATTGTATTTTTTTTAAAAAAATCAAAAAATATTTTTTAAAATCATGATTTGAGTATGGAGTTGTGTTTTGAGAAGTTTTGGGTTGAGTTTTGAAAAAATGAAATTTGTTTGGTTATGAGTTTTAAAAAGAGTTTTGAGTTTTATTTTAAGTTCTGAGTTTTATTTTGAAATTTTTTTGGATTTATTTTTTTTAAATCTTTAAAAAATTTCTTAATTTTATTTTTTTAGTGCAAATATATTGTTTTAAATATTTATTTATTTATTTTAATGCGCACTGTATTTCATACACTTATGTGTTGTATTTTTTAAAAATATTTAAAATATTTTTTTCAAATATTTAAAAATATTTATTTTTTATTTTAAATATAAGATTTTTATTTTAAATATTTTTAATTTTTACTTTAAATATTTTATTTTAATTTATAAACATTAATTTTTTAATAATTTATATATTTTTTTAAATTTAAAAAAATTTGGATCACTATATATATCTAAATCATAACAAATTATTTGGCCAATACTTAAAAAAATAACAAAAATTATTTTTTGAAAAAATAAAAAAAATAAAAATATTTTTTGAAAAAATAAAAATAAACAAAATATTTTTTCAAAAAATATAAAATAAAAATAATTTTAAAGACAAAATAAAAAAATTATTTTTTTGAAAATTTTTTTATGAGAATTTTGAAAAAGTTTATTTATGAGTTTTAAATTAAGTTTTGAGTTATGTGTTTGGTTATGAATTTTGAAAATAATTTTTAAATTGAGTTTTTAGTTATGTGTTTGGTTACGATTTGAGTGTGAAATTATGTTTTGAATTTAAAATATTAAAATATAAAACATTTTAAAAAATAAATTTTAAAATTAAAAATTATACATTTAAAATAAAATAAAATAAAATTTGAAAACATTTTTAAATTTTTTTTATTGCAATCAAATTATATATTTAAAATAAAATTATACATTTTAAAATAAAATTTGTGTGTTTGGTTATGAGTTTTAAAAACAGTTTTGAAATTTTTTTATTGGAATCGCGATTTCAAAATTAAACCAAACACCACCTTTTTGTATTGATTTTTTTTGCTAAAACTTTGAGTTGCCAAAATAGGCTTTATTGTAAATTATAATTTAATAATTCAATAACAAAAATTAAAAGTGCTATTTATCTCATTTTTTAATTTTTTTAAAATTATTTCTATCTAATAAATTATAAATTTAGTACAAACTCTCACAATAAAAAGCTACAAATTAGGAACACGCTACGTAGCTCGAAAATGGAGAGCCCAAATGGCTCGAATTTTTTTTTTATTCTTTTTCCTTCTCCTTCAATCTTTCTTTTCTTCTTTCCCTCTCTTTTTCCTTCTGGATTTGTTCATTCACTTCTGCTAATCTATAGAAGTGTAGCATAGCATAATAAGGGTTTGTTCCTTCTGGATTTGTTGATACACTTCTGCTAATCAACAAAATTTTCTCTTCTGCTAATCAAACCCAAAGAAGAAGAAGAAGAGATCAAAAAAATAATGGTTCAGCCGAAGATCCACAACCAAAACCAGCACACACAAAATCAACACAGTTTGCAAAATCAGAATCAAAATCAAAATCACAAAAAAAAAAAAAACAAAATCATCACAGTTTGCAAAATAACCCAAAAAATCACCAAAAAAAAAAAACAATCAAAACAATCACAGTCGAACCGAAGACCCATAGCGAAGATCAAGCTTTGTCTCCATCCATGGCAGATCAAGCTTCGGCCTCTCCGTCCATGGTGGATCAAGCTTTGATCTCTCGAAGATCAAGCATCGGCTTCTCCTCTCTTCCTCCTTCTCTCTCGCCTCTCTCTTCCTTCTCCTTTCTTTCTCTCACCTCTCTGTTCTCTCTCGCCTATCTCTTTCACTCAAACCAGTTCAAGAAAGAAGGAAAAAGAAGAAAAAAAAAAAAAATGTCAAAACGATGTCGTTTTGACATTCGGGAGATTCAAGCTGCTCAACTTTCAAGCTACCATGCATTTCTCTACAAATAATTTAGATGAACTGACCAAATAGTTTTGAGAAGTGAGTTAAAAGCTATTTCTCAGCTTTTAATATACTTCCCTCTCTCACAAAAAAAATCAAAAAATAACTTTTAACCATTTTCTCAAAGCACTAAAATTAAAGTTGTATGTATGGGACATACCGTCAACTCTGAGCCTTTAATTTTTATTTCTAATTTTTTTTTTTTTTTTTTTTTGGGGGGGGGTTTAGATTCATAGAACTGTTAAAACGCTTGGCAATTGGTGAATGCACTTAATAATTTTTGTTTAAACATTAAAATGAAAAAAAATATGTCATTGATGGTGTCACTTAATTTGATTAACAATAGGATTTTTGCTAGAGTCATGGGAAAAAGAAGATTCATATAATTGACTTTATTTAATGAGATTTAAAATTTAATATGATTTGATTTAATTTTATTTACGTCATTAATCATAACTCCACCCCCAGCAACTCCACCAGATAACACGTGAAAATTAAAAATAAGTGGAAAAGATGCATCATGGATCGTGTCACCTCACAAGATCAACACGTGAATCTTATGTCACGTTTGTCTACCGGCTTCATAGTCGGATTGGATTATTATGATTGTGGTCCTAACCACTGCGTGATTAGTGTTGAAATGAGTGGTCGGATTGATTAGTGATCCATTTTAATAGGAAATAAACTTGATTGAGTTGAGGGTGAGATTAAAAACATAATGAATAGATTAGACCAGATTTTTTTTTTTTTTTTTTTTTTATACCAAGTGCACCTATTTATTTTAATATTTTTTTTGATTTTTTTTAATATTAAAATAATTTTTTATTTATTTTATATAAAAATAATTTAGCAATTCCATCATTAATTATTTCTCACACTATCATCAAAACAAACACGTTTTTACTTTAGTTAGTAAGGGAATGATTAGTAAAGAGATTCTTTACTAATCATCCCCTCACTAACAATCTCATCTAACCTAATCCACCCAATAAATGTGGCCTTAAGGTAAAAAAAAATATTAGTGATACTTTGAAGAAAAAAAATTATAAATTTATGAAAAAAAATTAAAATTTAAAATATTAATATTTATAAAAGTTATCATTAATTTGTTATAATTTTTTAAAAATGGCACTGATGTGGTATTTCTCCAATCTTAAGCTTTGGATATATGATTTGGCTAGGTTGTAGTGTGCCATGTTAGAGATATGAATACATATACATATATTAGGGTGTTTTGGAAAGTTGATAAAAAGTTAATTTTTTGACTTTTTTAACTTATTTTGTCTTTTTGTGGGTAAGTTATGTGAGAGATGATATGACTCAAAATTGGTAAAAAACTGGAAGCTGACTTTTTACTAGCTTTCCAAAAGAGCACACTGTCATGAATTTTAACCAAATAATTGAGGTGTTTTTGGTTATGTTTGGTAATAGAATAAAATAGTAAATATATATATAATATAAACAGTGAATTTTTTTATAAAAAAAATTGTTTACATCTTTTCATAATGAATTAAAAAATTATTTAAAAAGTCAATTCTTTAATGGAAAACTCTGAAATCACTAGAATGTAAGTAAATTAAGTTAATGGTTTAAGATAATATACAAAGCTTTTTTTTTTTTTTTTTTTTTGGGTAAGTAGTATATATACAAAGCTTCATCATACATTGATCAATAGTACCAATAAATAAAGATCAGCCCAAACCCATTAACCCAGTTCAGCCAAGGCCTAGAACCAAAAGGAAAATGATGTTGGTCACTTAGTTGAAGCATCTTTGTAGGCTTGAGTTTGCATTCGACCGACCTTGTCACGACCCAAACATGTCCCTATAGGTTTAGTGTCGTAACCGGCCAGTAATTCTTGGATTACCGTAGGCCTCTTAACAATTAGACTTGTAATTAGGGGCTGCGAAAGTAATTACATAAAGAAATATACATAGTCTATCGAGCTGTGCAGACATACATAGGACTGAAAATCTTAAACTTTTAAAAGCATACAAGTGACGTCAGATTTTAAAATATTTACACGTCACTTCATGTACACACAAAGGGAAAACTTGTTCATAGAGCAAAAGGAACAGTCTTATACATTCATATTAACACAGCTACAAAACATGACTTGATCTGAAACCTCCTCGTGAGGCGCAAATGGTGGCTGACAAACACAAAAATGCTTCAGGCGTCATTTTAAGCCTGATCACGAGCCTGCTCACCTCCATACATAATAAATAACTAGTGAGCGGAGACCCAATAAATAATAACAGAGTAAAGGAGTAAATGAATGATGTCCCATAACTATGTCTGAAATCAAAGTTCACATTCATATTCTCATTCTGAACATGTATACAAAAATCAGAGATTCATACTCAATCATACATGGTGCATCCACTAGCACTGATAGAACACATACAGAGAATCTTAAATCATACTTGTCAGTTCTATGGAAGAACCTCCGGCCGGATAAGAATAACTTGTCAGTTCCATGAAGAAACCTCCGGACTGGGAACTTGTAAATTTGTCAGTTCCTCTTAGGAACCTCCAGCCGGGTACAGATAGCTTATCAGTTCCATAAGGAACCTCCGGTACCGGGAACTTGTATCATACTTGCATCATAGCATAATGTCATTTGTAACATACTTGAAACATGGCATAATGTCATAAATGCTTGTTATTGATGGACGATCATTCATAGTATAAAACATGGCATTTCATTCAACAGATCTTATTTCATATACCGAAAATAATTTAACTTGAACATAGCTTTACTAAGTTATTACTCATAGATAACAGATGCTGCAAGTAGACAATTCAACTTCCTTGTGGCGCGTGACCTACACAGTTACAGAACGAACGTATACTGAATTACACACCCGGAAATTATAACTCAGTTCCCTCTTGTTTTGGTGTGTTTCTACTTCATTAACCTCATTATGGTGCCTTAATCATGGCTTAGGAACGCTTAGGATGGAATGAGGATGCAAAAATCTACTTGGAAACATTTTTCAAAACTTGCTAAAAACAGAGTTCATGCTCGAGCGTGGCTTTCCTCGCTCAAGCGGACTTATAAAAAGTGAGTGTCACGATCCAAACTCACCCCTACAGGTTTTGGACCGTAACCGGCCAGTAGTCCGTGACTACTGAAGGCCTAACTGAGTAAAGCAAATAAACGGGGGCTAGCGGAAGCTATTATGTGAGAAAACGAAACGACAAATGAGCTGTGAATTTGCACGAAACAAAGACAATGCTATATAAATATTCACACTTGTATATATATACAAAAGTACAACATGCTTTTACAAGTTTGTTCACAAAGGCAACCAAAAGGGAAATGTTGCTCCCATTGACAACAACTTCTATACTAATGTCAACCGACCGAAACACAAGAACGAAGTTCAAAAGGGAGAACACTGGCCACAACAACACCTAGAAAGATGGAAACCTCGCCGTGAGGCACAGTGGACAACTTGACAAAACCGGAGCAAGACCGACGCCACTACGCCTTTTCCTGAGTTGGATCACATACATGGTATACCAAAATGTGAGCTAGGCCCAGTGAATAACAACTGAGTAACAAGATTATAAATGATAATTATAACATAAAATGACACGCAGGCTGAGCAGTTTTGTATAATACTTAAGAAGCATAACATTTCGCGTAGTACAATCAAAAGTAGTAAATTCAGGCGGTCCAAAAGACCGAGCAGACGGTCACGGGGACCGGACAGGCGGTCAAGAAGACCGAACAGACGGTCATGAAGACCGAAGAATAGCTATGGTAGCTATTGCTACATTAAACAGGAGTCCCATGAAATGGAACTAGCTGAACTATAATCACATGAAGAGGTGCCAAAGTTATCATAGTACTAATGGAAATTGAGATAGGATAATCATTCATTCACATGAAAGACATATCAGAGTAACATATAAATTGAAGCACAGAAAAGGTAATTTAAATCATATATATATTCTCAGCAGTGTTACTCATAGTCCGTTTCGTGTTGTCGACGACTGGAATGAGGCGTTTGACCTACACAAATAGATTTAAGCACTGTCCATTTAATGTATCGAACACTCAATGAATTAGTTCCACAACCTAGGGATGCATGGGTTAAAATGTAAAGCACACTTGTTAAGCGTTCATGCAATGCAATCGGACATCATATATGAGCGTAAAACATGCTAACGGAGGCTCGAGAGTGGAGGAAACGACCCAGAAAAGTGAACTCGAGGCAGCCCAACAGCCGCACGTGCGGGACTCTCTCCGCACGTGCGCCGTACGTGCGTCCCTACGTGCTTTTTAGACAGAATGCTCCCCAGTCCTCCCCTGTAATCCGCACGTGCGCCAATGCACTCCCGCACATGCAGGCTTCCTTGCCGCATGTGCAGTTCTGGGTGTTCCAGAACCGAATTTTGCCCTGTTTTTTGGTACTCAAAATCCCCAAGGATCAAACCCAAAACCAACCAAATGAAGGCCACAAATTAACGAACATAATGTATAAACAAGATTCAAACTCAAATTATGGATTAAATTTAGCTTGAATTCCTTAACTTCATTAACACCATCATAAATAAAAGAAACAAGGATTCATGCTTATGTTAATTCTATGCTTCTACAAACCATGGAAATTTAGGGGAAAACCATGCAAAATCATGTAGATGGGCTTAAGTGATGGTATGAGGACAAGGAAGTGGAAGATTTCCTCTTGTTAGGTTTACAACATGACTTATACTACCCAACTCCTCACTTTCACCCTCAACCTTATGGGTTCCACTAGAATTTCATCTTCATGCAAGAAATTAGGGAGAGTCCTTACCTTGATGAGGTGATCTAGTGAGGTTGTTTTCAAGCTCTCTTCCTTTCTCCTTCTTTCTTCTTCTCCTCTACCCTCCTCTCAAACTCTAGCTCTCATATCCTCCCTCTTATTGAGTTCAAGATATTTATATATAAAACATCCCTAGTCATTAACTTAGATTAATTACATAAGAGTCACTTTAGTTTAAATTATTGATTAAATTCACTATCACCCATCTTAATTTAAGGTGCAATACCCCACGCACTTAGTTCATTAACTAATTCTATAACTCTAGCGATTTAACGAATCAGACAGGTCTTTTCACAAAGGAGCATATCTGTTAACAGACACAAGGCTTATAAATATACATATAAGGCTCGAACAAATGCATGATCCAGATTAAGCATAAAAGTAATCGTAAAAACAACAGCTAAGGAGAAAGACGGGTGTTACAATCTCTCACCCTTAGGGTGTTTGGTCCTCCAAACTTAAGTACCTTCTTCAGCAAAGAGTACAAAGTCTAACGGAAACATTTCAGGGTACTTTGCTTCCATATCCTCTTCTCTTTCCCAGGTTGCATATAAACCACTGTTGTTTTGCCAGTCCACCTTTACTAACAGAATTTCTTTATTTCTCAACTTTTTGATTCGACGACTAACATTCCAGAGAGGTTGTTCCACATTCGTATAATCATCATTTATAGGTACTTGAGTAGGTTCAAAAATTTTCTGAGGGTCTAGGAGAGATTCTCTTAACATAGCAATATGAAAAATGTTATACATGTGTTCCATATCCAGAGGTAGGGCTATTCGGTACGCTACTGGACTCAGTTTCTCAATAATCTCATAGGGTCCGGTGTATCGAGGTGCTAACTTGCCCTTGACCCCGAAACGAGTATGTCCCTTCATTGGTGTAACCTTAATAAAGACTTGGTTGCCCACTTCGTATTCTCTCTCCCGTCTATGCACATCCGTATAGCTTTTCTGTCGATTTTGAGCAATTTTCAACCATTGCCGAATTAACTTTACTTTCTCAATGGTCTCTTGCACAAGTTCAGGCCCCAATAATGGTCTATCTCCAACTTCAACCCAACAGATCGGTGACCGACATTTTCGGCCGTACAAAGCCTCGTAGGGTGCCATGTCAATGCTGGAGTGATAGTTGTTGTCGTATACCAAAGGCAAATGTGTTTCCCAATTTCCTTGGAAGTCTAATACATACATACGTAACATATCCTCAAGCGTCTGAATTGTCCTTTCTGATTGGCTATCTGTTTGGGAATGGTATGCACTGCTCAATCTTAACTCCGTCCCCAGTGCATTTTGCAAACTTTGCCAAAACCTCGAAGTAAACTTCGGATCTTTGTCTGATACGATAGATACAAGGACTCCATGCAATTTCACAATTTCATTCACATACAAGGTAGCCAACTTATCTACAGCATACGTCGCCTTAACAGGTAGAAAATGAGCGGATTTTGTCAATCGATCTACAATTACCCAAATAGAATCCATACCTCTATTGGAGCGAGGCAACCCAACCACAAAATCCATTGTGATATGTTCCCATTTCCACTTCGGTATAGGCAGTGGTTGGAGCAATCCTGCGGGGTCACTGATGCTCCGCCTTAACTTGCTGACATTACAAACACTTAAATACGAATTCTGCGATTTCCCTTTTCATTCTCAGCCACCAGAAATTTTTCTTTAGGTCTTGACACATTTTCGTATTTCCCGGATGAATAGAGAATTTAGAATTGTGGGCTTCTTAAAGAGTTTGTTCCTTCACCTCACTGTCATTAGAGATACATAACCGTCCTTGAAACTTGAGTATGCCATCCTCAAAACTGAATCCCAGTCTAGGTTTGGATTCCCATTCATCTATTATTTTCTTGAGGAACTCATCTTACAACTGTTTCTTTTTTACCTTTTCAACTAGTAACGGCTCACACACTACTGCTTCCTGTCTGGTAAGTAAACGGGCCAAGTTCCCCATGGATTTTCGACTAAGGGCATCGGCCACTGTGTTAGCTTTCCCTGGATGATACATAATTTGCAAATCGTAGTCCTTGATTAGTTCTAACCATCTTCGCTGTCTCATGTTGAGCTCCTTCTGAGTAAAGAAATATTTTAGACTCTTATGATCCATATACACTTCACACGTAGCCCCATACAAATAGTGGCGCCAAATTTTCAATGCAAAGATCACTGCAGCCAATTCTAGGTCAGTAGTCAGGTAACTCTTTTCATGCGGTCTTAGCTGACGAGACGCATAGGCAATTACTCTTCCATTTTGCATCAACACGCACCCCAAATCTTTATAAAAAGCATCACTGTAAACGGTAAAACCATCTGTGCCAGAGGGTAAGGTGAGGATCGGCGCCGTTACGAGTCTTGTCTTTAACTCCTGGAAAGCGGTCTCTCTTTGGTCAGTCCACTCAAATGATACCCCCTTTTGTGTTAATTGATTAAGTGGCAGGGCAATCTTGGAGAAGTCCTTCACAAATCGGTGATAGTATCCAGCTAGGCCTAAGAAACTGCAAACTTCGGTTACATTTGCTGGTCTTAGCCAATTTACAACAGCCTCAACCTTTTGTGGATCAATAGAGATGCCTTATTTCATTATCACATATCCTAGAAATGTCACACTATCCAACCAAAATTCACATTTCGACAACGTAGCATACAATTTCTTCTCCCTCAACGTTTGAAGAGTAAGCCTCAAGCGACGTTCATGTTCTTCCTTGCTCTTAGAATAGACCAAAATGTCATCGATAAAGACCACAATGAAGTCATCAAGAAATGGCTTAAAAACTCTGTTCATTAAATCCATAAAAGCAGCTAGTGCATTAGTAACTCCGAAAGGCATAA
This sequence comes from Camellia granthamiana, assembly GCA_036172215.1. NCBI lineage: Eukaryota > Viridiplantae > Streptophyta > Magnoliopsida > Ericales > Theaceae > Camellia > Camellia granthamiana. The sequence goes on along the minus strand of CM069912.1, from coordinate 114,704,773 downwards.
CGAGGAACTTATAGTGACCATATCTAGTTCGAAAAGTGGTCTTCTCCACATCCTCAACTTTAACTTTTAGTTGGTGATATCCAGACTGTAGGTCAATTTTAGAAAATACTTGAGCCCCTTGTAGCTGGTCGAATAAATCGTCAATACGTGGTAACGGGTATTTATTTTTTATTATCACCTTATTCAATTCCCAGTAGTCAATACAGAGTCTTAAAGTTCCATCCTTCTTCTTGACAAATAGCACTGGAGCACCCCATGGGGAAACACTAGGCCTGATAAATTTCTTAGTTAGCAATTCTTGTAACTGAGTTTTCAACTCTTTTAATTCAGTAGTTGACATCCGATATGGGGTCTTAGAAATTGGTGGGGTACCGGGGACTATCTCAATGGTAAACTCGATTTCTCTATCAATTAAATTCCTCAGCAAATCATCTGGAAACACATCTGGAAATTCCTTTACCACAGGAATATTACTCACATCTGGTTTAGTAGTAATTGACCCTGTTAGTACCAAACATAGGAATCCCTTGCACCTTTTATTAATCAGCTTATTTGCTTTCATAGAGGAAATTAAATATGGAGGAGATATAACACTATTCCCCTTGAATGTAAATTCGGACCCTTCAGGTAAATGAAATACAACTTGTTTGGTTGAGCAATCAATTATAGCGCAATATTTCGCTAGCCAATCCATTCCCGATATAGCATCAAAACATGCAATGTCTAAAGGTAACAAATCCACACGCAAATTCACGTCTTCAATGATAATCTCACATGTAGGATACACAGATGTACAGATCATAGTTTCCCCTGCCGGAGAGGTGACAACTAAGACGTAATTCAGTGGTTCCAAAGGCCTAGATAATTTTGGAGCAAAAGCATAGGATACGAAAGAACGTGTAGATCCCGAATCAATCAACACATGAGTATTCTGAGAACAGATAGGGAGAATACCTGACATAACCGTTTCTGTAGCCTGTACATCACCAATGCAAAAACCCGTCCTTGCTTTAGAGTTTCTTTCCCCGTAGCTGCTTTCGAATTTGCCTTTGGTGCTGACACTGTTGTAGTTGAATTAGCCCTCGATTGGCTTGTGCCTTGAGAAACCAAAGGACAGTCTTTAATCATATGGATTGTTTTTCCACACCGGAAGCATGCACCAGAAATCCTACAACAAACTCCCTTGTGTCTTTTCCCACACTCCGAGCAAATGGGCTTGTTATTCCCCTGACTTGAGTTAGTGAAGGATCCTGTATTCTGTCTCTTGTTTGGTCGAGAATTGAAGTTGCTTCGACCCTTCTTAAAATTAGATCCTGGCCTCTTCCCTTTCCATTCGACCACTGGTGCCTTTGCTTGTCTTAGTGCGACTACATTCGCCTCCACTATGATGGATTTATCCAAGACATCAACATATTTTTCTAATTTGAGTACATTAACTCGATCCAGAACTTCAACATCCAAACCACCTTCAAACTTCTAGCTTTCTTATACTCAGTGTCTACCATATGTGGCGCATAGCGCGCAAGCTCAGTGAACTTAGCTTCATACTCTGCTACTGTCATTGTTCCTTGCTTCAGCTGCTCAAATTCTGTCATCTTGCGGTCTCTCACACACTGTGGAAAATACTTTTCATAGAAACCTTCTTTAAACTGTACCCAAGCCATGGTATGCTGCTGATTCCGAACGAGCATCCACTATCTTCTCGCTTCTTCTTGCAAGATGAAAGTTGCTAGCAAAACTTTTTGTTCTTCAATACATGGAAATACCTCAAACAACTTTTCAATCTCCAAAATCCAGGCTTCAACTTTCAACGGTTCTAAGCCTCCTGGAAAAGTGGGCGGTTTCAACTTTTTGAACTTCTGTGTCAGAGCAATAATGTCACCATTGTTGGGTGGCTCTACTAGAACTGGTGACGGAGGTGGAGGTGGAGGTGGGAAGGGTTGTCTCTGTTGTTGTCTTAATGCTTCTGTCAACAACTACACTATTCGCTCTAATCGATCCATCCTTGCATCAGAAGACTCGGGTGTCTCTGTAGGTCTTGTGTTTTCCATCGGCTAGCCACATAAACAGAAGGATAATAAACATAGGACATATAGAGTTTATTATACATGCATGATCACCACAAAGACTTAATAAACACACCACACACACAAGCGTGCAGATAATATGCCCTAACCTCTTCTCTAGGACGTCCTATGGCTCATTTGGACGCGTGTGTATGGTACAACTCGTGCTCTGATACCACTTTGTCACGACCTAAACTCGCCCTTACAGGTTTGGGGCCGTAACCAGCCAGTAGTCCGTGACTACCGAAGGCTTCACTGAGTAAAGCAAATAAACGGGGCTAGCGGAAGCTATTATGCGAGAAAATGAAACGTCCAATGAGCTATGAATTTACATGAAACAAAGACAATGCTATATAAATATTCACACTTGTATATATATACAGAAGTACAACATGCTTTTACCAATTTGTTCGCAAAGGCAACCAAAAGGGAAATGTTGCTCCCATTGACAACAACTTCTATACTAATGTCAACCGACCGAAACACAAGAACGAAGTTTAAAAGGGAGAACACTGGCCATAACAACACCTAGAAAGATGGAAACCTCGCTGTGAGGCACAGTGGACAACTTGACAAAACCGGGGCAAGACCGATGCCACTACGCCTTTTCCTGAGCTGGATCACCTACATGGTATACCAAAATGTGAGCTAGGCCTAGTGAATAACAACTAAGTAACAAGATTATAAATGATAATTATAACATAAAATGACACGTGGGCTGAGCAGCTTCGTATAATACTTAAGAAGCATAAGATTTCGCGTAGTACAATCAAAAGCAGTAAATTCAGGCGGTCCAAAAGACCGAGCAGACGGTCACAAGGATCGGATAGGCGGTCAAGAAGACCGAACATACGGTCATAAAGATCGAAGAACAGCTATGGTAGCTATTGCTACGTTAAACAGGAGTCTTATGAAATGGAACTAGCTGAACTGTAATCACATGAAAAGGTGCCAAAGTTATCGTAGTACTAATGGAAATTGAGATAGGATAATCATTCATTCACATGAAAGACATATCAAACTAACATATGAATTGAAGCAGAGAAAAGGTAATTTAAATCATATATATATTCTCAGCAGTATTACTCACAGTCCGTTTCGTGTTGCCGACGACTGGAATGAGGCATTTGACCTACACAAATAGATTTAAGCATTGTCTATTTAATGTATCGAACACTCAACGAATTAGTTCCACAACCTAGGGATGCATGGGTTAAAATGTAAAGCACACTTGTTAAGCGTTCATGCAATGCAATCGGACATCATATATGAGCGTAAAACATGCTAACAGAGGCTTGAGAGTGGAGTAAACGACCCAAAAAAGTGAACCCGGGGCAGCCCAACAACCGCACGTACGGAGCTCTCTAGCTACACGTACGGGACTCTCTCTGCACGTGCGCCGCACGTGCGTCCCTACGTGCTTTTTAGACAAAATGCTCCCCAATCCTCCCCTGTAATCCGCACGTGTGGGCCCACTTGCCACACGTGCGCCAGTGCACTCCCGCACGTGCGGGCTTCCTTGCCGCACGTACGGTTCTGGGTTTTCCAGAACCGAATTTTGCCCTGTTTTTTGGTACTCCGAATCCCCAAGGATCAAACCCAAAACCAACCAAATGAAGGCCACAAATTAACGAACATAATGTAAAAACAAGATTCAAACTCAAATTATGGATTAAATTTAGCTTGAATTCCTAAACTTCATTAACACCATCATAAATAAAAGAAACAAGGATTTATGCTTATGTTAATTCTATGCTTCTACAAACCATGGAAATTTAGGGAAAAACCATGCAAAATCATGTAGATGAGCTTAAGTGATGGTATGAGGACAATGAAGTTGAAGAGTTCCTCTTGTTAGGTTTACAACATGACTTATACTACCCAACTCCTCACTCTCACCCTCAACCTTGTGGGTTTAACTAGAATTTCATTTTCATGCAAGAAATTAGAGAGAGTCCTTACCTTGATGAGGTGATCTAGTGAGGTTGTTTTCAAGCTCTTTTCCCTTCTCCTTCTTTCCTCTTCTCTTTTACCCTCCTCTCAAACTCTAGCTCTCATATCCTCCCTCTTATTGAGTTCAAGATATTTATATATAAATCATCCCTAATCATCAACTTAGATTAATCACATAAGAGTCACTTTAGTTGAAATTATTGATTAAATTCACTATCACCCTCTTAATTTAAGGTGCAATACCCCACTCACTTAGTTCATTAACTAATTCTATAACTCTAGCAATTTAACGAATCAGACAGGTCTTTTTACAAAGGAACATATCTGTTAACAGACACAAGGCTTATAAATATACATATAAGGCTCAAACAAATGCATGATCCAGATTAAGCATAAAAGTAATCGTAAAAACAACAGCTAAGGAGAAAGGCGGGTGTTACAGTGAGGGTCCGCTCGAGCGCAACTTCCTTTGCTCGAGCAGACTGTAAACTTTAAAAAAGTACTGGTTGCTTGTTTTTCACGCCAGACGGACGCTCGATCCCCGCTCCAGCGTGAGACTCAAACCCTCGCTTGAGCGTGACTTTTGTCGCTCGAGCGTGCTGCAAAACATATGAACTTCTCGGAACATGCATTTCACGCTTGAGCGTACTTTAAGTCGCTCGAGTGGAAGTGTACGCACTCAGAGTGGTCGCTCGAGTGTAAGTGCAATTTCTGGAATTTCCAGATTTGTTCCCAAGGCTCAAAACTCAAACTTAAAGCTTCAAAACTTGATTTTTCTGGGCCAAAACTTGAGGAAATACATGGAAACTCAAAAAACTTCATGAATTAAGGATTATTTCAAGAAATCATGGCCCAATAGCTTGCTAATTGGGCAAAATTCAACTTAAAATTCATGGATGATCCATGAACAAGACATACATGAAATGATTTGAGCTTCAAGTTTCCAAATCATGATCAAATGAAATGAGATGATGTAAAACATGATGAATTCCTACAACTAAGCTCATTTTATTACATGCATAAGAGAATTTCCTAGTAAACATGCTCCAAATGTAATGAAATGTACATGCATATATGAATTGATTCTCCATTCCACTTCTTAAACTTGATTCCTATATCTCATGGCTCAATTCTCTTCAATTCATGTACAATGTGGCTAAATCTCAAAGTTTAAGGGTTGAACTCTTACCTACAATGGCCAATCACACCCCCAATAATCAATATTTGAAGTCTCAAGCCAAACCTTCCAATTTCTTCTACAATTCTTCTAAGATGAGTTCAACTTTTCTCTTCTCTCCCTCTCTTTCACGTTTTCTCTTAGGGGTTCAAAGATGATGATAAAAAGGGAGTTCAAGTGGTGTACATAAGCCTTATATAGGCTTAGATTAAGAACTTGTTTAATTCGGCTTATTTGGCATTAAACTATTCTAGTTGAATCGTTTTAACTCGAATTTCGATTCAACCTACCATAAGTTCCTAAAAATTTTAAACAACACGTAAATCAAGTCAATTTCTGAATCGGATGTCGATAAGGCCTTCAATTCGCAAACCGAAACAAAAACATGAACAGATCTTTCTACGTTAAACAGATATAAACACAAAATAATGCAATGCACATGTAATTAACTCAGAATTTCTTCTTAATTACTTGTTAGGCATACTTAAACATGAATTAACGCTAATCATGGATCGGGGTTGTTACAGACCCCCAAGTCGGGGCAAGAACAACCATGACTCGAGTTGATGGGAGTCAACCGAGGAAGAGCAGTGCACCATCAACCGCCCCCTCATTTCATACCGAGTACAATGCAGACGCAAGGCCTAAATAATGTGTCATGTCTCCTACCTATGGCTCGTTACACCTGAACCTATGGCTAGGACATAAGAGGATGTAAACCTACACCAATGTTACGATTGTGCATATCTCGAGATATGCCACGCAACGACTTATGAGGGAAATGAAGAGATTGTGATCCTCTCCATTTTATATTTGTAATAGAAATGTTTGATTCTATCATCTAACGGTGAGTGTAATGATATTTTTTAATTTGAATTCACATTAATATTCCATAGCCATTATTCCATTACATACATGGAATAGAAAGGATCAAAGTTTGAAAATGAAGTACATCATAAAAAAATAAAATAAACAAGTCCCTACTTACAAGTTCCCATATACATATAATCATAGCACATGTACTCGAGGTATTTTATCTCAGACTCACTCTCCCTACATTTCTTCATTAAAGTTCTTCTTTTTAGAGAATTAACTTGATCGTCGGAAGACCCTTAAGAAGGACACTTACCGGTAAGTTATCAAGGTTTTTTTTGCAGAACAGACGCGGCAAGACCTATGACCCGTTCAACTGCTCCAACTCGATCATGGATCCAGTTGCACTTTTAACCCATTGTTTAGTGATGCAATCGACTTCAATGGTTGCCATTCTTTTATTTATAACGGGGGAGGTTTGCCTAAATCACATTTTTTCTTTTCTCGTCTATGTCTGATATATAAGGTTTGGCCTCAATATTCACACCCTAATGTGACAGATTTCACAATTCCATGAATCTTATCACAAACATCTTGATTTAGGTATGTTTTCTCTTTTCAACAAGTTAGATTACTCTATTAAGTTAGTTAGCGTATCCTTCAATGAGAGCCTACCGCATTAATATGACAATTGGTTGTAACCTGTACTTCTATTGCCCTAATCGGCAACTCACCTAAATTGGCACCATGTTATCGTTCTTGGTTGGCTATTTTTGAGTCTTTCTTTGACTCATATATGGTTTGACCATAGGCCAAATTAATGGTGGAGTGAGGATTTTGATTCATAAGTGAGAAGGAGATTTATACCGAATAGTGGGCCGAGCTAAACCAACACGGAGTATGGTGTTGGGCCGTGCCAGACCAACACGAAATATGGTGTTAGGCCGAGCTAAACCAACACGGAGTTTGGTGTTGGGATGAGCTATCTTAGCCCCAACATGGAACGCGATGTTGGCCGAGCTACATTGGCACGAACTCTAGTTCTAGGCTGGGCTATCTTTGGGCATCATGGTTGTAGAAGCCGTGTCAGGGTTTCGAGATCAACCGGGTTAGGCACATCATAAGGCAAACACGGAAAACGGGCAGTGCACTATGGCCGCACTATATGGCCAAGATAACAGTCTGCAGACCCATAGTTGACTGGCCTGAGAGAATGCCACCAAAGTATTGACCGAGTGCGACTCCAACTCGAATGGCTTAGCTCGACATTAGGATGTTCAAAGTCATTATCTTTGGTGCATCAAGTAATAGCACGGTTAGGTATTCCACGTAGACCAATGGAGAGGAATTCGCTCTTGGCATGCGTTAATACTGTTTAGTGGTTTGGCCAATACTGTTTGGCAGTATTCACATATACACGTGTGAGGAATGGAGAGGGCAGTACATCCATGCGTCTAGCAAAAGACAACAGAGGTAGTGCGCACACAATCTGAGACTACATGGCCAACCTTGAAAACGAGGCGCGAGCAGACTTAGGAGGGTAAGCAAACTTTAGCATTTTTCTCTCTGCAGTGTTCTGTATTCTCTCTTCTTCTCCAAGAGAGCTAACTTGGCCGTCAGAGGGGTTTTCCGACAAACCACCCATCAGGTAGCTCACCTTTGTTTTGTTCACAGTTGGACAGAGTTCCAGGAGCAAGGCGAGCTTGGTAGCAAAGTGTACGGAAGACAACGGATATTTCTCCCCCATACAATAAGGGCACTATTAATTCTTACCGATATCAATTACAAAACTTAACTAAATCCAATTTTCATTTAGTGATAGAATGATCAAAGATCAATGTGGTATCAAAATTATGTACCTTAAATATATTTTAATTAATTGATACTTTTTATTTGCTATTTTAGTTACTAAATATGATGATAATCACAATTTAAAATGTAATAACCTGCGTACAAACAAACAAAAAAGAAAGATATATGTGGAGAAAAACAAGAGAGAAATGAGAGAAATAGAAATAATTATAAGAAAATATTTTAATAAAATTAAACATTTATAATAGTAAATTATAAAGAATTATTAAATGAAAGAGAAAAGAAATATGCAATATACACATTTTGAAACATATTTAAAAATTAAAAGGGAATCAATGAAAAAACAATTTCTACTTAGAGATAAAAGTGTAACTTTAAAAAAAATAAAAATAAAGGGGTACAAGTGACCCCCGCACCCTGTGTAGTTCCGTCCCCGAACCGAAAGAAAATTTGGTTTGTTTTTGAGAAAAATTTTTGGGAAAAATTTTCTACAAATAAATTTTCAAAAGTAATCAAACCAAACAAATTTTTCCAAAAAAAAATCTCAAAATTTTGTTTGGTTTGCTTCTTTCCAAAATCATTCTCTCTCTCATACACATCAAATCAATCACTCTTTTTAAAACTCTCTCTCCAAAACAATTTTTCAAAACTATTTTTAAAAAAAGGCAAACCAAACAAGTTTTTGTACTTTTTTATCTTAAAAACTACTCTACAAACACAAACCAAACAAGCCTGTAATGTCTTTGCTAACTGGAGAGGTAAAATGAGGTTCAAACTAGTCATGCAGAGAGTACCCTGAACACATGGGGTGGGCAGGCTAGCAAGTGGCTTAACGATTCTAGAGGGTGTTTTGGAAAGATGATTAAAAATTAATTTTTTAAATTTTTTTTAAAAAAACATATAAAAAATATAAGAAATAATATAAGTTAAAATGAACTAAAAATTAAGAAATAATTTTCAACTCACTTTTCAAATGTGCCCTCACAAGTTTTCCCCAGAGTGCTCATGACAGAGATTGAAATACATGTCTTGGCCTTAAAAATGACAAGTTCAGGTTCCTCATTGTGTGTGTCACATTACAAAATTAACATGTGAATCTTACACGAGTAAGTAGCGGTACGTCATTGATCACTTCGTAAGGATATTTACGCAAGATTAACATGTGAATTTTAAAAACAATGACGCTAGAGACTTCTAATTTAGAGATTTTAAACACACCTCTAAAAAAAAAAAAAAAAAAAAAAAAAAAAAAAAAAAAAAACAGACACAGACACAGCACTGACAGTAACAGTGGGTGGGACTCACTGCCACATCACTAGTGGCACCTCTAATTAGAGGTCCCAAGTATTTTTGTTTTAAAAATAAGTGGAATTATGTCATATTCATGGTGTCACCTCACAAGATTAACATGTGAATCCTAAGCTTAATATGATGTGGCAATGTTGTAGTGTGCCATGTTGGAGATACAAACACATGTACGAGAAGCTATTTTACATGATCAGATAATGGCCCCCTTAAGAGGCGGAACCAGAAAGCTAGTTTGAGAAAGGCCAAATTACGAATTTTATATTTTTTTTATCAAATTTTTTAATATATATTATTTTATTAGAAAATAATTTCAAAAGTCTAGTATATAGTTTTATAATTTATTGTTACTATTTGATACTTTTTGTTTTAATATTTTATTTTATTTTATTTTTTTAGTCTAAACCTTAGTATTATTTGTAGTACTAAAATATAGGTCTTATTTGGTTTACATTTTGAGATATTATTTCAAGAATAATTTTATGGAGAGATTTTATAAAATTTAAAAATTTACTTGGTTGTATATTTTGAATAGATGTATGTGAGAAAAAAAAGTGAATGAGAATGAGAGATGAGAGAAAAAATAATTAATTGATGTGTAATAGAGATAAAAAAGTGATTTTGAAATTTTTTCTCTAGAAACATGTTTTGAGGCACAAATCAAACATGTCTATAGTTAAGAAATACCAAAATTTTATTGTTTTCTTATTATAAAAAATAAAATAAAAAAACCTAATTAAATTTACTTAAACTTTATACTAAAGCCTCATTTGTCATTCGCTTGTTTTAGCTTAAAAGTCAAAAAATTATTAAAAAAATCAAAATACCTATAACTTATACCAAAAAGTTAAAAATTCGTTTTTCCCTTTACTTTTTACATATCTTTTCGTAAAAATTTAAAAAGTTATTTTAAACATAATAATTTTTTTTACTTCATATTTTAACTAAAAAACTAAAAAATTATTAAAAAAATCTATTTCTAAACCAGACCTAAATATATTATAAATATTTAAAATTTTATAGACGTCTAAACAATTTTTTTTTTTTTTTTTTTTTTACAGGGTTGTCGGCTTTTTGGCTTTCAAAGGTTATTATTGTAATTGCGAGTGTGCCAGCAAGGATCAATTAGTCCTCACAGAAAATTAATTGCCAACCAATTATCAGACGATTGAGTTTTAGTTCTTTCAATCTCAATGAAGAGGACTTTTACTGGTGGCTTGATTTAGAAGAATTAAGCAAAATAACAATTAAATGAAGAACAATTGAAATATTTCATTAAAATGAAAAACTTACAATGATCCAAACTCAGCCTCGTAGAGGTTTACGGCAACAGTCTACTTGAAACTACTCCTATGAACGACGTGTAGTGCAAGAATTTAAAGTACAGGAATGTAAAGAACAGGAAATGTAAGACCGGAAATGTAAAACTGAGAAGGAAAATAAGTAAATAAGACTGGTTTTTTGAATCTGAGTCTGGGAGTCTTTTTCTGGGCCTTCTCTGCTATTTATACTTCTCGAGGACGACCATCGAACTGTATTTCCAACCGTCGAACTGCTCCTCCATGATCGCTGATCGTGTTGCCTTATAATTAGCTCCACTGTGCCATCACTTGCAGTTAGGCTTCCCTCCTAAATTTGAATTTAAATGTGAGTAACCGTTGAAGCCACATCACCTTGCATCTCTTTGTTGATTCACTGCTACTCAGATCTCGTAATAACCAATACTATCTGCCACGTGTACGATCAGGATCGAAGACTTGAATAGTCTCCCTGTATTACCCTTATTCTGCAACGCGTCAAATTGTAATTGGCTTGTACAAAATATGTAGCCAACATTACCCCACGCACTAATATACCCAATACTTGGTGATATTAGTGGATCAAGGTCTTTTATCCACGTCTCAGAACGTGCATGGGCTTTGCATTCTCCTAGAAATGCAACTGTCATTCATCACCTGCATTAAACTCTCCTTCAATCTTTTGAACACTCCCACCACCTTAGTATTCGAACAGACTGATACACTTCTTATGGCCGAATCAACTTTCTCCTCCATTGATCGAGCACATGAAGAGTCATTTGATGATGTTGTTCCTCCTCGAAAGAACCTCCATGCATTAATTAGCCACCTTTACCCACCTTTCTATACTTAGGTCATGGATGCCTTTGCAAATTATCAACCTTTGGATTATGAACACATTGCCCTTAATCCTTTGATTCAGAAACTTACAAATATGGACATGGGAAGTTCTTCTTCTGATTCACCCTTGGACTATGAACAAACTGCTCTTAATCCTTTGATTCAGAAAGTCACAAATATGGACATGGGAAGTTCTTCTTCACAACCCTCTGCATGGGATAAGGCTGCAGCTTCTTCTTCCTCTGGGGCTTCTGACTGGACAAGCTGGTCAAAACCTGAGGTCTGTGATTTAAGGGAGCGAATCAACCATCACTTTGTCGAGTTTACTGACCCATTAGAATTACCTTCCTATGCGCGAAACTCGATGGTCTATCCTTACGTGCCTATCGACCGTCGACGCAGTTTAGAGGAGAATCTACTTGTAGCATGGTACACATCCTCCATGCCTACAAAGATAGTGCACACTGCCCGATGCTTTGAAGAGGCACAAGGGTACAATCCGTCGTTCTTAGCCCAGAAGGTGAAGCTTTGCTCTTCTGACTGGCGCGATTATATTAATGCCCTCGTTCCTTCTACCCTTGCTCCTCCTCCTGAAGTGGAGACTTGCATACCTTCTCCTCCGCCAACTCCTTGCTGGACAGAGAAACTGAGGCTTGCCCTCTCTGAGGATAAGGTCTTTCCTCTCTACAAGCCTCCACCTTCTCCTACTCCAGATGAGCGGAAGCACACTCAACTTCTGCTTGCGACCTTCTCTTACTTGCCTTTTAATGTCCTTGAGGACGACATCCCTCTCAAGAACCTTCGATGGGCTTGTGACATTTTGACTCGGGGTCATGTCCTCAACCCTCTTGCCCAAGCAGAGCTTCACATATTTTTGGACCAACTTCCATTGCTCCTCCACTAGCATCGGACCTCTGTGGCCACTACTCAATCTTTGAACCAACTCTCGTCCCTTCGAGTTCATGCCCAGTACGAAGCAGAGAACTTCATTGAAGAATTTGAAAGCTTCAAGAATAAAGATTCTGCGTACTGGGATGACTTGGATATAGACGAGTTGGAACAAGGATTGAGAGAAACAGCATTCGAAATAAAGGCTGAAGAGCTCTTTTATGAAATGAGAGCACATCAACTTATGCAGCCAATCCTAGAAGAAACAGAGGATAGAATAAAGAAATAACAGAAATTCATTGATCATAGTTGGACCAAATTTCATGATCTTGTTATTTATTCTATTCCCTACTTTTATGAGCTTGAATTTGTACCCAAAGAGGGCCATTCAATGTAATTGATTTTGTTTTAATACAACTAAGACTTTTCTTTGTTTGGCATTGTTTCGTCTTGTCTCCATTTGTCTTTAAAAGCAAATTTAGGGCTTTGAACTGGACAATCTTATCCTTCGAATCTGGACTCAATTGTTTTAAACAAAACACTACAAAAAACCAACATGAATTTTTCCAATTTATGGAATAAAGTTGACAATTTTTGCTGATTTTATTTGGAATCAGTGCTTCGAATTTTAACAATCTTACCCCTTAAAGCTTGTTTTCATCATAACCAACATATGGCCATGGTTAGTATGATCAATCAATTTTTAAATTGTCCTTCTTCCCTTCAAACAACAATCCAAAAAATATAGAAGCTCCTTTTGAGGGCTGCACTGTTTTAGTTCGAAAAGACAATCTCTTTTTGTATATATATAAACCAACTAATGGTTTTGATGTTTCGAATACCAATTCCCATCCTTAAGGAGTCTCAAGTTTTGCTTCGAAGGACATCACTCTCATTTAAGAAACCTAAAACAGGTCTTTAATCCTTTTGAAGTAAACAAATACTTGAGCATTCTTACATCCTTAGATATGGAATGTGTTTCGAAGTCGACTTCTCTGTTTCGAAGCCGTTGTTATTTGACTTTTGGCGCCAAAATCTGGTTTCGAAGCCAATATTTTATTTCGAAGCTGGCATCAACATCTGGGATGTGTTTCTTTCTTCCAAAAATACCAATATTGAAGGAAATTCTTCATATTTGTTCTTTGAGCACTTAACGAATTACACGATACATTTCCCAGATACAAAGGTTTTTAAAACCCTTTTACTTCGTGTTTTGAAATCACTTGCTCGTTTAACACACAAACCCTTTTCTCTACTAACTCTCTACTCCCTTTCCCAACTTTGTCTTCTGAGAAAGCTTTCAATCAATGGCTTCTTCTTCATTGAAAGTACCAGTTGTAGAGCGCGCGAGCCCGTCTGTAACCCTAAAAAGGATCATTGAGGCAGACTGTGAAAAGTACAAGACCGGTGAGAAAAGCGCCATTAATGGACGCATTTTCATCCCTCGATGTCATGAGCAACAGGACTATGTGCTTGGGCCCATCTTCAAGGAGATTCTTACTGAGCTTCCAGCATTATATCCAGGTCTAGAAGACCACTGTCTCCTTTATGAAGGTGGTCTTGACTGGGGTACTTAGAGGACGAACCGTCCCCACCGATGCTGGCCCACGATGAGATCGGAGTGGCAACAATGGTACGGTCGGGTTGTCCCTGCTAGGACTTTGGACCTTCAAGAGCTCTGCCTTCTCGATGCCCTTCGACTATCCAGGTTTACCATCTCAAAGGACCCTTTCCTAATTCCTGCTGCCCTTTGCTTCTGGAATTCTGTTTTTAATTTTTTCCAATTCAGATGTGGGATGATGGCCCCCACTGTTCTTGATATCTGCCATCTACTAGGATTGTCTCCCATTGGTACCCCCATTGGACCAGATTATCCTGACTTACCAGTCTCCTTTTCCCTCCCCTCCCTTAACTCATCCTACAGTGACTTTGTCAAGGCTGAGAATAAAAGGGAGGGTCCTATAACTGATAGGGAATTCTTTTCTTTCATATTATATTGGCTTTGCAAATTCCTTTTTTGCACTTCTTCTCAAAGAATTATGCTTGAATTTGCCCCTCTTGCCAAAGCTCTTGTCCTACAGAAAAAGGTGGCCTTAGCCCCATATGTTCTAGGTCATGTATATAGAGTTTGTTCTCTTTTCTATGAGAAACCCTTAGATGCCAATCAAGGAGGTCCATTTTGGATACTTCAGCTTTGGCTTTTTGCTTATTTTGCTGAGCTACAGTCTAAGTGCCTTAAATTTTTTGAGCCAAACCCTCCTACTCATGGCATGAGACTAGCCAATGCTTCACTTTATCATTCTACCTTTGCTTTTTACTTCTCTTTCTTCCGCCAACTTCCAGCTTCCCTTCCTTCTTACAGCTTTCGTCCCTTTGAACCCATTACTATTGGCCCATCTTGGCTGAAGAATTTTCTAAGTGATAGGCTTTGTGCTTCACTTCCTCATAAAGATATATGGGCTTCTATTCTGATCCCCAGAGAGCAATTTATTGGTACTATGAACCCCAGAGCCTACAAATGCATTGCTGAGCCTTATTGTCCTGCTCAATTTGCTAGACAATTTGGCTTCTCACAAGGGGTCCCAATACCTCTCTGCAGTAACACCAATCTGAGTCTTACTAACAGGGATTTAAAGGTTCGAAGGTCTAGACTAGAAGAGGCAACTTCTAAGTTTATACAGGACTTGATCGATTTTGAATATATACCTTTCATTCCTCAAGGTAACCCATTGAAGAGGTACCAAAACTGGTGGGTGACCAACATGGAAGTATACTTGGCCATTGCTCCTCAAGACTTATTGATGGTGCTGGATGTGCCCCAATCTAAGCCCAAAGGAGCTGGAGCTGCCACTTCTTCCACTGTTCTTACCACTTCAGTTCCTGTGCCTGCCATCACACAGTCTACTTCTGCTGCTTCCACTTCTCCTAGAGTTACTCGAGCTGCTTTTAAGAAAGGTATATACCCTTGTTTCTTCTCCTTTTCGCCCCTTTTTTTATAATGCTTCTTAGCCTTATCTTTAGTTCTTCTTTTGTGAAGGTGGTGCGGGTGCTTCACAGAGAGATTCTCCTCAAAAGACCCAAGCTTTACAGCTCCTCAGGAGCAAACAGCAAAAGAAGAAAAGGAAACTCTTGCCTGATCCTGAAAATGAAGCACTTGTAATTCAATCAGCAGAAGAAGAAGAAGAAGAAGCTCAAGAGCAAGAGACACTCATACAAAGAAGAAAGAGAGTAACTGTCTCTTCTTCTGATTTGGCTCAAGATCCTACTCGTGATACAACTGCCAGAGTAGTAGCAGAGGAACTCACTTCTGAGGAATCTGAATCCCAGATTGAAGAGAGAGAAATTGAGAAGGAGCAGGCAATACCAATACAGAGAAAAAAGAGAAGGAAGATGACTGTCTCCCCTTTTGATTTGGTCGAAGACCCTATTCATGAGGCAGCTGCCAAGGCAGTGGAGCAGGAACATTCTAAGGCCATAATTGTTTTTGAGAGAGCTGAGAAGAGACGGCAGCAGCAATTCTTAAGAGATGAAGCTGCTGCTGCTGAATCCAAAGGGAAACTACAAGAAGGCAACATATTGCTGAGCATTATTCCCTTCGTAGCTCTCCTATTGTTGCTATCACTTCTAAAACAAGTAACTTCTTTTAAGCCTCTACTTGTTTTTCCTTGTCAGATTTTAGGTATTGAGACTTGACATTACTTTGTACTTCTTCTTTTGCAGCAACAACTACTGAGCCTATTCTTCCAATAAGGACTACCTTAGTTTCAGTTGAAGTGGAACAAACTCAAGATGTGGAGAATATTCAAATAATTCTGCCACTTCCAGGCTCTATATTTTCTATACTTTTCCTAAGGCCAAGTATTCCTGCATCACTTTCTTTTGGCTTAATTCCATATCTTCCTTACTTGTCTTTTGACCTGTCTCAATTTAATTCTCTTTCAAGCCTTGCTCTTCCTTCTCCTCCTAAGGAAGTTCCAGCTGTTACCTTCTCTTCAATGGTAGCTGATTCCCCTATAGAGGGTGCTGGCAACTCTCCAACTCGTAGTTTATTACCTTTGCCTAGTTCCAGCCCTTCTTCCCTTGATTTATTGGTGGCTAGAACCATAGAGACCGCTGAAGATGCTCCACCCATTTCTCCTATCCCTATGTAGTCCTTTGTGCCTTCCACCAAAGCCCTTTCTGCCCCTTTCATGTCCACAGATGAGATAGACATTTTTGAAGCAAGACTAGCTAGTCTCTTCGACCTGCCTTCTACCTCTCCAATGGCTAGTGATGAGACTGAGCCATTAGTTTTGGCTGATTCCTTACTAGAAATTTTTTAGAGGTCTTCTTCTAGTAGTAAGCCTTCTTCACCTCTGATAGACTTGGACAACTGCCTGGAGCTATTGACATCATTTTCGAGGATTCCCTTCGAGGCCTTAAAGAGACCTATACTAAGAAATTGCTTCCTTCAGTGCTGCAAAATTTTTGAGCAATCTGGCATGACTGTCTCAAGCCATTTATCCCAGGCTGCAGCCACTATTGACTTCTATATCAACATTTGCCATGCTGCCAAGGCTGCAGAGGAGAAATTGGTTGAAGATCAGAACTTTGTTTCCACAGTGCATACTGAAGTATCAGAACTAAAGGAACAACATTCTTCTATTTCCTACTTTCGAACTCAACTACTGGAGAAGAAAGCTTGACTTGAGGAGGAGCTATCTGCAGTGAACTAGGCCTTAATCCGAACTAACACTAAACTGCAGATCACCAACCAAGGACTGGCTAACTGAAAGGAGGAAATGACCACAGCCATCCAGTTGTTCTCATTGTTTAAGAATAGAACATCCATTGTAAAAGAACAACTGAGACATTGTAATGATTTCTGGGCCAATTTATGGCAGAATGTATTCAATTCTTTATGAAGAACAAATTCTTATTTATCATTTGAGTATTCTCGTGTTCTTGTACTTAATGTTTATTTTATTCCTTGTATTTCCCAAATGGTTGGAAAATAAGGCTTCAAATATCTGCCATTAATCTTTTTGGGATGTATGTATCCATTCAAATTTCTCAAATGGTATGCTCCAAAAGGCAGGACTCCATGAACTTGATATGGTCCTTCCCAATTAGGTGACCATTTGCCAAACTTATGGCTTTTAATCCCTATTGAGAGTATTGTCTTCCATACCAAATCACATTCATCAAAGCCAATGTATTTGACTTTTTTGTTATAATTTTTGGTTACTTTCTTCTTTTGAAAAAGAATGCTATTTAATGCCAGAATTCTAGCTTCATCTATGCTTTCTAGTTCCAAGTACATACTCTGATGGTATTGCTCAGGATCTAACTGGTCTTAGCATCTTACCCTCAAGGACTTGACATTAATTTCCACAAGTAACACTACATCATGCCCATATACTAAGGCATAAGGAGTGACTCCTGTGCTTGACCTTGAGAAAGTTCTATAAACCCACAATACATCCAATAATAAGTTATGCCAATCCCTAGGATTGTCTTCCACAACCTTTTGTATTCCTTTTTTCAATGACTTATTGGATGATTCAGCTTGACCATTGGCTTGTGCATAGTAGGGGGTGGAATTAACAAGGCTAATTCCAAACTCTGCCACAAAAAATTTTACCATCTTCCCATCAAATACAATCCCATTATCAACAGTTATAGTCTGTGAGATACCAAATCTATGGATTAAATCTTTAATGAATCCAATGACCTCAGTCTGGTCTACAGCCCTGTATGGCTTAGCTTCGACCCACTTAGTGAAATAATCAGTGGCCACTAAAATGAAACAATGATGCTTTGAAGAAGGTGGGTGTATTTTTCCCATCATATCCATGGCCCATCTTCTAAATGGCCAAGGCTTCATTACTGCATGCAGGTCAGTTATGGGCACATGCCTTATTGTGCCATGCTTTTGACATGCCTAGCAACCTTTTGCATATTCTATGCAGTCTTTAAGGATAATTGGCCAATAGTAGGAATGCCTTCGAAGCAACCATCTCATTTTCACCCCAGGCTGATAAGCACCACAGATGTCTTCATAAACCTCAGCCATAGTTGTTAATGCTTCTTTTAGGCTTAAACATTCCAGTAATAAACCATCTCCCCCTCTTTTGTAGAGAGCATTACCATACATCATGTATTGCATAAATTGCAATTTAATTTTTCTGCTGGCCTTCGAAGATGGGTCAGCTAAGTACTGCATTATTGGATGCCTCCAATCTTGTTCTTGTAAGTCATTGTGGTTGATTTCCAGGACCATATTCCTTTTATTCAAGGGTGGTATTAATTTCTGATATGTTGTTTGGCTTATGTCCCTTTGAGCATTATCCCTTCTCTTGAAATTCAAAACTTTCTGAGCCACATCATTAGCTCTATTATTCAAGAATCTTGGGACATGAGTTACACTTGCTATTTGAAATTGAGAAAGTAGATGTAATGCAACAACATAGTATAGCGACATGCTTATACTTTGACATTTGAAAATCGCTTTCACTTGGTTAACCACCAATTGAGAATCTCCAAATATGTCAACTGCATGAACTTGCAATCCAATAAGAATTTCCAGTCCCACTATTAAGGCTTCATATTCAGCTTGATTATTAGAACAAGTAATCTCATCCACCCTGATACCATGTGTAGTTTCTACTCCTTGTGGTGATTTAATCACTATATCAATTCCAATTAGGTCATTGGCTTTTGATCCATCGAACCATATTTGCCATGGCTTAACACTAGCCATACCAAGTTCCATTATTTCTTGACTTTCTGTTTGAGATGGATGCTCTGCCAAAAAATTAGCTAAAGCTTGTCCTTTTATTGCCTTTTGGGGAACATATTCTAAATGAAATTCTGATAAGGCTAGTATCCATTTGCCAATTCTTCTCATCAACATAGGTCTAGATAACATATACTTAACCAAATCTATGGTTGCAATTACCAAGACAGTTGTAGGCAAAAGATAATATCTTAATTTCATTGCAGCAAAATACAATGCAAGGCACAGCTTTTCTACAGCTGAGTATTTACATTCACAAGAATTTAAAAACCTACTAAGGTAATAAACAGCTTGCTCCTTGCCTTCTTCATTGTCTTGGGCTAAGAAAACTCCCAATGAATCCTCTGCTGCAGCTATGTATAACTTCAAGGGCTTCTCACCCTTTGATGGCATCAGCACTGGACGGTTGGCCAAGTAAGCTTTGATTCCTTCGAAAGTAATTTGATGCTCTGTTGTCCACACAAATTCTTCCTCATCTTTTAGCCTTAACAAGGAAGAAAAGACTTTAGTTTTCCCTGCAGTGTTAGAAATGAATCTTCGAAGAAAATTAACCTGTCCAAAGAACTTTTGTAATTCTTTCTTACTTGATGGAGGTCTGGCTTCAATGATGGCTTCGGCTTTATTCTGATCAATCTGTATTTCTTTCTGGTGTACTAGATAGCCCAAGAAATTTCCAGATGATACGCCAAAAGCACATTTGAGAGGATTGAGTTTCAACTTAAACTTTCTCATTCTTTCAAAAGCTGCTTCTAAGTGAAACAGATGCACCTCCATAGATTGGGATTTAACTACAATGTCATCAATATAACAGTCTAAATACCCACCAACGAGACCATGAAAGATAGTGTTCATAGCCTTCTGATATGTAGCCCCAACATTCTTCAGGCTAAATGGCATTTTAACCCATTCGAAGGTGTTAATATTCCCAGGACATCTGAATGTTGTCTTGTGAACATCCTCCTCTGCAATGCAGATTTGGTTATAACCAGAGTGCCCATCCATCATTGATAAAATTTAATGCCCTACTGAACTGTCTACCAACAAATCTACTATAGGCATAGGATACTCATCTTTTGGAGTTGCTAGATTTAAGTTTCTGAAATCAATGCGTACCCTCATTTTACCATTCTTCTTAACTACAGGCACAATATTAGATAGCCATTCAACATACCTGGCTGTCCTAATAAAGCCTGCCTTGAGTAGTCTAAGAATCTCCTCCTTAACTTTCCGAATCACTTCTAGACTCATTCTTCTTGGTTTTTGCTTGTATGGCTTGAAATTAGGCCTCATGGGGAGCCTATGTTCCACTAATGACCTATCCAATCCTGATAGTTCATTATAAGACCATGCAAAACAATCTTTATATTTCTTCAGAACAACCAACAACCGGTCCATGTCCAAAGCATTCAAACAAGCACTTATATAGATGAGTTGTTGTACAGAACCTTTCCCTAAATTTACTTCTTCTAAGGGGTCTTGTATCTGAGAACTTACTGAAACTCATTCTTTGATCCCTTCTGGCTTTGAAGCAATCTCCTTGCTTTGTTTTGCTCCCAGATTCATTGATTCAACATCTTTACCCTCCTCCTCATAGACAAAGTCTGTCCATAAGGCTTCTTCTTCCTGTATCTCCTGGACTTTTGTTTCAATGTCCAATGCACAGTATTTATCAAGGGCCAAAACTCTAGCCTGTTGCTACTTCTGCTTGCAGCCAATTATCATGGCTTCTTTTTTTTGCTCTTACACTTTCTGGACTATTGATTTTACATCCAATGTTGAGAACTCAATTAGAGCCAAAGACTTGGCTTCTAGCACTTCATCTCTTTGCCTACAACCAGGCATCATTGTCCTCTTTAACGACAACCTCTTCATCAGCACTCTCCTGGACTAAGTGCTTCAAGTGTGTCACTTCCTGATCAGCCGTCACTTCGGCTGAGCCATCAGGTTTCCTTAGTATACTGAGTGATGTCACTCCCTCAATATACAATTTGGCCTCTGCGAAGTCTGCACAGACTATGAAGGGTTGAGGATCTGCATCAATTTCCTCTATCTCTCCATTGCCCAAGGCCATCATTATTTTCTGATGCAAAGAGGAAGGCACACACTTGTTAGTGTGAATCCAATCTCTACCAAGTAAAGCATTGTACTTAGCAATGCTGTCGATAACGAAGAATGCCATCATATAGTCCCTGGTTCCCACACTCAGGTTGATGGGCAGAATTCCCTGAGCCATCTGCTTGTCTCCAACGAAGCCAGCAATGGTTATGCTGGTTGGGATTAACCTGGAGTTCCTTTTCCCTAGTTTCTTCAAGGAAGATTTCGGTAGTAAGTTCACCGCCGCCCCATTATCTATCAAGACTCGGTTCAATTGTATCCCATCGAAAAAGGCCTTAATATACAAAGGCTTGACATGCTGTGTCATAAAATTCGAGGGATAATCAAAAGGATATGAAAGGTTAATACTCACCTCTTCTTCACTCTCATATTCAGTTTCCATTGGGGTAGCCATTCCGGATTCATCTTGCACCATACTCACTTGTGAGTCTTCACTAGAGACTAGAATTGGGTCAATCTCTTGTCTCTCTTGGTTCTCATCTCCAGCTTGGAATTCATGTGGTAGTATGTGTGCCATATTCACTGACACTGAGCCAAATTGAATGGCTGGCTGTGCCTGTTTCTCCTCTTGGCCACCTTGTTCAGTTACTTCAGAAGCATCCTCCATGCTGCATTCTGGTACATCATTACTAACAGACTCCTTTGAATGGTCTTCTCCGACTGGCTTTTCAACCAAAAATGTTTGCTCAGCCATGAAGGTTTCGAACATTTCTTCCTCAACCAATCCTTTCTTTTGGCCTAGGCCAACTTCTTCTTCTGTCCCGCTATCACTCTCCATCAAAGCCTTCTCCAATCCTGCTAAACTAGACTTCTCTCTGGCTTTTAGTTCAGAGTAAACTTTGGCCAACTGTTCTCTGTTGCAACCAATTTTGCCTTGGAGAGTTGGTTTTGGAATATGGTCTGACTTTGGATTCTTCTTTCCTTCTATCTGGACCAATGAAGAGCTCCCTCCACTTTCTTTCAGGTCTTGTTGGTACTAAGTGTACCTACGCTGAATTTTCCTCCTTTGTGATCTAGAAATTACGGGGACCATATCTAGTTCCTTTGTTTTTGGGTGTTTAAGCAATACCCAATTGTTTGGAGCCACCAAAGGAGGTTTGACCATCCTACCTTGGTTTCCAATTACATCTCTTTGGGTAAACACTTCCTTAGGTTTGTTCTGCATCACAAACCAATCTGGAACTGCAGGTACCCACGAACTTACTGACCCAGCTGTTGAATTGCTTCTTTCTTCCTTCGAAGCCACCTTCGAAGCTGGCTGTGAAAGCCACTGCTTGGCCCTGACTTCATGCTTTGGGCCTAACTCAGGCCTTCGATGAAGGTATTCACTTTCTGTCCTGCGTGAGGCTGGTCTAGGGGGCCAATCTCTGCCTTTGATCCCATAAACTGAACCTTTCTCCAGTCTCCTCTCAGAATGACTGCTCTCCATTCTGTAATAATTAGGTGGCCTGGACTTATATAAAGGCCTCTTACCTTTAGAATGCATTCTATCGGCTGTTGGTTCAACCACTGATGGCTGCTGCCTAACACCAGATGGATATGGCCTTTTATTATACGCATTGGTTGGTTTAGGACGTCTCTGCACAGCCCTGTAATATTGCTTCCCATCAATTGGAAGCCCTTTCAACCACTTATAGCTCAGTCTGCACCTGGGACACATCCTTTGCATTACGGCTGCCTCTAAAGAATTGTCATCCAGTACTTCTTCATCAAAGTCTTCCCTCTGGTGTGAGAAATCTTGTCCAATAGCTGGCAGATTTCCAGTGTCTTTCTTGATAGTTGTCTGGTTGGCAACATGCATCTGCACATTGACTTCTTCCAATTCTTTCAAGGACAAGCTCTGAAAGTATGGCATAATGACATTGGCTGCCACCTCTCCAATTTTTGGAAATGGATTACTGTCGATCCCCATGGCCTTTTCTGCTTTGGTTCGGAATTTCAAACTTCCTTTCTGAATTTGTTCTTGGATCCTGTCTCGAAAAACAATACAGTTCTTAGTCGAGTGAGACCAAGAATTATGCCACTTACAATATACTTTTCCTTTAAGTTCATCTGGAGATGGAATTTTGACTCTTTTTGGTAACTTAAGGAAGTTGACCGCAAGCAAATGATCAAAAATGTCATCTGCCTTAGTTAAATCGAAAGAGTATTTCCTGTGAAGGTCTTTCTTTTTAAATTGCTGGTCAATTGTTGTATCCTTATGAATTAATGCTTCACAGGTCACAGGTTTTTTTCCCACAATCTCTGCTGCATCGATCTCATAATTAGGATCTCTATAATATGTCTTCTACGATGCATTATTTTGATCTTGTTCCTCCTCTAGTAATGTTTCGTACCTAGACACCTTATAAGTGAGTTCCACTAAGTCTCTGAACTCAGTTGAGTCAAACTTCTTTCGAAGCCTAAACTCTAAGCCATTTTGAGCCAATCTCGCAAATTCTAGCTCTGGCAGGATGACTCTACATTTATTTCAAGCCCTTTTAAATCTGGCAATAAACTGAGTAGCCTTCTCATCAGGCCTTTGACTCAATCTTGCCAAGTCTATCATGGAAACCTCTGGCTCCGATTGGAAGAATTGGGCATGAAATGCCTCTTCCATTTGTTGCCAAGTTTGGATAGAGCCAGGTGTAAGGTTAATATACCATACAAATGCTCTCCCAGTTAGGGAATTTGGGAATAACCTTAACTTCATATATTCATTATTAGTAAATTCACCACATTGAGCAGCAAACCTAGCAACATGCTCCACTGTTGATTGGTTTCCATCCCATAAGAAAAGGCAAAATCTGGTATCCTGAAACCTCTTAGGTATTCATGTACCCTGTCTACCCATTCTGGGTATGGTTTCCTGTACACTGGAGTCTGGACCCCCCGAGCCATTGGTCCACACATCTCTCTAACAATGTCAACAATTTGGTCCCTAGGGACCATATTTTGCGCCTACTGAACTGCTACTGGAGGAACAAACACAGGATTTGGTGGGCAAACTTGTGCCTATGGTCCTCTTGGTCCATAAGGTAGTGTATTTGGGACTGGTTGTCCCTGTGGTGCAGGTTGTTGTTGGGGATGTCAGTAACCCCTTTGAGCCTGTCCTGCGAAAGGTGCTAGAACAGGTGTTGTGTCTCTTCCATTTGTAGGAAAACCTTTCAACCCCCCGGGTCTAAATTCGAATAAGGGATTAGTGAACCCCCTTGTGCCAGGTATGGCTTCAAACATGGGATTTGGAACCATTCTTATGCCATTTTCTTGTACTAGGCCAGATCTACCAAATTGCATGGCTTCACTGTTAAGTACTAAGGCATTTTGACCTGTTATAGGCCTCGGAATAGGTTCGTACCAAGACTGAGGTGATGGTCTTTCATAGTTCTGATTACTAGTTTGACCATTAGAATGTCCATTAACTTGCATAGGTTGTTTATCTCTAGCCAATCTTTGCTGAGGGACATTTAAAACTTCCTCCATGTGTCTTGCGTTTGTTAGTTGGTGGTTATTCATTCGATCCAAAAAGGATGTTGCCCACATTTCCATTGTGTTCATTAATTGCTGTCCCATAGCATCTACTAGGCCACCCCATGGAGTTATTAGCTGAGTAGATGGAACAGTGGATGGTCCAATTCCTTGGTCTCATCCAATATTATGAACATGTGGTACTTGTTCTGAAGTGCTGGTCTGTTCGACCATAGGTTCTGATAAAATGGGAGTTTCCACAGGATGTGTCACCACATTATCCTTTGGATTAGGTATCTCTACCTCTCATTCCACGCCTTTTTCCAAGCGTTCATTTTCTCCTTGTCTTCTACGTCTAGCCATTTCAATTAGTCCCACCGGGCATGCCAAAAATATATGTTGGCTTTTTGGCTTTCGAAGGTTATTATTGTAATTGCGAGCGTGCCAGCAAGGATCAATCAGTCCTTACAGAAAATTAATTGCCAACCAATTATCAGACGATTATATTTTAGTTCTTTCAACCTCAATGAAGAGGACTTTTACTGGTGGCTTGATTTAGGAGAATTAAGCAAAATAACAATTAAATGAAGAACAGTTGAAGTATTTCATTAAAATGAAAAACTTACAATGATCCAAACTCAGCCTCGTAGAGGTTTACGGCAACAGTCTACTTGAAACTACTCCTATGAACGATTGTGTAGCGCAGGAATTTAAAGTATAGGAATGTAAAGAACAGGAAATGTAAGACTGGAAATGTAAAACTAAGAAATGTAAAACTGAGAAGGAAAATAAGTAAAATAAGACTGGTTTTTTGGATCTGAGTCTGGGGGTCTTTTTCTGGGCCTTCTCTACTATTTATACTTCTCGAGGACGACCATCGAACTGTATTTCCAACCATCGAACTGCTCCTCCATGATCACTGATCGTGTTGCCTTATAATTAGCTCCAATGTGCCATCACTTGCAGTTAGGCTTCCCTCCTAAATTTGAATTTAAATGTGAGTAACCGTTAAAGCCACATCACCTTGCATCTCTTTGTTGATTCACTGCTACTCAGATCTCGTAATAACCAATACTAACTGCCACGTGTACGATTAGGATCGAAGACTTGAATAGTCTTCCTGTATTACCCTTATTCTGCCACGCGTCAAATTATAATTGGCTTGTACAAAATATGTAGCCAACAAGGGTGGTCGGGCCCCGGCCAATCCCTTGGTAGATCTGCCAAGTGTTAAGAATATTTTGATTGATAAAATGAATGGAGTTCATGATTTGATATAAATTAATGTGAAAACATGGAAATCAACATTTAACTACTGTGTTTGATTTATGAATTTAATAAAAATTTAAAAATAAATAAAATATAATTATATTTTATATATTTTTATGTATATTTTCCTTCTCTTTTAAAATTCTTATTCAAATTCATAAATCAAACTTAACAGAGACTTAGGTCTCATTTGGTAAGTTAATATTTTAGCCAAAAAGTCAAAAAATTACTAAAAAAGTCAAAAAGCCTATAACCTATATCAAAAAGTCAAAGATTTCATTTTCTCTCTACCTTTTTGCACATCTTTTTGTAAAAAGCCAAAAAGCCATCCTAAACATACTAGTTTTTTTTACCTCATATTTTAACCAAAAAACCAAGAAGTTACTAAAATAGCATGTTCCCAAATGAAGCCTTAGTGAAAATATCATCATGGGACGCTAGTGAAAATATTACTACATGTCGCACCAAGACCACCTAATAATTTTCCCACATTTACAGAATTTAGGTGTTTTGGATGCGTTTAGATCCTCTAGAATAATACCCTTACAATCATCTCTTACAGTGAAGGACAAGTGGCTGACACGAGGCCCACTCACCAAACCAAGGGCTGAGATTTAAATTCACTAAAATGACATCATTTTGGTGAAAAAAGAAAAAAAGTGTGAGACCAGAAGAGAGAGAGAGAGAGAGAGAGAGAGAGAGAGAGAGAGAGAGAGAGAGAGAGAGAAGAAAAAGAAGAAGAAGAAGAAGAAAAAGAAGAAGATAAACTCATATAGCTACTCCTAATTCAGCTATAGTATTTTCTTCCTCCAAAACCCATCTCCATGCCTTCGTTCTTCAATTTGATGCCCAATAACTTGCTACAAAAAAATACAAATACAAGCACAGATCCAGCTCGAAAAATAAAAACAAGCACAGATCAGAGAAAAAATAAAAAAACCAACTCAAAAAATCCAAAGAAATAAAAACAAGGACAAAAAAATAAAAGGAAATATTCACAAACCCAGCTCCTAAATAGGATATATATATATATATATATATGTATGAACACAAGCATAGATCAAACAAAAGAAAAGGAAAATGAAACTATTGGAGCATAGCGGGCAGGACATTGGCGGTGGGGTGGTAGCGACAGCAACAGAGCGTCAGGGTGGGAAGGGAAGAGGCGGGGCGACTCCTCCTCTTCTCTCCTTCTCTTAACCCTTCCCTCTCTCTCTAACTCTCTCTAGAAACTAGGAGTGTAAATTTGGCCCGCCCTGGCCCATGTCGGGCCTCGCGAGCTACTGCCAAAATTATGGGCTAGGCCGGGCCGGTCCACGGGCCAAAAAATTAGGCCCAGGCCCAAGCCAAGGCCCAAGGGTATTCGAGCCTTAGGCGAGCCGCTAGGCCTAAGCCTGGGCTCAAGCTTAGGCGGGCCTTAGGGGAGTAAATTTGGCCTGGCCCAGCCCAGACCATGTCGAGCCTTGCGAGCTCCTGCCAAAATTCGAGTCGGGCCGAGCCGGGCCACGGGCCAAAAAATTAAGCCCAGGCCCTAGCCCAATCCCAATGTCACAACCCAAACTCGGTACTCAAAGGCTCGGCGTCGTAATAAGATAAAAATAAAATAATTCAAATAATTTTGTAGTCGTAACGCAAGCGGATAAATTAAATAAATTAAAATAAAATAATTGAGTACCAAATGTTTATTAAAAGGAAGCAAACATAGTCATTTGTGCTTTATTGTATTACAAGGGTCCGATAAAAAAAAATAGAAATCTTAAAAAAGGAAATAAAAAAAAAAAAAAACAACACAGCGATTCATTCCCCATCTTGATCCCGCTAAATCTCGTCACCTGAAAGGGGTAACAGCTATAAGCACATAGCAAAGTGAGAAATATTATACTATGAGTATAAGGGTACAAAATAGTCATGGATAATTATTTAAGCCAAACATTTAAGTTGCATAAATAAATTATTTAAGTGGCAGAAATTGAAATAAAAATTACGTAAATAACTATAACCACAGTACAAAACAGGGGTCACTGGAGTGACAAACAAGACAGAGGTCAATGGATCCATGACAAACAGGGGACCACAAAGTGGTCAAACAAGGGGCCAATAGTTATTTAAGTCCCGCAAGGTATGGGACTCCCGTGGTGGTACTTACAGAAAATAATTGGTTACAAGATTATTGTCAAATAATTTCTAAAATTTAAATAAACATATCCATGGGTTTTAATTTAAGTAACTGAAGTTCAGAAAATAATTCACGTAATTGAAACATTAACATAACTATAAAACATAAATTATATAAAATAAATTATGATAACTCAAAACATATTTAAAACATATTATGATAGCTCAAAATATAATATAACTCACCTTAAAATTGACCCTTAACCTTTATTTTCTCACTCCAACTAACTCCCGGCTACTTGGTGCTACCTCTTAGTTATTGATTGGTATCCTATCTCTTTATATACTTTTCCTTTGTTTTCTTGTTGAAACTCAATCAATCACTTCTCTATTTATAGGCAGTGAACTTGTTTCATTCATCAGCATATGGCTTACTAGGTTCGGCCACCTGTCAAACAGGTGTCAACTTGCCCTTCCCTACGTGACTAATACGTGGCAAGTTGGTGAATCACTTAGTCACCATCCTATGCATTAGGATGGTGATAAATCACTATTTTATTTTTTATTTTTATTTATTTACTTATTTATTTATTTATTTATTATCTTTGATTTAATTCGTATTAGGTCTAAGATTTTAATAATCTAATTAAGTTACATTTTATCAGCTACAACCATAACATTAATGATTATTATTATTATTATTATATTAATTAAATATTTAAAGTGTCACATTCAAGCCGAGGAATATATTTATAAGAGAATATTTTGATAAAATTAAACATTTTCAATAGTAAATTATAAAGAATTTATTAAAAAAGGAAGAAAAAAGAAAGATGCAATATAAATATTTTGAAGTATATTTAAAAATTAAAAGGAAATCAAATGAAGAAAAAATCTAGTTAATAATAAAAGCGTAACTTTAAAAGAAAAATAAAAGGGAGCACGTGCCCACTGAACCTTATGCTGCTCCGTCCCTGGGCCAAATGAATATTTGGTTCCCAAAGCTTGTAATGTCATTGCTAACTAGAGAGGTAAAAGGAGGTTCAAACTAGTCAAGCAGAGGGTACCCCGAACACATGGGGTGAGCAGGCTGGCAAGTGGCTTAATGACTTAAAAAAGTGTATTAAGGTGTGTATTATATGACAAAAAGTAATAAAAGTGGAGTTTAAAAATATTTGTTAAGATGTGTTAAGAGTTTATTAATTTTAGAGAATGAGTGGTGATGCAATGGATGTGTTAAGGTATGTGTTAAATATATATATATATACATGTGTGTATATAATAAATAAAATAAATAAATAATTTAGTTTAATCAAAAATTTGAAGCCTAAAATTAAATTTTAAGTCCAAAAAAAAATCCCAACAAGTTATAAAAAAAAAAAAAAAAAATGCCATTGACCGGTCAACCTGCCGGACGTCCGACCGGTCAACCGGTAAGGCAAAAAAAACACTTCCCCCCTAGCTAAAACGCTCGCTGCAGATAATAAACAACTTAATAACTGACGCTAACACACACCATTAACATATACGTTAACAAATCCATTGCAGCACCAAACGCTTCCCTTCTCTAACTAAAACTTAACAACTGGCACTAACACTATCCTTAACAGCTCCACTGTGGATGCTCTAAGAAGTTTTCCCCATAGTGCCCATGCTAGAGATTAAAATACATGTCTTGGCCTTAAAAATGATAAGTTCATATATCTCATTGTGTGAATCATCGGGGGTGGTGGTTTAGTGAAGAAGACATCTCTTTTCACAGACGTGACCTAGGTTCGAATTTTGGAGGGGGTGAAAAATGGTTGCTTTGCAGTCGACTCTCTTCGAAGACCTCGTCCTGTACTCCGATTGAAATTTGAGCTCGTCTGTGACGTATAGTTAAACTTTATTGGTGTCTCGGTGGTAGGCCTCTTCCTATGGATTGTGTCAAATCAAGCCGCGCGACCGATTATCCCAAGACTTAGACCTAGACCCATAAATACCGTGATGACACCTCAAAACATTCTTTTTTTTCGTTTCTTAAAAGAAGATACCTCATTATGTGTGTCACATTACCAAATTAACATGTGAATCTTAAAAAGAAAAGAAGATACTTCATTGATCACTTCATAAGCATTTACGCAAGATTAACGTGTGAATATTAAAAATAAGTGGAGATATGTCATTCATGGTGTCACCTCACAAGATTAAAGGGTGGTTTGGTATTTTTTAAATAATTCATCTTTTTATTTTTTTATTTTTTTTCATCACATTACCTCTCTATTTTTTTTTGTATATTTTTTTATAAAAAGATAAAAAATACATTTATTTAAATCATTCCAAACAATCCCTAACATGTAAATCCTAAGCATATGATGTGGCAATGTTGCAGTGTGCCATGTTGGAGATACAAACACATACACGAGAAGCTATTTTACACGATTAGATAATGGCCCCCTTCAGAGGCGGAACCAGAAAAGCCAAATTACAAATTTTATATATTTTTTCACAAAATTTTTAATATATATTATTTTATTAGGAAATAATTTCAAAAGTCTGGTATATAGTTTTTATAATTTATTGCTACTATTTGATACTCTTTTTTTTTTTTTTTTTTGATGTTTTATTTTTTTTAGTCTAAAAGTATTATTTGTAGTACTATATAGGTCTTATTTGGTTTATGTTTTGAGATATTATTCCAAAAATAATTTTTTGGAGAGATGTTATAAAATTTAAAAAAATTATTTAGTTGCATATTTTGAATAGATGGGTGTGAGAGAAAAAATGATTGATTAATGTATAATAGAAATAAAAGTGATTTTGAATATTTTTTAGCCAAACGTGTTTTTGAATTTTTTTCTCTAAAAATATGTTTTGAGACACAAACTAAACATATCCATAGTTAGGAAATACCAAAATTTTATTATTTTCTTATTATAAAAAATTCCTAATTAAATTTACTTAAATTTTATACTAAGGTCTCGTTTGGGAACATACTATTTTAGTAATTTTTAAATTTTTACGAAAATATATAAAAAAAAATAGAGAAAATGATGTGATAATTTATAATATTTTTTTAATTTTTTAACTAAAATATATAATTAATAATGAGACCTAGGCATATTATAAATGTTTAAAATTTTATAGACGCCTAAACAATTTTTTTGTGTTTGTTTTTTAACAAGGTGGCCGGGCCCCAACCAATACCTTGTAGATTGTCATGTCTTAAAGAATATTTCAATTGATAAGGTGTCGTTTGGGAATACTTTACATTTTTAGTTTTTTGTTTATATTTTTAAAATTTTAAATAAAAATTTATTTGGTAAATTTTTTATTTATAAATCAATGGTTTTAGTTTATAAATTTAGTCAAAAAATATAAACTTAAAAAATGTGTTTCCGTTTTGAGTGTTTTTTTTTTTTACCACCCAACACTAGCCATCATTTTCCACCACCGTCTTCCGCCACCACCCCCCCCACCACCACCTACCACCACCACCCACCTGCCACCCACTCGCCACCACCACCGCCCATCCTTCGCCACCACTAACACCACTACCTACCTGCCATCCACCCGCCACAACCTTCCACCCGCCACCTACCCGTCACCACCACCCACCACTACCACCACCACCCGCTACCACCACCACCCACCTGCCACCATCACCCACCATCCACCACCACCACCACCACCGCCCACTCGCTACCGTCCACCACCCGCCACTGTCACCCACCCACCCACCACCACCACCACCACCCGCCACCTACCCGCCACCACCGACCACCACCCGCCATCCGCAACCCACCTGCCACCACTACTCCCACCACCCACCACCTGCCACCGTCACCCACACCACCCACCATCACCACCAGCCACCTACCTGCCACCACCACCCACCCGCCACCACTCGCCATCCGCCACCCATCTGCCACCACCGCCACCCACCTGCCACCACCACCGCCACCCACCTGCCACCACGCTACCACCGCCCACTCCGCCACCGTCATCCACCCACCCACCACTACCACCCGCCACCACCACCCACTCGCCACCACCCACTACCACCCGCCATCTGCCACCCACCTACCACCACCACCGCCACCGCCGCCGCCGCCACCACCACCACCACCCCACTCGCTACCACTCACCACCAGTCACCGTCACCTACCCACCCACCCACCCACCCACCACCACCACCACCACTACCACCACCACCACCACCCACCCACCACCACCCGCTACCCACTACCCACCGTCACCACTTTCCACCATCGTCTTTCGCCGCCACTTGCCACCACTTGCCATTTCTGACTCTTTTTTATATTTTTTAAATTTTTTAAACATTTTGTCAATTACCAAACGCGTTTGTAGTTTATGTTTTTCTAAAAATAAACAAAAATCAGTTTATAAAATTTTTATAAATATAAACTGAAAACATAAACGTTACCAAACAGACCCTAAATAAATGGAGTTAATTAATGTGAAACACAACCTTTAGGCTGGGTTTAAAAATATTCTTTAACAAATGGAGTTAATTATTGTATGCAAACGTGGCCTTAGCAAAAATATTATCATGGGACGCTAGTGAAAATATTACTACATATCCCACCAAAATCACCTAATAATTTTCCCACATTTGTTTTTGAAAGTAGAATGAAAAAATTTGATAATGAGGGGATTAAGTAAATTTATATTTATTTTTATGATAGTTGTTAATGTGGAGATTGTTAAATTAGGCTTGGCTTCTCTTCCATCCTAGATCGAACTGAAGGGTGTTGTTGGGCCCGTGAAGGCCCACTACGGGTCTCGTTTCAATAATCTGAATCGTTCAATGTGTAAAACTCATCGAGTATTATATATCTATAAAAAATCACGTTTATCGGATATCGATAGCGATCTTATCGGATCAATTTTCTGTCAACCGTTTATTTTTTTACCGTCTTTTTTTTTTATATATACAAAACTGATTTGATCACATAACTATTAACATCCGATCAATGTGATTTTATACAAACATATAGTTTTCGATGAGTTCTACACATTAAACAATTCGAATTATCGAAACGAGACCCGTGATAGGCCCCTACAGACCCAACAATCAGATCTGAGAGTGGAGAGAAGCCACTACCTGTTAAATTATTACCCTATAAAAGAAATATAAAATATTTAAACATATAAAAGTATGATTTTTACTTAATAAAAAATACAAAAATATTAAATATTAATGTTAAAAAAATGCCCAACATGTAAAAAATATATATATATATATATATATTTTTACTAAGTCGAAGAACTAATTTCCTAATATCACTTCCACCTCACTCCTAACACCAAGGCCTCGTTTGTTTTGGGGTGTAATGGATAAGAGGGAATTAGGATGGAGGTAGGCTTATGTAGTGTTATGTTTGTTTGTCGAGTTGAGGAAGTGATTACGACGGAGGAGGAGAATAAGATGGAGGTTGGAAGGAGAATTTGAATAGAGGAGGTGAAGTGGTATTAGAAAAATAGTGAGGGAATTAGAAATTTTTTTATTTTTTACATATTGGGAATTTTTTTTAAAACATTAATATTTAATTTTTTATATTTTTTATTTGTTTTATTATTTTATATAAAAATAATTTAACAATTTCTACACTAACAGCTATCATCAAAACAAACATAATTTTACTTAATCTCCCCATTATCAATTCCCTCACTAACAATCTCTTCCATTTTACCTCCGAAAACAAATGGGGCCCAAAGCCCATCCTAATCCCATGGGATTATGAATTGTCTCTTCATCTCCCAAAATAAACAAAACATATAGGCTTCTTTTAAGATGTGAGTTGACTTTTTAACTTTTTAAATTTTTGACTATTTTAATTTGGGACTAAAAACTCTTATTTGACATAAATTTTTGAACTTTTTAATTTTTGTGAGAAAAAAATAAAATAATTATATTTTTTTATGTAACTTTATTAGACTAAAAAAATTATTTATTTATTTTTGATTATTTTAAACAAAAAAAAATTCCATTTTAACTTATGCCTGACGAAAACATAATCATTTCCATCTCCATCTCAGTCCCATTCTCATCTGTATCTCCCAAAACAAATGGGCCAACACACGGGCAAAGAGAAGTGTTTTTGGTTGCAACAATGATTCATCTCACTAAAAACACTACCACTAATAGCACTAATGCATTAAAAAAGTAAAAAAAAAAAAAAAAAAATACAACTCCAAGACCAAAACATCACATCATTACTGACGGGACCCACTGCCACCTAATTAGTGGGAGCACTAATTAGTGCTGCCAAGCATTTTTCTTTTAGTTGGGCGACTCTCAAACCACCAGAATGTATAAGTAAGGAGAATTGATTGGTGACTCGAAATTAGGGGCCCCGAATGCCCCTAATTTATAAAACGGCGTCGTTTTTGTATTTTATTTATTTTATTTATTTTTTCTTCTTTCTGCAGACGAAGGGGAAGAAGACGAAGGAGGGGGAGGGGGAGAGGAGGGGGAGGGGGCCTAAAGAATGGCTGGAGGGCGACGGGCATGGCGGAGGCGGGAGGCGACGGGCATGGCGATCGCCTTCGGAGATGGCAGAGGCGACGAGCATGGCGATCGGCGACGGAGGGCGACGGCGGGAGGCGGGGCGGGCTGAGGGCGACGGCGGAGGCGGGGCGGCGACGGCCGGCGGAGGGCTGCGAGCCTCCTCTGCGCGCGAGCCTTCTCCTCTGCGCGAGCCTTCTCCTCTCCCCCCTCCCCCTCTCTCTCTCTCTCTCTCTCTCTCTCTCTCTCTCTCTCCTGAAAATCGGGGCATTCGAGTTGGGGAATTTCGAGCTAAAAAACATTTCTCATAAGTAAATCAACTATATTCATGCGATAATGATATGTTAATTGCATCATAACCAATGAATCAAGCTCATTTACAAAACTTCATCATACATTAATCAACTAAATATTCTAAACTAGTAATCCAAACACCAAACAACCCTCCTAAACTCAGTCAAGTTTTTACATAAAAATTTAAAAATTAAATGAAATTAAAATAACAAATAAAAGGTTAATTAACATTGTGCTTAATATGGGTGTACATTCCTGCTTAACCCACCGCGCACGTTAGTAAAGAACCCAACGAGCTCAGGCCGGTACGGTAGGTAAGACCGTCGTCGATCTTCTTCCCTCACCGCTCTGTTCCTCACATAATGCAACTCATGAGGCGACAACGACGCCGTTTTGTTCTTCTTCCCCTTCACTTTTGCTCCGGCGCCGTTGGCCTTGGCATCTCCGGCTGCGGATTTCTTCTCCGGCGAGGTCGCCGAACCATTCAGAAACACGAACGTGTCTCTTCCATCGCTATTGCTCCGATTGAGCAAGTCTCTGAATCTCCATAGCTTCGAAAATCCAGTGGAGTTGCTCTTCTTACAGATCTCCGGCGAAGCCTCCACGGCTTTGCAGGACCACTCGCAGTACGACGACTCCAGATCTCCGTTAGCCGCCGCCTGCGGAGGAGGAGGTTCGATAAAGACATTCTTCACCGGAGGCCGACAAGGCAAATCCACCGAATCGCCGGCCAAGAGAATGCTTCGGTCGAACCACGGGTAAATCGGCTTGATCTGGCCGTTCTGGAACACATCGTCGGCCGAAATCGGCGATTCATCGGGAGCTATACAAGCAAAAGAGAAATCCTCGTCATCCTCGCCCCGAAATTCATCATCAGACGGCGGTGATTTCACCGTTTCGTCGCAATCAGAGCCGCTGATTTTCAACTTCCAGCTAAATTCGTCTTCAAAATCGGAGCTCGAACTCATTTTCTCTCTCTCTCTCTCTATGTCTGAAATTGAGGGTTGGGGTTTGTTTAAATGGTGTGGATGAGTTTGATTTGGTGGGTTTTAAATACGAGTGGTTGGTTCGCTAGCTGTTAGAGAAGAGACAGAGTACGAAGGTCGGTTGGTGTTACCTTTGAATGAGCCTAATTATTTATTTTAATTTGTTTTGTAGTAAATTGTTTGGGAAGGAAGAAAGTGAAGGAAACAAGAAAGAACTTGGTGGGAAAGACACGGGAAACAAAGAATGGGGCCCAAATCTTCTTTTTGACCTTTCCCATTACCATGTGTTAGAATTAGAACTCATGTTTATCTTTTCTTTTTCTTTTTTAAGATAAATCATAAATATATTTTTTAAAATTTATTTAAAATATGAATTATCTCTTATAATTTAAAAATTATAAATACACTTTGTCATAATTTTTTATTTAATAAAATTAATAAAAAAAAATTAACTACTCTCTCATATAATATTAAAATTAAATGAATTGTTAATTGAATATATTTTTGCTATTATTAAAATTTATTAATTAATTTGATAATTTATTAATAGTAAAACCAATTTTTTTTATTCTGGGATTAGAAACTTGGAGAAGCGCAATATAATTTCTGAAATTATAGAATGCAATTCATTTTTTAAATAAATTTTAAGAGTTTATTTATGATTTATTAATTTTTTTTCTTAATGTTTTTAAAAAAACTTTTTGACCACTGGCTTTAACGACGTTGTTGGCCCTTTACTGTGTGTAAACATATTCAGCAGCCTAAAGTGAACGGCTCTAGAAAGCTGGCTATGGACAATTACAGGGAAAAGTACGAATAAGTCAGAAGAGGTGAAGAAAATGATTATTTAAAAATATAATATATATATATATATACTAGTAATAAAATGAGGATGATATTTTTATGTTTGATTTCATTTTTAGGATTTATTTTTTAGAAAATTAAAATTTTTTATTTTTACATATTTTTTGTTTTAATTGAATTTTTTTAATATTTTAAGTAATTTTTAAAATTTTAAATATACCTAATATAAATATACTTAAAAATATAATATTTGTGAAAAAAAATCTTTATAAAACAATCATTAAATATGAAAAATATAAAAAAAATATAGGCAGCGTTAGTTTTCTAAATATGATTTAATGATAGAGTTGTATTTTAAGTTTGTGAGTTTTAAAATTATGATTTGAGTGTAGAAAATTCTTTTGGTGAATAAGTTTGAAAAAAGTTTTGAATTGAGTAGAAATTTTTGATGTGGTATATGATATTTGATACAAAAATTTACAACTCGTAACCAAACACATAACTCAAAATTCTATTCAAAGCCCATAAATTTTTTTAAAAAATTCTGAATTTTTTTATTTAAAATATAAAAAATAACATGTGCCAATTGTAAAAAAAATAAATAAAAAATAGCACTGTTTCGGTCAACCGGCCAGACGTCCGAGAGGACGACCGGTTAGCCTAAATTTTTCCACATTGGAAAGAGTTTTCAAAAGTGAGTGTGGAATTAATTTTTGAAAACTCTAAACAAATAAGACACTCAAAACAAGGGTTGAAAATATGTTTTGAAAGCTTCTCCAAACACTGCGATAAAAATTCAGTACATTTTCGTATTCTTATATATTTATCGATTTTTTACAAATATTTTAATTTTTAGATACGTAAGATAGATGCATCTAAAAAAAATTATTTAAAATTTTAAAAATATTCACTAAAAAAATGATTTTTTTTTTTAAAAAAAAAAAAACTTAATTTCTACAAATTTGAATCTAAAAAATTGAAATAAAACACAATGACGTTTTGTTTTATTAGGAATAAATAAATTATAAAAAGTGAAAATGATATAAAGTGAAGTAAAACATAAATAAAATAAAATAATATATATATTTTTATAAATTTGATTAGGATAAAAATTTTACAAGAAAATCGGAATCCTAATCATAACTAATTACTTTTATAACATATTTTAATTTTCTTATATTTTTTTGTAAGAAATTATAAACTTGGTTACCATGTTATTATGAATTGTATAAAAAAAATTATTAGTATTATTGTTTTTTATAACTTTCACCATTTCCATACTAAACAAACTCAAGAAAAATATATTATTTTTTATTTATTTATTTCATTTTCTATAATTTTCATCCTAACCAAACTAATCCTTAAAAATTTTCAACTTCCCCATCTTTTTGTGCTTTTTAAGAGAAATGGTGATGTTTCTAATCTTCTTCTCTCCTTTGTTTTCTCACCCGCCACTCTTTTTTTTTTTTTTTCATCACAATACTAACTACTATAGCTCTTTTCGTCTATATTATTGGCATGTCACTTGAGGAAACTTTCAGATCTATAATAGATCTAATTCTTACCATCTCAGGCTCAGAATATTTTATTTTGTAACATAAAAGCATGAATTAAGGTATCACAATTACTAGTTGAAATGATAAACAGATCATGAAAATTATTGGTAATATTTGTTTGGTTGTAATTGTTTTGATTTTTTATTTTGATTTATTTTTGCGTTGCAATAATGTGGACTTATTAAATTGCATTGATTATCTTATCTTTCTTGTTAGATTTTTGTAATTGACAATTCCGTTTGACAAAACTCATTTCAGTTGTAATTTTATTTGCTTTTTTGTTTTAGTGAAGATATAAGTGTTTATATGCAAATCCAACTTGAAGTGTGCCTATGTAGAGGAGTTTGTAATCTTGAGCCTTTCTTGTTTGCTACTTCACTAACTATGTACAGGGATCAAATTTGACCGCTCGAATGGTCATTTGTTCACTCGAGCGGTGAATAGAAGCATCAAGTATCTCTGCTTACAAACTGAACTTCTAGAAAGGATATTTCACTGCTCGAGCGGTGAAATATGCGGTCGAACGATTTGGCTTATATGTTTTGCACCGCTTTACTCACATCGCTCGAGCGGTCTTCAAGATCTTATTTATTATAAAATGTGTTGTTTGCTGTTTTTAGGGTTTAAACCGTTCAAATTCTATGAGAGCACAGCTACCAAGGTTTTCTATATTGCAAGCTATTTTTATAAGTATTTTCTTAATAATTTGAGAGTGGTCGGTGAATCTACGAGTTTCATATTGACATCATCAAGGGATTTGTTTTTATTCTTTTATTCACAAAGAGATAAGTGTTCTTTAATGGATTTCGGAGAACTTGAGTCTGAAACTTTGGTGAATTCCGGAGTGGCTCATCGTCGTAGATTTGACATTAGCATTGTGAATTCAACGTTGGGCAAGACAATTTCATAGCGAAAACGGTGGTGGAAGAGGCATATTAGGGTCGATTTAATTTGAGTGTGAATTCGTTAGGTAATTGAGGGTACACATATGTAGTTCTTTTGTCTTCTTAGTAGATTATTTTGTGGCTTTGGCCCATGATTTTTTCATCATGATCCGAGGCGCTTCAATTGTGATTTTTTCCGCATTAAATTATTGTGTTGTTTTAATTGTTTGATTAAGATTGTTATTCACTATTTAAAATTAAAACATAATCACGAATCAATATCTCAGAGATTTTAGATTTTTAAATTCTAATAATAAAATATTCATTTAATTTATATTGTGTCAATTTTAAATTTAAATCAATAGATTGCTTTCCATATTTAGTGACAGTTTAAATTTTAATAAAATAAAATTTAAAAGTTGTAATTAATTAATTTCTGTATAAGCTGGTTGGTCTTTTGACTAACTGATTAAGTTAAATTATTTTTGATTTGAATGATTTGTGGGTTTAACCATGATTTTAATGGTTTTACATATTATGATAATTCTTTCTTACTCATTAAGTTTTTAAAATTTCTTTAATTATTTCTCTTTAAAAAACCAATATGAATTTTTTTTTAAATTCATATATTTTTATTCTAAAATAGTGAAATATTAGAACTATGTCATTTTTTTATAACGAAGCATAATTTTAATTATTAATTGTCAATACAATAAATTTAATCTATCTATACTACATGTTATAATAAAGAAACATTTGAAGCAAAACTCTTATACATATATATAAAATTTTATTTACGAGAGACAAAATACAAAATATATATATATATAATTATCGTATTTTTAATAAATAATATATTATTTTATCCCGTGCATAGCATGTGTGACATGCTAGTATTTATTTATCCAAATATAATTATATATATTGGAAAATTCTATAGTATGTATACCATATGCACCTTTAGTTATGATCTTTGAGTTAATGGTTATGACCTGCTGTGTTGTTAGTTATGACACATTGTGATATTAGTTATAACAAAATTTTAATTATGATATAAGATTTATTTGGTTATATTTCATGTAATATTTAATTATAATTTTTTCATTTTTTCATTTTTTTATAATTATAACTTTAATAAAATAATACAATTTATAATAATCAAACTCATAAATTACATAACGTCCATATAGCACACTCTATATTATTTTTCCATGTATATTATGCTAACTCGTGTACATTGAACTAATGTCGTGGAATCAACATCAAATTTCATAAACTCTGAAGATTATAAAAAATAATAATAAATAAATTACTAACAGGATTATATATTATATTTAAAGAATTGTAAAGAAAAACATAGGATCAATTGTTAGACAATCTTCATTGTGTTTAAAGAATTGATTAAAGAAGAAAAAAATCAGTTTGATTACTTAAATCAAAACAGAACAAAGAATAATAAAATATGAAAAACATATTTTTATTTTGTTAAAAAAAAAAACAAAAACAAAAACAAAATCAAATAGAAACCTGAAAAGAAAATTATAAACAAACTACTTACAATATTACTTCTCTGAAAATTCAATCAAGTCCAGTGTTGAATGCTGTCTCCTTAAGACAGATTCATCCTCTCCACGGTACTTTCAGAATATGGACTTCTATCTCCCAAGATAAAATGATTAAAGACAATTAGTAGCAGCATTACAAACTAAATGTCCAATGAACACATTTTGTATTTATACTCTTTCTCACAAAAAAATAAATGCAAAAAAATGCAGGAAGCAGAAGCAGAAGGAATAACGAAATTTGATTAAAAAACCAAATGGAGGACTTTTCTATCTATATGAGAACTGGTGGCTATTTAGGATAGATTTGAATAGGCAAAGAACCTGTTTGGGTTGGAGGGAAAAAGCTGAAACGTTTTTGGCCCAAAAAGATAAGCATTGGACTACTCAATCCCAACCTCCCACCCGGGCCCAGGCAGGCAGGCGTGGTAGTTTTTGAGTCTAATGGGTCAAAGCTCACATTCTCCATAACCTCCCTCTTCACAAAACTTAGGTATCCCTTGGAGCATTCCCTGAGATGCAAACTCAAGGCTTATAAACCCATACCAAGTTTGCCCATTCAAGTAATATGGGACAAGCCTTTTCTCCGTATGAGAACCTCATCAAAACACCATTTCCATGGAACTAATTTTGACATTGATTTCTCATTCACTCGATAATGGTTTTGAACAACTAAATATATGACGTGAATTATTACACAGCAAAAAATGTGTTGTCACATAGACTCGCCAACTTTAACACATGGGTCCTACTTAAAAATTAGATAAAAGTTTTAGAAAAACTATTTTTTCCAAAACCATTTCTTACATTAATTACACTAAGATTCCTATACATGCTGACTCCCTCACAAATACACCTATTTTGAATGCGATTTCAAAGACGGGTCAGGATTTATTATTATGGGACAGTGAAAGGATGTTTAGGAGTGTAAACTCTTATAATTTTAAATTTTTAAAAATTTTCTAATATTGTATATAATATTTTTTAATTTTTTTGAGAATGTGGTCACCCCCTCCGCCCTCCTAAATCCATCTTTAGTGATATGGAGGGAATCTCTAGAAAAATAAAAATGATATATTTTATAATTGATATAATCAAAATATATAAATTTATAAGTAAATTAAATAAAATAATATTTATTAATAATTAAGAAGTCCTGTGCGAGTAATCCAAAAATATATTGATGAGTGGAGGTATAACAATTGCATACTGTCACAACTAAACTTGCCCACAAAGCAGCCCATCTTGGAACTGGGAAGGCAAGGTTGGAAATGGTGATGAGCCTTCATATATTGTTTTTTTTATATGTAATATATGATTTTGTCGTAAAGTAGTTGACAAATGCGAAAATTGTATCTGGAGAAAGCACTTTCTTTGGTAGGGGTAGGTAAATAAAAACAAGCGTCATTGTATATATCACAAGACAACCTATGCTTCTTTCATTAAAATCATCATCATCTAGGGTGGGCACAATTTAAATTGGGTGCATTTTTAAAATTAAAAAAAAATATATATATATCATTCAAATGAATTTATCAATTTTGGTGAATAAATTTTTTTCAAACTTATCGCTAACTCACCATCCTCAAAATCAATGGAACAGGGATTGCTATTATGTTCTATGGTACAACAGTTTGTCACGAGGGTCTGTGAGATTTGTCCCAAGTCATATTTTGATGATTTGAATCGTTTATATTATAAGATTTATCAATCATATTATTCATGAAAAAAAAATGACTTAATCGGACCTTTGTAATGATTAAGTTTTAATTGTTTTTAATTTAAAAAATTAAAATAATTGTTTATTTTTAAAAAATAGATGTGGCTTTGTTACGATATTACAGATTTTCAATTAGTTTGATTTTTTTCATGGATGATTCTACAATATTAACGGCTTAAATTATCAAAATAGATCCGAAACAAACCCTCACCAGATTGTATAGCAGGCTACTGTGCAGCAATGTCTTCCAAATTTGGTGAACTACTTAAATATTTGAATGATTTTAAACTAACAGTTTAAGTGGATTGGATGAGTTAAAAATACAGATTGAGAAATACAATCTTGATTTGTTTTAGTCCAAAAAAAAAAAAAAAAAAATCTAGGCACAAACCTTACAAATTAGTCGAATGGTTAATATGATTTAAATCATATTTTATAAATCAATATAAAACACAATCAAATTACGGGAAAAAAAAATTGCAAATAATGAATAGGTGGCATTCGATTAATCCTACCGAGAAATGATATGTGGACAAAGTTAAAGTAATGTTACACACACAAAGTTTTTGGGTGTACAGCCCTGTGCGTATCGAATACCGCACTAGATGAAAGTGGATCGGAGCTCCGCAATCGATTAGATTATCCAGGAATTGAGGTCATGCAACAACGAACACCGTAAGAGCTGCCCGGCCGGGGTTGGTCGGATAACCCCTCCAGTGTGGGAATGAGTAATCAGAGAAGAAGTGAGGTGCCAACTAAGTGTAGAGGGTTCAGTGTAGATCAGTTACCTTCAATGTGAAGTTAGTGTGGTTTATATAGAACCTCTTGCTTGTTGTGCAAGACGGTTTCATGGAGCTCTGGTGCTGCCAAGTTTCCTTTTAGCATTGCTCAAGGTAAGGGACCATCTAGTAGTTATCAAGGGGTGCACATATTCACTATAATCATGCTGATAACAAACTACATTCCTCTGGTTTAACTGTTTCCGTGATTCTAGGTGTGGGGGACCAGCTGAGGTGGCATCTTGCACATGCATATACTTACAGCTTCCACGTTTCTCTGAGAGGTTCCTTTAGCTTGGCCCTTTGCGAGACTACTGTAGGGATGGGCTGGCCCATTCGGATATCTGTGTATAGAACTCAGCCCACTTTGGTTCTGATGATGGGTTTGACCCATCAGTTCAGCCCATAGAGTGAATCCTGCAGCTCGGCCCTAGCCCAGTATCGCAGTTGGACTGCCTTTCCATTGCGAGTTGAGCCCAAGTGCTTGAGGACTTGAGTGGACTATTGGTAATGGAGTTGGGCTTAGTTGGGTTGCCCACATGCTCATCTGACCCATTTGGATTTGGGCTTAGGAGATTGGACCGGCCCAAGGCTTGGATCCGACCCATTTCATATTTAGCCCCTTCATTTGCCCTCTAGCTCGTGCTAAGGTTCCCCTTGGGGGGAGCTATTGTCCTGTACTCTAAGCGTCACGTCGCTTTGGATCTGCCCCAGTTTGGCCTTGGTGACGGTTCGTTCCTGACATACACACCCCCTGCATATGTCCTTTTATGGTGGCAGTGTGGTATTAGTGCGTAGAGATAGTGCGTCGACTCCATACCGATGGTCGTGCTTCGTGTACCTTCACGCCGGCTGGTGCAATAAATGCGTTGGAGCTATCAATCCAACTAGAGCTATTAATCCAACTTGTGGAGCTATCAGGAACTAAAGACTCAACTTGTGACTGCATCGATTCTTACCCTACCCTCAGGTACGGATGGATTTACTATTTTTAGTTATGCTTCTTATAAAAGTTTGGGATGTGTTTTAATGCAGAATAGTAAAGTTATTGTGTATGCTTCCCGACAACTGAGGCCACATGAAAAGAACTACCCCACTCATGATTTAGAACTTGCTGCAGTGGTTTTTGCATTGAAAATTTGGCGCTACTACCTTTATGGGGCAACATGTGAGGTGCACACAGATCACAAGAGTTTAAAGTATTTCTTTACACAAAAAGAATTAAACATGAGGCAGCGGAGATGGTTAAAACTGATAAAAGACTATGACTTGCAAATCTTGTACCATCCAAGAAAAGCTAACACCGTCGCTGATGCACTGAGTCGGAAATCAATTGGGAATTTAGCCTGTTTACTCATCGGACAGAAAGAACTGCTATGTGATCTTGAAAAACTCAAAGTTGAGTTTGTTTTGCGTGAACAAGGTGGAACATTAGCTGCTATTTCTGCTCAACCGGCACTTATTGAGGAGATTAAAGAAAAACAACACCAGATGACTTCTTGAAAAATGTCATTGATGAACGGGAATCTAAACCGAGGCCGGACTTTATATTTGAAAACAATGTATTGAAGTTTCAGGAAAGGTTGTGTGTACCGAATGATTCTGAACTGAAAAGACGAATTTTACAGGAAGGCCACAATTCAAAACTTTCCATCCACCCAGGAAATACAAAAATGTACCAGGACTTGAAACTTAATTTCTAGTGGCCGGGAATAAAGAAAGAAATTGCTGAGTTTGTATCAAAATGCCTACATTGTCAACAAGTCAAAGCCGAACATCAACGACCCGCAGGCTTACTTCAACCCTTACCAATACCGGAGTGGAAATGGGAACATATTACTATGGATTTCATTGTTGGATTACCTCGCT
Source organism: Camellia granthamiana (assembly GCA_036172215.1). Classification (NCBI taxonomy): domain Eukaryota; kingdom Viridiplantae; phylum Streptophyta; class Magnoliopsida; order Ericales; family Theaceae; genus Camellia; species Camellia granthamiana. The sequence continues at coordinate 114,659,932 of CM069912.1, read as the reverse complement.
CCAGTAAAGGTATGGACTCAATTTGGGTTATTGTTGATAGATTGACTAAATCTGCTCACTTCTTACCTGTCAAAACAATTTATAATGCGGACAAATTGACTACAATTTATATTGATGAGATTGTTAGGTTGCATGGAGTGCCTATGTCCATTGTTTCTGATAGGGATTCGAAGTTCACATCAAGATTTTGGCAAAGTCTGCAAACTGCATTGGGTACCGAATTGAGACTGAGTAGTGCATACCATCCTCAGACAGATGGCCAGTCAAAGAGAACAATCCAGACTCTGGAAGATTTACTGCATATGTGTGTCCTTGATTTCCAAGGAAATTGGGAAAGCCATTTACCTTTAGCTGAATTTGCCTACAACAACAGTTTTTACTCGAGCATTGGTATGGCGCCTTTCAAGGCCTTATATGGTAGAAAATGTCGATCTCCTATTTGTTGGGCAGAAGTTGGAGATGGGCCTTTGCTTGGGCCCGAGATTGTACAGGAGATCACAGAAAAGGTGAAACTGATTCAACAGAGATTGAAAACCACACAAAGCCGACAGAAAAGTTATGCGGATGTCCGAAGACGAGACAGAGAATATGACGTGGGTGATCATGTTTTTGTTAAAGTGACACCAATGAAAGGGCAGACTCGCTTTGGAGTCAAGGGTAAGCTAGCACCGAGATATGTCGGACCGTATGAGATCATTGAAAAGATTAATCCGGTGGCGTATCAAGTAGCGCTTCCTCCTGAAATGGAGCATATGCATAATGTCTTCCATATTTCAATGTTGAGGGATTATCTTCGGGATCCCTTCCATGTTATTGAGCCTACCTGTGTAGTGCTAAGTGATGACTACACTTATGAAGAACGGCCTATTCAGATTGTAAACCGACGAATCAAGAAGTTGAGGAATAAAGAGATTCCGTTAGTGAAAGTAGACTGGCAAAACCATGGTGGCGTTTATACCACTTGGGAAAGGGAAGACGATATGATGAAACAGTATCCTGAACTGTTCCCTCTGAATCCAGTATTCTTCCAAAATGAAGGTAATCCGAGTTTGGAGGACCAAACTCTTTTTAAGAAGGGGAGACTGTGACAACCCTCACCTCTGATTAGTGTTAATCTGTGATTAAGCATGATAAGTAACTAATTAGAATGAAATCCTGATCTGTTTATATGAATGTGTTGCATTAGTTACATTTCTATCTGTTTGCCATTAAATGATCTGTTCATGTTTTAATTTCAAACCGCAAATTGAAGGCCTTATCGGCGGCCGAATCAGAAATTGATTAGTGTTATATGCTAGATAGAATTTATGTGATTTTATGGTAGGTTCAATTAAAATTTGACTTGGAATGATTAAATTAGATTAAATAATGTTAGAATACATTGGTTTGAGATATTTGCACTTTTGCCACTAAGTGGCTTGATTCTAGACCACCTATCCTCCACTTTACATCATTTTAATACATCATTTGCTCATCTTCTTGAGACCAAACCGAGTGAGAAACGGAGAGTGAGAGAAATTGAGTTTTTCAAGAAGGATTTTTTTTTTTTTTTTTTGCTTGAATTTAGAAGAATTGAAGGGAATTTGCATATTTGAGCTTCCACACCTAGAATTCAAGGCCTAAGGTAGGAAAATCATCTTCTTAATTGTGTATTTAAGTTATTCCTTGCATGGTTCATGGTAAATTAGTGATTATGAGTCATGAATTAATTTAAATAGTTGAATTGAGAATAGATTTATGCATGCATGTACATACTCTAGCATTTTTAGGTTGTTTTCATAAGAATTTCCACATGCATGTCCACATTTTGGTTGTAGTCCATGAATTCACCATAGTTTTGAGCTCAAGCTTGCATTTGGTCATGTTTTGGAGCATTGGAATTTATTAGAACACTTGCATGTAATGTTCTTGCATTGTTCTTCAAGTTTCTTTGAATTTGGTGTTCAATTGGCTTACCTTTGGGCTTGATCTTACAAAATTGATCTTCAAAACATGTTATATTGTTGGTCTTCAAGTGTTTTCTAGAAAATAGGCCCAAAAGGTTGAGTTTTGATGTGTTGAATGCTTGGTTTGAGCTTGGGAGGCAAATCTGGAAATTCCAGATTTTGGTTTCCACGCTCGAGTAAAGGATTCCACGCTCGAGCGACCATCTTTTGTTCAGAGCTCCGCTAGAGTGGAGGAATTCTGGCTCGAGCGTAGATTGCAAGCTCTCAGGTTTTTGGTACACGCAGATGCACGCTCGAGCGACGAGACCTACGCTCGAGCGAAGAGCTGTGTCTCACGCTCGAGCGAAGAGCTGTGTCTCACACTCGAGCGAGCATCGAGCGAGCGTCAAGCGGGGATTTTTAACATCCAGCACTTTTTGTATTTTTACAGACCGCTCGAGCGAGGAAGTCCACGCTCGAGCGACCCCTCTGTTTTGGCACGCTCGAGCGAGACCCCTGTTTCAGTAAAAATTTGAAAAGTGTTTTAAAGTGCATTTTCGCATCCTCATTTCATCCTAGGCATTCCTAGGCCAAGTTTAAGGCATCTTAATGAGGATAATCTTAAAGAACCACACCAAGTATAGTTAGGGGCTAAGTTATTAATCCCGAGTGTGTGTTCGTTCTGTTACTTTGTAGGGTTGGCATCCGAGGACGCTCGTTAGCTTGTCTATAGCCTAGTGCTCTGTGAGTAACAATGTTGTAAAGATATGTTCAATTATGATTATTTTCTGAATGATCGATTGTTCTGCTTACTGAAACGTTATTGTTTAATGAATGAATGTTTGTCCTAATTGTAAACTGTATTCGTGGCATCCATAGCAATTTACTGTTACTGTACTGTTACTGCTACTGTCACAGAGATCTCAGTCGGTTCCCATGTTTGGAACTACTACTGTTTACTGTTATGATGGCCATCAACTGACTGTTCAGTCTGTTAAGACCTACTGTACTGCTTTGCTATTGGATGTACCACATATAACTACTATGTTTTCTAAATGACTGTTATGGCATGAAATATGAGCTACTGATTGAATAACTGATTTACTGATACAATGGACTGTTTTGATTACTGAAAGGACATTCATTCTTAACCCCTTTACGCATATGTTATTCACTAGGCTTTAGCTCACTGTTTATATTTAATTATAGGTGTCCAGGCACCGGACCAAAGCTAGGAGTGTCAGGCTAAGCTTCCGTTTTGTCAAAGCCAACCATTGTGCCTCACCTCGAGGTTTTGAATGCGTTAAAGCCAAGGCTGTTTTGGGGTGTTTTAGACTCCCCCTTTTGCCTCTGTTCTGTAATAAATGGTTAAGACTTGACCGTACAGTTATAGTTAGGGATTTGGTCCCTAACATGGATGTTTGTGTATATGTCGCATGTACATATGTTTTGGTTACCAATGTGGCATGTTTATAAAAAGTCTTTTTGCATCCAGATTGTCACAGCTCATTGGACATCTTTTATTTACTGTTTTGGCTTCCGCCAGCCCTTTTACTTTGTATTACTATCATTACTGTTAAGCAGGCCTTTGGTAATCACGGATGACTGGCCGGTTGCGATGCTAAACCCATAAGGGCGGGTTTGGGTCGTGACAGAGGTAATTAGGAATTCCCAGCTGGGACTAAGTTCCAGTCCAAACGGATGTCCCAGAAGGATGGCTACCCAGGTTCGAGTCCTTCCTTTTAGCGCCTTTTTATATTTCTTGCCTTGTTTTGAATATTGCTCTTATGTTGCCCTTCTTTTCTGCAGAGGCTTCCCGCTTTTAGCATAGGCCGAATCGGAAGAACACTGAAGCCATCAAAGCCGTTTTGAGATACAATAAGAGGTACGCACCCGAGCTATTGGATTACCAAGTGACTTACCGCTCCACCATTCTGAAGAAGGCGAAACTTGCTGCATCCCTTCTAGATTCTTACACTGAGACTAATACATCCCTCACCCCTTTGATTACGAATCGTCACCAAAGCCAGGGTGCACCGTCTGAGAGGATGCCCTCTCCTGCCTCTAGTTTCGCAGGGGGTGGGTCTATGTCAAAAAGAAGAGTGCTAGTGGATTTGGAGGCTGAGGCTTTTGGCTCCTCTGATGCTTTGGAGGCTCCTTTGGTGAAGGCCGAAGCGAAGAGCCTCATGGATGTGAAATTAGAGGTGAAAGCTTTTGGAACTGCTGTCGAACCCTCTGCTTCGGTTGCTGCAAGAGCAAAGAAGAGGAGGAGGGAGACTGGCAAGGCAGTAGTGGGAGAACCTTCTGAAGATCTTATTGAGGACGAGGCATTTGAGAAGTGGAAGCCGCCAATGTTGTATCAAGGCAGGCCCATTTTTACTTCTGATTCGGTTATTGCTTCCAAAGATTTTACTTTTGACCTGACCAAGACCTTGTTGATGCCGGTGGACATGGCTGATCATAACGAGCCCCGCGATATTCCAGTTCTGAAGGGGACCCTTCAGATGATGACTGCTATAAGTGCATTCTTGTTTTGTTGTTTTTTGTTTTATGCTACTATTTTCTTTCCCTTAATACTTTGCAATCCGTCGTAGTGTATTCAGAGAATGCATCTGTCCATCACCAGAGCGGAGGAATTGGAGAAGGCCGTACTAGAGGCCGCTATGAATGCAGAGAGACTGATAGTGAGCCTGGAGGCTGAGAAAAAATGACGCAGAACTGCCGAGAGGGAGATGTTCCGTCTGAGCAAGGTTGTTGCTTCAGCTAAAAAATCAAAGGAGGCTGTCATTGGGATATAGGCTCAACTTGAAGGAAAAGTGGCGGGGCTGGAGGCTATTATTGTAGTGATGGCCGCTAAACGTTCTACGTTGGAGGCCAAGTATTGGCAACAAGGTTGGGACGAGGCTGGGGTTGCTTATAAAGAAGAGGTGCTGGTGTTGCGGGACAAGCTCTTTTTGAAGGGTTGGTCAAGTGCTCTGGCCACTGCTCAGGTTCCTGAAGGGTCTTCCTTGTTTCAGGATGTCCATGTTCCCTCAAGGTCCTTAGGTTCAAAGATCACCGCTGCCCCCGCAGTTATTCCGGTTGAGGTTTCCTCGGAAATTGATTTTGCGAACAAGACTCAAGAGAGTGATGTTGCCATTGAGACGGTGAACATTGAAGGGGGTGGAACCCTGGAGATTGAAGCCGTGGGAGATGTAGTTAAGGAAGCTTCTACTTCTCAAGAAGTTGGAGCTGCCTCTACTTTTCCTTCCCAAGACGGCCTGGATAAGATTGTGGACGTTGCTCTTGAGGTTCCTTCTGTTGATGAAAGCTAAAGTCTTCTTTGGAATGATTCGAAGTTTTTGCTTTTTTGGCTTTCTTTTGTTTTCATGTTTCTGATAAACTGCGGCTCGGTCTTCTTTGACGAGTTGCCCCCCTTATGTTTGCCAAGACAATTTTTCTTCTTTTCTTTGTTGTTGGTTGTGAGGCCGTCTGTGTCTTTGTTGGATGATGGAATTTTCCTTTTGATTTTGCAATCTGATGCTTTCTTGCTTTTATGTTTGAATGTTTTCTGTATTGTTTGCCCCCGGCCGAGCACTGTTGGGACCTCAGGGCCGAATAGATGCTTGGTCTGGTTTTGTATTGTTTCGAATAGATGCTCGGTTTGGGGTTTGGTTCTGTACTATTTCGAATAGATGCTTGGTTCGGTTCTGTACTGTTTGCCCCAGGCCGAGCACTGTTGGGACCTCAGGGCCGAATAGATGCTCGGTCTGGTTAATGAATATGTTGCATGGTTGTGCTTGGTTTTGTAATGAAAGAAAAGGATCTTACTTAGGTCCAGGTTAGTTCTGAAAAACAATTGTTTGCCCCCACCTGGAGCTAAGTAAGATCGATACTGAAGACTGTGCTCTTTAGGTATAGCTGCTTAAGTCTATTGCAACTTTGATAGCATAAGTGCATTTGAATGGGATAAAGGTATAAAGAGGTGTCTTACTCAGGTCCAAGTTGGCTTGAAAAAACAATTGTTTGCCCCCACCTGGAGTTGAGTAAGACTAGTGCTGGAAGTTTACTCCTGATAGAGTTTAGCCAAGTTTGTTCTAACTCTGTTTGTACGTATCAATACTGAAGTGTTGATGTAACGGTATTTAAGAAATTCTGTGAGCTCAAGAGATGTTTACTTAAAGTATGTTAGTGCGGTTTCCACCAAGCAATTCCACTTGGTTAAAGTCCAATACTTGCCAAACATAATTCCACCAAGCAATTCCACTTGGCATGTTTGAGTGCTAACTAAAATTAAATTCTGTTCAGTCATTCTGAAACTAAGTCCGTTTGGGTTAAAACCAAAGCTGAATTTGTTTGATAAACATCAAAGCTATTTTCGTTTGGTAAGTACCAAAACTAATTCCGTTTGATAAGCATCACAGCTATTTCCATTTGGTAAGTACCAAAGCTAATTCCGTGTGATAAACATCAAAGCTATTTCTGTTTGGTGAACACTAAAGCTATTTCCGTTTGGTAAGTACCAAAGCTAATTTCGTTTGATAAACGTCAAAGCTAATTACAAAAATTTAATAAATTTGAGAGAAGTGGGGAGGCATATGCATTGGTCAAGAGATAAATGTCTTTACATTCTAATAGAGAAGTTGAGGTATAATTCTATTAATAGTATTTCTTGAGATTTGCTACATTCTAGGGCCGAGGTATGGCTCTACCTTTGAGATCCTCTAGGTAATAAACTCTATTTCCAACAACAACTGTGGCTTTATATGGACCTTCCCAGTTAGGCCCAAGTTTTCCTTCACCAGGCACCCTTTTGTGATCCATAACTTTCCTCAAAACCAGCTCTCCAGGTGTGAATTATCTTGGGAAAACTTTTTGGTTGAAACTTTTGATAACCTGTTACTGATATGCTACAAGTCTGATCAATGCGGCTTCTCTTCGGCCTTCTGCCATATCTAGTGCTTGTGCAATAGCTTCCTTATTACTTGTGCTTTCAAACAGTTCAGACCGGAGGGTTGGGAGACCTACTTCGAGTGGAATAATGGCCTCCATTCCATAAGTTAGAGAGTAAGGTGTTTCCCCTGTTGAGCGCCGTGCTGTGGTTCGGTAAGCCCATAGTACGTGGGGTAACTCTTCAACCCATTTTCCTTTTGCATGTTTGAGCCGCTTCTTTATTCCGTTGATGATGGTTTTGTTCGACGCTTCTGCTTGCCCATTATTTTGTGGGTAGCCTGGAGAAGAGTTTCGATATTCGATTCTGAGGGTCGGCACAAAACTTTATGAAGATCTTTCCATTAAACTATGTTCCATTATCTGCAATCAGTACTCGTGGGATGCTGAAACGGACCACGACGTTCCTCATGACAAACCGCTTTGTGTCTGCTTCTTTGATACTTGCCAGGGCTTCGACTTCAACCCACTTAGTGAAATAGTCGGTTGCAGCGATGAAGAATCGCCTGTTCCCAGTGCCTCGTGCCAATGGTCCGACAATATCCAGACCCCATTGGGTAAAGGGCCATGGGCTAGTGAGTGGAGTAAGAGTTTTGGCTGACTAATGAATTAGTGGAGTAAACCTCTGACATTTATCGCACTTCTAAATGTACTGTTGTGCATCTTGTTGCATCCGTGGCCACTAGTACCCGTGAGTAAGGGGTCGGTGCACTAGTAACCTTTTGCCAACGTGGCATCCATAAATCCCATCATGAATTTCGTAAAGAACATTTTCGACCAGATTTGGATACACACATAAAAGATAAGGACCGAGATAGGAACGTCTGTATAGCTTCCCGGATGGTGAGACCCAGAACCGAGCTGACCTATGTCGGATTTTGTTGGCTTCCTTTTTATTTTCGGGGAGAGTGCCAGCTTTTAGAAAAGCAAGTATCGGATCCATCCAGCTTGGCTCTAGGTTGCTGCAGAGGACTGGAGATGCAATACTTGGTTTTGGCATGAACTCAACCCAAACCTTTCTAGCGTCTTTGGTATCTACTAATGAGCCGAGGTAGGCCAGAGCATCAGCATGGCTGTTTTTGTCCTGACTGATCCATTCCATTCGTATGGATCAAAATTTTTTGAGTAGATCCTTGGCCTTGCCTGCATACATAACCATTCGTTCGTCTCGTGCTTCATAGACCCCAGAAAGCTGGTTTACGACCAATTTGTGAATCGCTGAAAATAAGAAGTTGCTCTACACTGAAGTGTTCGACACTGCGTAACCAGTCAACAGTGCTTCGTATTCCGCCTCATTGTTAGAAGCCTTCCAGCCAAGCCTTAGAGCTAGCTCCGAAATAAACCCTTCTGGTGACATAAGTACTACCCCTGCTCCCGAACCTCGGTTATTGGATGATCTGTCAACATAGAGCTGCCAGATGTTTCTAATAAAAAGTTTCTATGCTTCTAAAGCGCATTGTTTTCCTAGTTTGGTGGTGCGTGGTTCTTGTGCCGAACTGGAGTTCTCAGGCTCGGTACTCTGGGTGGGAGTGAATTCTGCGACGAAATCTGCCAAGACCTGGGCCTTGGTTACTGTCATGGGTTGATATCGAATGTCAAACTCACCAAGCTCTGCCGCCTATTTTGCTGTTCGGCAAGAGAAATCAGCTCGACTGAAGACAGATCTGAGAGGGAATTCAGTGAGGACATTGATAGTATGCCCCTGGAAGTAATGTTGCAACTTTCTCGAGGCGATAAGCAATGCGTAAGCTAACTTTTCCAAGGGTAGATACCGTGTCTCGGCATCTAGTAGAGTCTTGCTAACATAGTATACAGGCCTCTGCTCCTTGTTAACTTCTCGAATCAATACCGCACTTACGGCGTGGTCTGAGACTGCCAGATATAAGTATAGTTCCTCCCCTGGTTCTGGAGTGGACAGAAGAGGTGGTGTACTGAGGTATCTTTTGAGACTTTGCAATGCTTCAGTACACTCAGGACTCCATTCAAATGCTGCCTTTTTTCTCAGTAGCTGGAAGAAAGGTTTCATTTGATCTGAAGACTTGCTGAAGAATCGATTCAGGGCGGCCGCCATTCCGGCCAACTTCTGTAGCTCTTTAGCCTTTGTTGGTACTTCAAGATCTTGTATTGCTTTGATTTGGTCCGGATTTGCCTCAATTCCTCTGTGAATGACCATGTACCCCAAGAACTTCCCTGTTTTTACCCTGAAAGCGCATTTCGAGGCATTAAGGCGAAGATGATGGTTTTTCAGGATATCAAAAACTTCTCTTAAGTCTGCAAGGTGGTTTGTAGCGAGCTTGCTTTTTACTACCATATCATCTATATAAGCTTCCATGGTTTTTCCAAGTTGGTCCTTGAATATTCGAGTGATCATTCGCTAGTAGGTTGTCCCAGCGTTCTTGAGGCCGAACGGCATTACTTTGTAGCAATAAGTGTCCCTTGGAGTGATAAATGATGTCTTCTCCTGATCTGGGCCGAACAATGGTATCTGGTGATAACCGCTATAAGCATCCAGAAATCTCATACGCTCATGACCTGCTGTTGAATCCACTAGTTGATTGATGCGAGGTAGAGGAAAACTATCCTTGGGACAGGCTCTGTTCAAGTAGGTGAAGTCAACACAGACTCTCTATTTTTCATTCTTTTTTTTTTTACTACAACTGTGTTGGACAGCCATTGTGGGTATTGAACTTCTCTAATCATTCCTGATGCTGGGAGCTTTTCGACTTCGGCAATTACCGCTTCAATGTGCTTAACTGAGGATCTCCGACTTTTTTGCACGACAGGCCGAGTAGAGGGATTGATGTTGAGTTTGTGGCAAGCAAATTCTGGGTTCAACCCTGGACTATCATATGCTGACCATGCGAATACCTCTATATTTTCCCTCAGCAATTCTAGTAACTGAAGTTTCTCATCAGCGCCTAGCGAGGTACCAATAAGGAAGTACTTTTCTGGATCATCCTCTTTTACCAAGACTTTCTCCAAATCCTCTACCATCTTTTCCTTTGGGGCTCCTCCTACATCTTCTAAGACTGGCTATTCGGCCACTTCCACTGTCTGTACCCGGTTGCAAAGTTATTTAGCCTTTATTGCCGCCATGAAGCAATGTTTGGATACAACTTGATCCCCTGAAATCTGCTCTACTCCGTGTTCCGTTGGGAAACGGATGAGCTAGTAGTAGGTTGAAGGGGACCACCTCCATTTGGTAAATCCATGGTCGGCCGAGTATAGCGTTGTAAGGAGAAGGTGTGTTAATAACTAAAAACTCTATTTGGAGGGTTTTCATTCCTGCCACAACCGACAACACTATTCTGCCAAGTGGCCACTCTGGTTGTGAATTGAAGCCGACTAAGGGAGCTGCAGCTGGGGTGAGGTGCTACTCAAAAAGACCAAGCTTTTTGAGCAAGTCATAATACAATATGTCTGTTGCACTGCCTTAATCTACCAGGGACTCGTTTTACGTCAAACAGTTTCTCAATTCCCACAGTTATAATCATTGCATCAGTATGTGGGTGTTGTATACCTTCTAAATCATTTCTAGTAAACGAAACAGTGCATAAAGGGGGCTTGGGTACTGTGCGTACCTTTTTCAATGCGGGCTCTACTAACATGACCTGCTGAATTTGCACAGCCTTAGCAATTTCTTCTTCTAGTGCCTCTTCGCGTTTTTGGGTCGTTGTTCCATGAATCACATTTATTACCAGCCGAGGTGGGTGCTTGTTGTTCGGTTCTTGTGGTGGGTTCCCCGGTTCGGCCATTGCTTTATCCTGATTAATGTAGTCTCGGAGATGTCTAGCTGCTACTAGGTCTTCCAGTGTTGCTTTAGTGCTCTGCAATTCTGGGTCATATGCCCCCTATCTTGGTGATAAGTGCATCTGAGCTTCTGATTACACCGAGCCGGATCTTCCAACATTTTTGACGGCTAAATAAAGAAGGGCTCTCTCTTGATCTTTTCCAAGATACGATAGATTAGTTCTTTGAATACGGTCACGACTGCTTCATGAGATTTGGACTTGTCCACCTCATTCATTGTGAGTCCCCGATGTTCTCCTTGGTCCGTTCTCTTCTTGTGCCGAGCTGTTTGTTCTGCTGATGCTACCTCGATGGAGATCTGGTCATCTTCGAGGCGAGCGTACTGCTCAATCCTGGCACGCAAATCCTTCAGTGCTGTGGCCGGGTGCTTGGTAAGTGACTGTCTCAACTTACTTTCTAGGCGCAGACCATGTTTGAAGGACATAACAGCCATCTGCTTACTGCAAATGTTTTTCTCTAAGTCATTGTATTCTTCCTAATACCTCCTAGCATAATTGCGCAGAATTTCTTCATGTTCCTTTTGGAGACCGAACAGTGTATTCGGCTCTTTCGGGATCTTAGTGTTGGAGACGAACCTGGCTAAGAACTCTTCGGAGAGCTAATTCCAATCATAAATTAATCTAGCGGGGAGTCAATCGAACCATCGGAGTCCGGATTCTCCCAAGCTGAACGGGAAGACTTTGCACATCAGTGCTTCGTCTCGGCTCCATAGGGACATCATCTGTCCATAATGGCTGATGTGTGTCAATAGGTCTAACTTCCCATCGTACGATGTGAACTTTGGCAGGGTGAATTTCTTAGGAGGTCTCATGGCCTCGATTTCCAGGGAGAATGGGGAAGATACAAGCCTATCCAAAGCTCGGTGCTCTCTTTGGTGGATGGTACGGTCTAGATGATCTCGACGTTGCTCATTCTGCTTGTTGCCAATCAGCCAAGTACGAAGGTCTTGTGGAGGATACTCAGTCTGCTGGCTAACCGTCTTCTGTCTCTTAGACCTTCTCCCGCGTGAGCCACGGGTGTGGCTGCTCGCCGCCTCACTTTGTACTGGGATTGGCTGGCTCTGTTGCCCAGATTCATTTCTGGGGATCTTCTTCACCGGTGGTTCTCTGGACGAGCTTCTTTGTCATAGGCAAGAGGGCTCTGCGTCAGTCCTCTTCTCCGTTGGATCGCCCAGCACCCTTTTGAGTTGCGCTTTCAGCTCCTGTATCTCCATCTCCATGGAGTCTATGATTCGATCTCTGCAATCCTTTTCCAAAAGAAAGTGATGAGAAGAACCTCCAGCGAAGGGCAATCGATGTTCAACAGATTCGGGAGTCCGGTTATTGTTTCCAGTTTGTTCTTTTAAGACTGTTGGGAGTGCCAAGCGTTTGTCCTTTGTCTTCTCCGTCTCTAGAGTATGTGCCGAAGGTGGGACGTCCTCAATCCCTATCGCCAGAATCGAGTACAAAGCTCTGAGACAAAGTTTCCATGCTCACCGCACCAATTGTACGTACCGCATAACGCACTAGATGAAAGTGGATCGGAGCTCCGCAATCGACTGGACTATCCAGGAATTGAGGTCCTGCAACAATGAACACCGTAAGAGCTACCTGGCCGGGGTTGGCCGGATAACCCCTCCAATGTGGGAATGAGTAATTAGAGAAGAAGCGAGGTGCCAACTAAGTGTGGAGGGTTCAGTTTAGATTAGTTACCTTCAATGTGAAATTAGTGTGGTTTATATAGAACTCCTTGCTTGTTGTCCAAGATAGTTTCATGGAGCTCTGGTACTGCCAAGTTTCCTTTTAGCATTGCTCAAGGTGGGGGAGCATCTGGTAGTTATCAAGGGGTGCACATATTCATTGTAGTCATGCTGATAATAAACCACATTCCTCTAGTTTAACTGTTTTCGTGATTCTAGGTGTGGGGGACCAGCTGAAGGTGGCATCTTGCACATGCATATACTCACAGCTTCTACGTTTCTCTAAGAGATTCCCTCAGCTCGGTACCGTTGTACCTCAGCTGACTACCGTTGTGCCTCAGCTCGACCCTTTTCGAGACTACTGTAGGGATGGACTGGCCCATTCGGATATCTGTGTATGGAACTCAGCCCACTTTGGTTCTAATGATGGGTTTGACCCATAGAGTGAGTCCTGTAGCTCGGCCCTAGCCTAGTATTGCAGCTGGACTGGCCTTTCCACTGCGAGTTGAGCCCAAGTGCTTGAGGACTTGGGTGGACTGTTGGTACTGGAGTTGGGCTTAGTTGGGTTGCCCACATGCTCATTTGACCCATTTGGATTTGAACTTAGGAGATTGGACCGGCCCAAGGTTTGGATCCGACCCATTTCATATTTAGCCCCTTCAAACCCCTTAAGGGTTGCACATCATATGGAAGGGCATATGTAATTTGTGTAAATTCTTAAAATTATACATAAGTTATTTCACAAAATTATATAATTTAAATATAAATTCATACAAGTTAATTCATAAAAATTTTAAAAAATATAACTTAGCTTAAATTTTCACAAATATATGCAAGTCACCTTACAAAAATCGTGTAAGTTAAACACAAATTTACATAAGTTCATTTATAAAAATTTAAGAAAATACAACTTAACATAAATTTTTATAAATATACGTAAATTAATCTATAAAAATATATCATAAGTTCTTATGAAAATATATAACTTAAGTAAAAAATACATAAGCAAATGGGGTTATACACCCAAGAATGATCCTTTGCGTACACATATAGATGTGTTATAAATCGACAAATTTTAAACTTGGACAAAGGAAATTATCAATTTTTGTTATTTAACCACTTCACCCTCGTCAAGTCTCATTTCATTATCCTGAGATACGGCTCTCTAATATACCAAATCAAAAATAAATAAATAAAATAAACAAAAATAAAAAACAAAAACAAAAACAAAAAAATGGACCGCGCTCACGTGACATGAGAGTCCTTTCTCTGCATTTTGTTCCAAAGAATATGCCTTTCAATTTTTGTACTCAACTAACTTGTATGCATTTGAGCAATTCTACCTCACACAAAATACTCCACCAAATCTGCCCCATATGCTAAGGGTGTTTGGAATAATTTAAATAAAGGTATTTTTTAATTTTTTATAAAAAGATGTGTAAAAAAATAAAGAAATAATATGACCTAAAAAATATAAAAAGATAAATAAGTGCAGGTAGATTGTCATGTATGGATCAAATATTTTTCTATTCATTTTATCCGCAGAAAGATGTTAATTTCAACTTTTTATACACATTTTTAAGTAAATTAACGTTAAGATGATTAAATTTATTTTTAAAATTTTGAAAATGATCTCTTGTATAATACTATAAAAGGAAGATTTTTTTTATTAAGTTCACTTTTTACAAAAAGGGTAATGCACCAATAAATCCCAAATTATGAACTTATACACTGTTTAGTTCCAAATCTTTTCTTATAAACCGAACAGTCCCATTGTAAGTGAAATGACCATTTACGTCATATACATTGGGGAGCTGGGCGGTGAAACTGAAGGGCAATGTTGGTAATATAGTAATGTTAAATTACGGAAAAGGGCAGAAACTTCGTATGCTGTTACATTAGTCGTTCCTTATTCGGCGGTGGTGAGGACTGATATGAAGGAAAGATTTGGGGTTTTCAGAAGGAAATCTACATTCGAAATTGGAAAGTCGAATCTGTTTGGGGCGAGATAACACTACGTTACGAGAACCCTAATACAGATTAATTTCTCAACGTTGTGGTGGTGACGTTCAGTGTGAAGACATTGGGGTTGAAGCGAGAAGGGCTCATACACGTCAATATCGGACTGTGTTCGCGATAAGGTCTACTGCGGATTGGAAGGCGGTGTGACGTGAGGGTACGTCTGAGAATGACAGCAAGGAGTGGAGGTTTGTTTGTTTTTGATCGGTTTGTTTTTGATTTTTGAAGTTGTTCTGTTTGATACGAGTAACAGTGTTGTGGGTTGTAATGTAGTAGTTGTTGTTTTGTTTTTTTAAGGGGTTTTGTGGTTTTGGAGGCATGGGAAATGTTGTTACTGAGTCTGAGTCGGCATGTGGCTAATGTTTATGTTCTGGTTGTTTTTGTTTGTAATTGGTTGTGGGTATGGGTTTCTGAGATGTTATGTGTGGGGTTTCGACGATGTTTCGTATTGTGGGTAGGGGAAAAGGGGGGAGGGGGGGCCACGAGGTTAGGTTGGGTGATGTTAATGTCACCTGTTGCATGACGTTTCAGAGTATGTCAATGTCACGGTGTGAACTATATGCTTGTTGTTGAGAAACTCTGTCATGTTCTGTATAATGTTGGGTAGGATATGATGTATTCTTGGCAATGTTACTGTGTATGTGTGCATGGTGTTGTTTATGTTATGAGTAGTCTTAGTGGGTGGGTATGATGTCGGGGTTGATGTTGTAGTGGGTGGACAATGTTGATGACTCTGTTTTTGCAATGTTGCTAATTAATGGGAATGTAACAGTGTAGAATGTTCTTGTTTTTTTGTAGAATTACGGGCTGTTTGGTTCGATGTTGTGTATGATGTTGGGTATGATGTTATTTTGGGTTGTCAATGTTAATGTGTCTGTTGTGTTGTTGTTTTTGATTATGGCAGTTTTAAAGCGTAGAATGTACATGTTGTGGTTGTTCTACTGTGCCTTTTTTTCGTTCTTAGTGATGTTTCTTATTTGTGCAGGGGTGATTTTGAGGCAGTCGCCACGGAAGAAAAGTGTTGCTGTGGCACGTGACGTGGCCGATTTTGATTTTACGACAGAGCCGATTGTTGTGAAAAGACAGGGGAAGATACCATTCAAGGGGAAGAAACAGAATGTTCGTGTAATGAAGAAAATGGTGGTTGACACTGCGCGTCTTGCGTATCGTTCTAACATAAACGGTGTTATCAAAACCGTGTTGGAAATGAAGTTGCGAGAAGGCCATGAACGAGAACTGCGAAGAACACCATTTTGGGCAATGATTAATGCCATCCGCAAACACAACTTGTCGCCGAATGCATATAAGAAATGCGATGAGACGGTGTTCCAAATACTGCAGACATATAATCCCGATGATGAAAAATTCTACATTGGTGGGAAAGGCGTTCCATTGCGTCGAAGTGATATCCGATTTGTTTTTGGTATTCAGTGCGGCATGGACCAGTTAGATTTAGCTCATGGGTCGAGGCCACCGTCTGATTTTATTCAGCGTCGCTGTGATATTGTGGGGAGGATATCTTGCAAAAAAATTAAGGAACTGTTGGATGATGTGTTGTAGGGGGACAGTCGTAATGACGAGGAAGACGTTGCAAAGTTGCTGTCATTATATATATGTGGGAAACTGTTTTTCACAACGACCGGAGAGTCTATTGGGTGGGTGTTTGTCTGAGTTATTGACAAACTAAGCACGATGCAATTGTATGATTGGGCTGCTGCAATACGTGCTGCGTTAATTGCGTCACTGAACGAGTTTCATGATCGGCCGGAAAGGGTAACCGGATGTGTTGTCGTTTTACTTGTAAGTTAATCTGTTATTTGTTGTAATGTACCTTTTTTTAAGCAGCTCTCATGTTTGCATATGTTTGTTAGTATGTGATGTTATTAAATGTGTGTTCAAATGTAATGCAATTTTTTGTTTGTGAGCACACTAACATCATAGAGCCGGAACGACGCAGTGTTCTCCCAAGGATGTGCAGATGGAACATTGCAAGTTTGACAAGCAAAATGAAAGGGATCGACTTGACGTGCAACGGACAATTTGAGGTATGACATGGGATGTTGATTTGTTTGGTTATATTGGATGGTACGTGTTGGACTGGTTAACAATGTTGTAACATGTCGTAGCAGGTAAGGTGCGGTAAATTGGAGGGTGCAATTCTTGAACGGTACAAAGTAGGTACGACATTGCTTAGTGCTGAATGTATGAGGAAAGAAGGAAAAGTGCTTGACGTACAACCGTTGTCAGTGAATGTTGGTGTGCCACGTAAAGAGGTTCGTGATGATGGTGTAGAGGCAAGTTTTAACTGTTGGCAAGTGGACTCATCGCCACGGGTCGATGTTGATAAAGGCAGAATGACTGACGAGGCGAACACTGCCGATGGAGGCAGTAAGTTTGTCACGAAGCGTGGATTGGGCGCGGTTGAACGAGGTGAAGGGTGGCCAGTACTGTTCCCAAATCTGCTGGATTTGTCAAGCACGCAACCAGCTAAAGATGCAGACGCAGAAGCAGTCAATGGTAGCGATAAAATAAGTGAAGCGCGTGACAAAGTAGCAGAGTTGGAGGAAGAATTGAGGCTAAAATCTGAACGTGTGCGTGAACTTGAATGTAAGGTTACGAGCATGGAGCGGGCAGTTGGTTCACATGCTGCAAATTTGTGTATGGGGTTCGATACTGTAATAAGTTTGAAGGATGCTGAAATTGCACGTTTGAATACACTCTTGTCGGATATGAAAACGACAATTGCACGGTTGGAGGACCAGGTTGACGAGTACGAGGCGCACGAGGTAACACAGCTGGCTAGGGAAAAAAATAAAACTGAAGGCACAACATCAGACCAACAGGGTGGGTGTGAGTCCATTGCGCAGTGTTGTACTGAAAACAGAACGGATGGTCCGGTTAATAACACAACTGTTGGTGAAAGTTGTCAATTGAACGAAACATGTGAAATTGATGTCAATGTGGGTAACACCATTGTCGGTGGGCACGCCGTGATGGTGGGAACAAATGATGGTGTTGTGATTGAGGGGGCAACGTTACGTACAGGGGTATGTTGTCCGAGTAAGGAAGAAGGTACATGCAATTCTGATGGCGCAAGTGACGCAGCCGCAGCAGCAAAGGATTCGAACGTTAAGCATGTTCTTGATCGGACAGGCAGCGGTGTGGTGGACAGGGTAATTGACTTTGTAAATCTTGAGGAACCAAACATCACATCATTGGTTCGGCGTGTGAAGAGCAAAGCTAGGCAGGAGTGGAGGTTACAAGATTACGAGTATCCTGGGTTGGGGAAGCGTTGCAAACAGTCAAAGGGTGAGGGGAATGTAGATAAAGACACAACGGAGGATGTAATTAACATTGTAGACGACGAGGGGGGGCGTAAAACATGGCATGGATGTGGAATGAAAGGTCGATATCCGGTTTGGAAGTTGTTGGCTGAAGATGAACAGAAACTGCTGGAGGTGGTCTACACATTTGAAGGGGACGGGTACAGTACTTGTTTTTTATTTTGGTTGTTGTGGTCTTTTGTTTAAACGTTTATTGCATTTCAAATGTAATTATGTAATTGTAATTTATTGTAGAGCTGTGATATGGAGTGCAGCTGATTACGGTGTGCACGTTAACTTCAAAGACATCTAGTCACTTGTGCATGGAGGGGCGACTGCCGGGAATGTAAGTATGATTTGATGTAGTCAAAATGAGATTGTCAGTACGCACACCAAATGTGATGGGTTACGTTCAAAAAAAATATATGGGTAAGTACATCGGTCTGTACGTCTAATGTAATTTGTGTTGGTAGGTTATTGACGCATATGCCGAAATTTTGAAAAGTTTGCAGAACATATCGGATGTAAATTGTGCTAATTTCAGCAAATCTTACTTCTACAGCAGTGTGTGTTCGGTATGTGTGTGTTATTATGTGAATTTTTACAGTGTTTGTCATTTTTGTGTAATTGTATTGGAGTACTGGGGCAGTGTGTTTTTGGTGTTTGATTGTTTTGTAATTTTGTGTAGGATATGATGAGGAACCATAGCGTATCGTCGAAGGACCGTTACTTGAACGTGCACGTTAATGCTGCGTCTGCATCTGGGTGCCGATACATCCATTACCCCATATACCATGCGAGTCATTGGACGATAATGGTGTACGATTTAGACTTGGGGACATGGACACACTACAATTCAATCAAAACGCGAAGAGGCAGCCGAGATGATCATTTCGCTGAGGTAGTGAAAGTGGTAAGTACAATTGAATTGTAATTACATCTATGTGTTGGTTGTGCGTGCATTGCATATAAGGTAATGGGGTGTGTACAGTTTGACTGATTGGGCCATGTTACGTAACGCAGAAACAGTGGGTTGTTGATTATACGAAACGGGTACGAGGAAAAGTGCAATTGGTTGTCGGTGTGACATCAGAGAATATCGACGGACCGTTGGAGGCTTTGGGTGATTGTCCTCAAAAACAACCAGAATCGTATGTTGATTTTTTGAAGTCTGTTTTCAGTTTGTTCTGTTGTTTGTTAAGTTATGTATTTGGTTTGGTAATGTTGACTAACGTTGGCACGTGTTGGTAAATGGCAGATCGGACCGCGCGATTATGGTATGCTTCATCATGCGGCAATACGCAAACAACGTGGAGGTTGAAGGTTCTATGGATGGGATGACGGCCAATGCGTTTAGAGCAGAAATGGTTAAGGCATTCATCAATGATCCGCACAGAGGGCTCAGAAATCGCCCTCTGCCGTGACTGAATTAGTGGAAATGCATACATTAGTTCAAAGTTTATGTGTTTTTTTGTTTTTTGGTGGAACGTAGAACTGTTTTGATTATGTGCTAGTGTTTTGTGAATGGTCGAGTAGCTATGTGACTGTTAGTAAATATGAACATCAAATACCGTCCAGCAACATTGGTAAAAACATGGGGCGAAACCTTTGTCGTTTATTTTTGGCAGGCTTGATAATGATAATTAATTTTGTGTGTTTCATTAAATTGTGTTTTGTGGATGATGTTATTTATGGTTGTGACATGTTTGTAATGTGTAAGTGCTGGATATGGTGGACAGTAGTGAGTGTGGTTTGCTATGGGTTAATGTGTACATAGGATTTAATGCATTTTAATGTGTAGGAGTTAATGCAAAAGTTGTGTGGTTAAAGTTTACTGAGTAGTTGATTGTGTTTAGGTGTTAGAATTGGAGGACGTGGGCAGTGGTGTAATTCGAAGTATCGTCGTTCGTATTGAGTCACGTAGTTGTGAATGTGCAGAACATAATGTGTGATGACTGAAATGCTAGTGTTTGGCAGTGTTAATGTGGTTTGCAGCGTGGTATTCTTGACTACGGAGGGTATGGTGTTCGTCTCGTACAATTAAATTTGAGGATGCTACGTTGATGTAGTAAGGTGTGTGATTAAAAATGTGTTCATTTTTTTGAGGGGAAAATTAACTTGTAAACATTGCAGTTGTTAACTTCATGCATAGTACATGTAATTTTCAAGTGACGACTCTGCACCAAGAACAAGCAGTAAATTGTTAATAACATATTAAAGTAGTAGAGTTGGGTGTAATAGTAGCTGGACACTACACAGTGTAGGTGTTGGTGATGAAAGCAGATGCTGTTGGGTAATGTAGTTTTGCAAAGTTGTATCGAAATGTCGAATGTAGTGTCAGGTGGTAGGGCACGATGCGTCTGAGAAAAATGTGGTAATATGTAAAACCAAACCAAAAGGGGTGTTCCATATGTAGTTATCAAATCAGGAAAATGTTTTGATGTCCGAATTGAAATGAGTAGGTAACAATGTTGTAACAAAAAATAAAAAATGTGCAAAGTTCAATGAATTGGTAAACACCCACAAACCGACACATAAAATAGACTTGTTGTGATATTACTAAATTGGCTCCTTGCATGTCTTCTTATTGTGGTTTCCAAATTTTCCACACCTACCACACCGGATCCGTTGCACAACCTCACCCTTCGACGGAATTCGTTTACGTTTCGGCCTGCCAGGCGGACGCTTGACCTTTGGGGGTGTTATGATAAAATCATTGGGCGTAAATGGGGGTTTCTCAACAGTCGGGATCGGAAAAATTGTTCCACTATACGAAGCTTTGAAATCGCTAATACGGTAGTACGTTTCAATGGAATCATATATATTCTGTCCACTATTACGGAAAGCAACCACAGCATGAGAACACGGAAACCCATTCAGCTGCCATTGGAAACATGAACACGATCGCCTTGCCACATCAACGAAAACAGAGGGCTGACTGTGAACCTCGTAAACATTGTCATCAGCCTGACTAACACTCCAACCCCTACTATCATTATACGCCGCGACCAATTTCTTCTCCATTTTCGGGCATAATACACCGGTCCACCCTCTTGCTTTGACTCTACGCTCAGCCATTTGTTCCATTATTTGACCCCTAACCATGTCAACCAGCCTAGTAATTGGAAGATGGCGCGCATCCCGTATCCAGTTGTTAAAAGATTCAGCTGCGCTCGACCACATCTCACCGTAACGTTGGCCCCTGGAAAGGGATATTACAATTGAAAACGAATTTATTTTTCCCAAAAAAACGAACTTGTAAGCATTTTAGCGTATATAATGATTTTTTTTAAAATGAAGGCACTAAAGTATTATAGAAGAAGGGTGCGATCAAGCTTACATGAAATACGCGTTAGCCCAGTGCGATGGATTCAAGTCTTTCAAGAAGTTGTCAATCACAGCCGGGCTACACTCTCTTAACACCTCTATCTTTTGGTTAAAAGATGGTATAGTAGGCGCATAAGCACATTCTCGGAGCTTCCGCATCAACCCAACTTTGTGAGACGCGTTAACGTATTTCATTCGGTCTCTCAAATTCATTTGAAGAAGTAGCAAGCAAAATGCGTGATGTGCTGAAGGGAAAATAAGTGGCATAGATTGCAAAAGACCCGCATGACGATCAGATACGAACGTCAATGTGCGCCCGTTACCCACGACTTCTTTAAGATTACGTAAAAAC
Source organism: Camellia granthamiana (assembly GCA_036172215.1). NCBI lineage: Eukaryota > Viridiplantae > Streptophyta > Magnoliopsida > Ericales > Theaceae > Camellia > Camellia granthamiana. The sequence goes on along the minus strand of CM069912.1, from coordinate 114,638,569 downwards.
CACTCCCAATTTTGTTGATTTTCAGAGTCAACAATTGCAAAGGCCACCGGAAACAACCCTGTAAAAAAGTAGAAAGCAAAGCCATATATGGATTACACATCATGGAGTACACATATAAAATCTTAGGTGCAGTACATATATATGTATATAGTTTCGTAAAATATAATTTGAAATGTTACAATCTTTTTGAAGTAGAAAGTAAGGGATTAAATTAGATACGTCACCTTTATTGCCATCTTTCGCGGTAGCAGCTAACAAATTCCCCTTGAATCTGCCTTTCAAAAACGTGCCGTCCAAGAAAAGTAACGGCCGACAATGGTTGAACCCATCTATACATGCACGGAAGGATATAAAATACCGAACGAACCTCCCAGTTTGTTGGTTAAATTCAAGGTTAATGTAACTGTTTGGGTTCTTTTCCATGACGGAATCACTATACCATCTAAGTTGGTCGAATGACGTAGCGTGATCTCCATAGGCTTCACCTCTTGCTTTTTCAACCCCTAACCACGCAACCCGATAACTAATATCCAAACCATAGTCATTTTTCATATCGAACACAATGTCCGTTGGACGCGTCAGTGGCTGAGCACGCACCCGATCTGCGACAACGCTTGAAACCAAATCGGACCCCGTAAGTGGGTTTGTACGTGTACGAACTGCAGCTCCACAACTGTGCACACTATCGAACTTCTTCACACACAAAATCCCATTCGATGACAACACCCTCGCATGCACCGACCATGCACATCCTGTGGAGGCTGCAAACTTACAAATTGCCGTGATGCGAACACAATCATTCTTCAAATACTTGAATTGAAACCCGCGTTCGACGGCGTACTTGCATAATATTTCCCGAAATTCATTCGCACCACCAACGAAACATTGTCCAACATGGGTAATCCCAAATGCCCATTGAGCAGACAAAAACGTCTTTGATTTATTAGGACAATATGATGGTAACAAATCCGTCTGATCATCCACACCGAACGTCTTATTACTGAAATTCAACTCCTCACCTTCATTGCAATCCGCACTCCCGTAGTTACCACCACCTTGAACATCCCGGAGTTGAATGAGAACATCGAAATGGGTCAAACCCAATGACTCCGCAAGGCACAACATGTTTTGGATATCATCATCGCTGTCAACCTTAAACCTCTTATACCCAGGGACATCCCACAACATGTACACCGCATCCCGTACCAAGTTGTCGAACTTTCCAGAAATATCATTGACCAGCTGTGTGAATGTCATAGTGCGATGCAACCGAACAACAACATTTGTTTGCCCGTACGTGCACAACAACAACACACCGTCCATACCTGTAACGCAAGCCAAAATCGAACCGTAAGACGAATAACGCATACGGCAATTAGACAAAAATAACATTACAATTGGCATTATATTGAAACAATTCCATCAACATAGCACGACATACGCAAACACTCCCATACTTCATCCAATTACAAAAAAAAAAAAAAACCTTACCCGTTGATCTACACGAAGAAGACCCACTGACATTGACAACAGACAATATAAAAATATTTAAAACAGCATAACATAACCAAAAACATTGTGTTATGGGAGAAAACGTGATGCTAAACCCACTGATGTTGACATATTTGCAACGACATAACATGAACATAACATTGGTTTGGGGAACAAAAGAGAGATCACAATGTTGTACAGGTTTACATTTACGTAACATCAAGTAAGGAAAAAGGTTAAAGTCACAGACAATCAACGCAACATAACATGAGGAGAACATTGTTACAGCCACTAACATTGACATATTTGCACCGGAATAACACAAACAGGACATCGATTTGGGGGGCAAAAAAGAGATGGCAATGTTACAATGTTTAAAGTAACGTAACGTCAGTTGAACAGAATGTTAAAGTTACCAACACTGAAAGCAACGTACCATCAACAGAACATAACATCACCGAAGATGTTGTGTTATGGGATATAACGTAATGTTACACCCACAAAAATTGACATATTTGCAACGAAATAACATCAACAAAAAGTTGATGTTACATTTTAAAAAGAAATCGTAATGTTACAAAGGTTTGCAGCAACGTGACATCAACTATACAAAATGTTAAAGTCACCAACATTGAAAAGCAACGTAACATCGACAGAGCCTAATGTTACATCCCCGACATTAAAAGCAACCAACGTAAAAGTCTTAGCACAAACGTAACATCAGGAACACATTGTTGCAGAAAAAAACCAGACTGTTACAAATATTTACAAACAAACATAACATCAACAAAACATTGTCATGCATGTACATGGCACAACCAAAATTATACCAAACATTAACGTTACCACAACACTGTCACAAGTGATTCCAATCGAATGACTGCAGACAACAGAGAGAGAAGCCTCTGAACCAATGGAACAAACACAATAGATGCACCACTCCACTAGCCCCGTTTTCCCAAACCCTTGCAAAACCGCCACCACCAAATCAGGGAAAAAACATAACAAAAAAGGGTAGAATTGTAACCTGCAAACATTACCAAAAACAAAATGGGACTAATAGGTGCATAAGAAAACTTTTAGGACTAAATGGTTCAACTTTTTAGGAAGTAGGATTTTTGGGTAAATTTTCCTTACAAAAATACAAAGCAAAAAAATGAAAAAACAAAAGAAGAAGTAGAAAAAGAACATTTTCAATTCTATTAGCACATTGATAGCCTTTTCGGGAAGCTCTGGGAGGTTGGGATATTTTCTCAGGATACTTTGGAAGCAGGGCATCGCATCTGCGGGTTCGCCTATTACATTGTAGGGCGAATTTCATTAACATTTCTCGTAATTTAGGGTTTGTATCATTTTAATTCTTAGCTTAATATATTTGATCATAAATTTTAAATCTTATTTTAAATAACAATAATTGAAAATATCATTACTAAATTTTAAAGATAAAATCATCAATTTGATAAAAATATAAAATAGTTTGACAAAAATAAGTGTCAAAAAATATTTTTAAATTTGTAAAAATTATTTCTACTCACCATAGATAAAATTATGTAAAATTGATAAAGTTTTAAGATATTTATTTATTTTATCAAATTAATTTTTATTATACGTTTAGATGGTGATCATGTAATGGGTAGTTTGTTAAGCTTTTAATGGATTAGTCTAATACTGACATTAAAGTTATTGCTATATTTGATTTTTGAAAAATAGAAACCAATTTAATGAAAACAAAAATAACCACTCATTACATGATTATTATCCAAATACATAATAAAAATTAATTTGGTAAAAAAATAATAAATGTTTAAAATATTTATTAATTTTACATAATTTTATCTTTAGTAAGTAGAAATAATTTTTAAAAATTCAAAAATATTTTTTTGACATTTATTTTTGTCAAATTAGTTTATATTTTATCAAATTAATGATTTTGCTCTTGAAAAATCCAATGTGTGTGTTTGGTTTGAGTTTTTTGATTAAGTTTTTTGAAAACTGAGGTTTTTTATTTTTCGTGTTTTTTTTTTTGTTTTTAGTGAATATTTTTAAATTTTAAGCATTTTTTTTTTACTTTTTTAGATACACCTTACTTAGATATATCTAAAAATTTGTGAAAAAATATTTTAAAAAATTAATAAATACATAAAAATACGAAAAATATATTAAATTCTCATTTTTTTATTTTTGGTATTTAGTGAATTTTTAAAAGATTTTTTGCACAAAAATTATACTTTTTATGTGTATTTATGTTAGGTGTGTCTAAAAATTAAAAAAATTATTTAAAATATTAAAAAAATCCAATAAAAAAAAAACACGGAAAAACAAGAAAATAAAATTTTTTGAAAAGTGTTTTTTGGAAAACCAAAAACAAGCAAAATGAATAGTATCTTCAATCGTCTTTATTTGAAATAAGATTTAAAATTTGGCTTCAAATGTGTTACAATTGAAAAATTATGAACTAAAGTGACACAAATCCTAAACTATAGAGACCGTTAGTGTAATTCATGTTGGAAAAAATGATTTTTTGGTGACTTTAATGCGAAATTAAAATAGGTCCCAACCATTGGTTGAGGTGTGATTAAATGGGTTTAGATTCATTGTAACAGGGTCTTTAAACCACAAAAAAAAATAACCAAAAACATTAAGAATTGAATGAGAAATTGTCTTGTAAAGTTGGCCTCATAAATGAGGTATTGGGAATTGTGTATGACTACCAATCCCACATTAATTATGGAAGAAAAACTTTGATGGGCATTTAAGCCTCAAGATTATGAGAAGGGCATGAACCCTTTGGGGCATCCAAATTTTCCGAAGGAATGAAGGTATGGATGCTTCAAGGATGGGTTTGGGCCAAGACTATGGTCCAAATTGGTTATATGGCAAAATTGTCACACTTGCGCGGGGCCTGCCCGCCCAAACCGGGCCGGGTTCGTGGTCTGTGGTCTGTGGATCGTGTGTATATTGTGTGTAACTCATACTTTGAATTCTCATCAGTTCTATGCATTACTACAGCAGTTTTGCAGGAGTAATAGCCTTCATTAGTGGCCAGCCTTGATGGCTGGAGACTCATCCTCTCTCTTCCATTGTATATAAGAGGAGACACCTCCTTTGGTTTTGGAACAGAAGTTTTTGCCTTCCAATCATATAGTCAGTTTGCTTACTAGTACAATAATCCTTCCTGTGTGAGAGAGAATGCTGCCATTGTCGGTTCACCAAGCTAACATAAGGTACTTCTAAGTTAGTTGGTTTAAGCCATTTTATTCTGGGAGACAAAATTCGACGTTCCTCCAACACCCACGGTGAGGCAGCTAATCTGTTTTAAGAACTCTGTGGTATTACACAGAATTTGGTTTTCTCCCTTGTTTTTCAATATTTCAATTCCATTTGTATTACGTTTAATCATGGTTCATGTTATGTAATTTAACTGATTAAAATTTAATCTATTTGTTTGTTTCATTTAATTAGCCTATATGACCATCAAACTTAAAACAGATTAGGTTTATCTATACGTTTTGTAATAGATTAATTAATATCAGTTTTGTTACTGCTAGTACTTAGGAAAAAAGGCAATAAAATCGGAACAATAATGGGTGTGTTTGGTAACGTTTACGTTTTCAGTTTATATTTACAAAAAATTTATGAACTGATTTTTGTTTATTTTTAGAAAAACATAAATTACAAACGCGTTTGGTAATTGACAAAATATTTAAAAAAATTTAAAAATATAAAAAAGAGTAAGAAATGACAAGTGGCGGCGGAAGACGGTGGTGGAAAGTGGTGACGGTGGGTGGTGGGTAGCTGGTGGTGGTGGGTGGTGGCGGGGTGGTGGCGGGCGGGTGGGTGGTGGTGGTAGGTGGGTGGGGTGACGGTGGCGGGTGGTGGGTTGGTAGCGAGTGGGTGGTGGTGGTGGTGGTGGTGGTGGTAGTGGTGGTGGCGGCGGGTGGCGGGTGGTAGTGGTAGGTGGGGTGGCGGCATGGCGGGTGGTGGCAGGTGGTGGCGGGTGGGTGGTGGTGGTGGCGGGTGTGGTGGTGGTGGGTTGGTGGGTGGGTGACGATGGCAGGTGGTGGGTGGTGGTGGTGGCAGGTGGTGGATGATGGTGGCAGGTGGGTGGCGGATGGCGAGTAGTGGTGGTGGGTAGGTGGGTGACGGTGGTGGGTGGTAGCTAGTGGATAGTGGTGGTAGTGGTGGTGGGCGGTGGTGGTGGTGGGTGGTGGTGGCAGGTGGGTGGCGGATGGCGGGTGGTGGCGGGGTGGTGGCGGTGGTGGGTAGTGGTTGCGGGTAGGTGGCGGCGGTGGTGGTAGGTGGGTGGGTGACAGGTGGCGGGTGGTGGCAGGTGGGTGGCGATGGCAGGTAGGTGGTGGGTGGGTGATGGTGGGTGGGTGGGTGACGGTGGCGGGTGGTGGTGGCAGGTGGGGGTGGGGGTGGTGGTGGTGGTGGGTGGTGGGTGGGTGTGGGTGACGGTGGCGGGTGGTAGGTGGTAGCGAGTGGGTGGTGGGTGATGGTGGTAGTGGTGGTGATGGTTGCGGCGGCGAGGGGTGGGTGGTGGTAGCGATGTGGATGGCAGGCGGGTGGTGGCTAGTGGGTGGCTGGTGGGTGGTGGTAGCGCGTTGTAGGTGGCGGGTGGTGGGTGGTGGTGACAGTGTGAGTGGTGGTGGGGGGTGGGTGGTGGTGGCGGCGGAAGACAGTGGTGGAAAATGGTGGCGGGTGGTGGCTAGTGTTGGGTGCTTAAAAAAAAAAAAACTCAAAACTCAAAACGAAAACACATTTTTTGTGTTTTCATTTTTTGGCCAAATTTATAAACTGAGAGCACTGATTTTATAAATCAAAATTTTACCAAATAAGTTTTTATTTGAGTTTTTAAAATTTTATAAATATAAACAGAAAACTGAAAACGTAAGTGTTACCAAACGGCACCTATGTGTTTGCATGCTTCTGTTTATTATTTTCAAGATTTGTGCAATCCTTAGGAGCAGATGTTCCATTGACTTGCTATGCATAATTAGAAATTAAAAAGTTAAAATTGGTGTACCTGAGCACACTGTTTCTTATTTGTACTGTGTTGTTCTAATTTTTTTTATAGTTTAATTAGAATGGCTTTTATTTATAGATATCTAGGACCATATATGCATGCTATTGTTTTATGTGTTATGAATTTCCTGTAGCATATAATAGTACACTGTTATTCATGATGAATATAATGGAAAAAGAAAATAGTCTACTAATTTTTCATGTTGCTTGCTACCTATTTTCAATTTTAAATTAGTTTGATATGCCACTGATTACATATATAAATTTATGATTATAAATCCTCCATGTTTAGATTAGTAAATTCATATATGTAATGATATGTGTGATTTTTATGATCAATTTAATAGCAATGTTGCTGTGTTTTTTTCCACGTGGGTCTATCATACATGATATAAATTTTGTTTATGAAATAAAATAAAATATTTTTTTTATATATATGCTTAAGCCCACTGATTAGTGGTTGTATTCAATAGTTGTTCAGTTTAACAACTGTGCATGATTTGCTTGTGTTTTAGTTTTATAATTTTACATGCTTATGAATATTGACATTTTGTAGTTAATAGTGACATGCTAATTGTTTTCTAGTTTTCTAGTATAATTACCATGTTCAATAATTTTCATATACTAGATTAATTCATATGTTTTAAATTTCTAGATATAATTTGCTTGTTGATTTGCTTCTAGTTTTCTAGAATTTTTACATGTCACTTGCTTCCTAAAAATTAAATAAACACAGAAATATATATTTCTTTAAATGTTATTTATTTTCTAGATTTAATTTGTTCATGCTTATTATTTTCTAGGATATTTGCATAATTTTAATTGTTAGAGTTATTTGCATGTTTATTGTGAATTAAACTCATATGTAACTCTAGCCTGGTATTTAATTCAATTAGTTAGGAGTTATAAGGTTTTGTCACTTGTCTATTTATGCACCGGTTTATTGTATAAATTACATTGTAAATTTAATTATGGAGTTTTAGTTTAATTGGTGTAACTTATATAGCATTTTAATGTTGTTATTCATTATATAGTGATAGAATGGTTTAGCACAAATTTTTCCAATTAGTTGTTTTGTATTTCTACTAACTTTCTTTGCAGAAACACCTAAGCGTCGAAACGAGTTTTGGAATTGACTACTTATAATCCTCAATTGGATTAGTTCACTTTTGTTTATTTTTGAAGCAATTTTTGCTTGAGATTTATTTGATTTGTTTACCAGTTGTAAAAGCAAGTTTTATTTGCTTATTTTGTTGTTAGCAATTCTTAAATTGCATCTATGTGTTGAACCTTGGTTTGTGTTAACCTAGGTTATCTCTTGGAAAACTTTATTCTAAAAATTGTTTCTCGTGGACTAAGAGTCAACATGTTCTTAAAAGTTTTGTCAAAAGGTTAACTGAGTTTTAAGTGGGACCGATGTGACCCCTCTAATCTTCCTAGGAACATTCTTGACCATGTTCGATTCTAGGTTTAGTGGTGAGACTAATTTTGAATTAACTTTTCAACTATGGGATTTTCTAGTGTTAAGTTTAATTTCTGAGAACACAGAAAGTGATATTCTGGTGTAATTTTCAGAAATGGTAACTGTTGTTGATGTTGCTGCTACTGCTAACGTTGGTGGGGATCTGAACCCTGAAGCAACTCGGTTGCCAACCTCTACTGTTGTGACCTCTGTGGTCAACCCTGACGTTACTCCAGCTGTTCCGGAAGGTCCGCTCAGTCACCATGAGCGCCCAGAGAAATTTGCTGGGATGAACTTCAAGAGATGGTAACAAAAGATGCTGTTCTACTTGACCAGGCTGAACCTTGCAAAGGTTTTGAGCGAGGATCTCCAGTCGTGGCAAAGAATGAGCCAGACAGACAGAAAGTCATGGCGCTTGACACATAAAAGCAGATAGACTATCTTTGCTGGAACAATGTGTTCAATGGCTTGGCAGACTCACTATACAGTGTGTTTTGTGCCAAGAGCTCAGCAAAGGAGTTATAGGAATCTCTGGACAAGAAATATAGGACTGAAAACGCCGGGGCAAAGAAATTTGTCATTGGCCAATTCCTGGACTTTAAGATAATCAATTCAAAAACTGTGATAAGCCAAGTCACGAGTTCTAAGTGATCTTGCATGAGATTCATGCTGAGGGGATGCCGTTGAACGAGTCATTCCAAGTTGTTGTGATCATTGAGAAACTTCCCAGTGGTTGGAAGGACTTCAAGAACTACTTGAAGCATAAGCACAAGGAAATGCCCGTTGAAGAACTGATTCTCCGACTCTGAATTAAGGAGGATAATAGAAAGAAACGAGGGATTGCCTCCTCTGTGAAGGCAATGTCATTGAGCATGGCAAATCTTCTAGGGTGAGGAAGAAGCCTCCTGTGAACAAGGGCTCAAAGCTGGGGCCAAGGGGTGGTGTTGCAAAGAAGCTGATATACAAGCCGCAAGAATTTGGTTATCGGTTCTTAGGAAAGTGTTACAACTGTTAGTAGTGAGAGGCATCGGGCTAGTGACTGCCTCAAGCAGAAGAAACCATACAAGTCCAAACCTCATGCTCACATGGTAAATATACAAGTGCACTCTCATGAGGAGGATAACATAGACTTGTCTGCCATTGTCCTCTGAGGTGAATCTGGTGGGTTCAAACCCAAGAGAATGGTGGATTGATACTGGAGCTACATGCCACATCTGTTTCGAGAAGAAGCTGTTTACAACTTTTGAGCCAGTTATAAACGGTGAGAAGTTGTTTATGGGAAACTCTGCTACCTCAATTGTTGAGGGGGAAAGGCAAGGTGGTCCTGAAGTTGACTTCAGGAAAGGAGCTGACCTTAAAAGAAGTCCTGTATGTTTCAGACATTTGTAAGAATCTTGTCTCAGTGTCTCTTCTCAGCAAACATGGTTTTCGTATGGTCTCTGAGTCCGACAAGGTCGTTTTGACCAAGAGTGGAGTGTATATGGGTAGGAGTTATATGTTGGGGGGTATGTTTAAACTCAATGTAATGACTGTTATCCCAAAGATGAATAAAGATGCATCTTCTTCTACTTACATGCTTGAGTCTTCCAATTTGTGGCATGGTAGACTAGGACATGTGAATTTTGAATCCTTACGTAGATTAATCAAGTTAGATCACATACCATCTTTTAAGATTAGTCCAAAAACACAAGTGTGAGACTTGTGTTGAAACGAAGTTGACAAGATTTTTGTTTCATTCTATTGAAAGAAGTTCAAAGCCGTTGGACTTAGTGCATAATGATGTGTGTGACTTAAAGTTTATACAATCACGTGGTGGCAATAAGTACTTCATCACTTTTGGTGATGATTGCACTAAGTATTGTTATGCCTATTTGCTCAAAAGCAAAGATGAGGCTATTGACAAATTTGTTTTTTATAAGAATGAAGTTGAGAATTAATTAGGCCGCAAGATTAAAGCTTTAAGAAGTGATCGTGGTGGTGAGTATGAATCACCGTTTATTGAGATTTGTGCTTAATTCGGGATTATCACCAAACCACGGCGCCTTATTCTCCTAGTCATATGGGATTGCTAAACGGAAGAATAGGACGCTAAAGGGATGATGAATGCAATGTTGCTAAGTTCTGGATTGCCACAGAACTTATGGGGGGAAACAATTCTCTCTGCGAATTACATTCTAAATAGAATCTCTTGGAAGAAAGTAGACAAGACTCCATATGAGTTATGGAAAGGCTAGAAGCCTTCTTATAATTTTCTACGAATGTGGGGGTGTCATGTAAAAGTGGCGGTACCTACACCCAAGCGAGTTAGGATAGGTCCGAAAACCATGAATTGTATATTCATTGGTTATGCACAGAATAGTAGTGCATATAGGTTCCTTATGCACAAGTCTAATATTTCAGATATCCACAAGAATACCATAATGGAGCCAAGGAATGCGTCTTTCTTTGAAGACACATTTCCTTGCCGAACCCGATGAAAGGATAAAAGTTCTGAGAAGGAACTTGAAGATGATTAAGATGGTGATCAAGTAAATAATCAAGATGAGGAAGTAGATGAGCCAATAAGGAGCAAGAGGGCTAGGACTGCCATGTCCTTTGCCCTGGACTTCTTGACTTATATGTTACAGGGAGAACCTCGAACTTTCCATGAAGCTATGACTTCACCAGAAAGTCCCTTATGGAAAGAAGCTATTAAAAGTGAAATTGACTCCATCTTACAGAACCATACTTGGGAGTTGGTTGATCTACCCCCAAGCAGTAAGGCCTTGGGGAGTAAGTGGATCTTTAGAAGAAAGATGAAGGCTAATGGATTGATTGATAAATATAAAGCTAAACTAGTTATCGAAGTATACATGCAACGAGAAGGCCTGGATTACTTTGATACGTATTCACCTGTGACAAGGATTATATCCATTTGCATGGTGATTACGATAACTGCTTTATGTGGTCTAGAGATACATCAAATGAATGTAAAGACAGCTTTCTTAAATGGAGATTTAGATGAAGAAATCTACATGGAACAGCTCAAGGGGTTTTCAGCTCCACAGAAAAATAAGAAAGTCTGTAAGCTTGTCAAGTCATTATATGGTTTGAAACAAGCGCCTAAGCAATGGCATGAGAAGTTTGACAATGCTATTTTGTCAAATAGGTTTAGAATCAATGAATGTGACAAGTGCATATATGTTAAAGACACTGATAGTGGTTATGTCATTTTGTGTCTATACGTAGACGACATACTCATTGTTGGTAGTAATGATGAAATGGTTTGAACTACCAAGAGATTGTCAAACTCAAAGTTTGACATGAAAGATATCGGCCTTGTAGATGTCATTCTAGGTATTAAGATTACCAGAACATCTAGTGGTATTGTACTTTCTCAGTCTCACTATGTTGAGAAGATACTTAAGAAATGTGGTAAATCAGATACAAGTGTGTCTAGGACACCGGTAGACGTGAGTCTACATTTGACCAAGAATAATGGTGAGAGTGTCTCTCAGCTAGAATATTCTTGGGTCATTGGAAGTTTGATGTATCTGATGAGTTGTACAAGGCTAGATATAGCCTACTCTATTAGCAGCCTTAGTAGACACACGAGTAATCCAAATGCCACTCATTGGAGAGGCATTATGCGGGTGTTAGGTTATCTACGCTATACCTGGGATTATGGGCTACATTATACCAGATACCCAGTGGTACTAGAAGGGTATAGTGATGCTAACTAGATATCTAATATAAAAGACTCTAAATCCACTAGTGGTTATGTGTTTACCCATGGAGGGCAGCCGTGTCTTGGAAATCTTCCAAGCAAACGTGTATATTGAGATCAACGATGGAATCTGAGTTTATTGCGTTGGAGAAAGCAACTGAAGAAGCTAAATGGTTTCGCCAGTTCGTTGAGGATATTACACGTTAGCCAAAACCTATGCATGCTATCTATATTCATTGCAATAGCCAATCAGCGATTGGACGGGCACAGAGTCATACGTATAATGGAAAGTCTAGACATATCCGTTGTAGACATAATTCCATACGACAACTACTCTCTAATGGAATTGTCTCTCTAGGCTATGTAAAGTCTAAAGACAACATTGTGGATCCGCTAACCAAAGAGTTAACTCGAGAGTTAGTAGAAACGTTATCAAGAGGAATAGGGTTAAGGCCTTTAGTAAAGTTACCGGAACGGAAAACCCAACCTAGTTGACTGGAGATCCCAAGATCTAGGTTCAAAGGGACAACCTAATTTCATGTAACGGGTGAGTCACTGAAGAGGTAAATCCTCTTGCCCATTACTTTGTATAATGATACCCTATTGGAGTAGAAGGTTAAGCTAATGCTTTTAATGACCTAGGTGATATGATAGTCAACCATGGTATAAAGAGATACCTTATATAGGTCACCTATGTGAGTGCGAAGTGAGGCCGCTTCTTTAAGAATTGGTAAGGTCGAATTCTTTAAAATCACTCACTGAACTAGGCTAGTGTTCCAGGGCCATACTGGACACACAAATGAGAACAAGAACAATGGTTGAACTAACTCCTGTGTGAGGTCTATTGTCTCGGTTTACACAAACGGCACAACAGTTCAAGACATCACGTTCACTGGTCAGCCAGTAAATCCTATTGGCTATCACTACGAAAGGTTCAAGGCTAACAGCTACCTTTTCTGATGCAGGGTTAGTCTGTGTGCTCTCTCTCCGAGTCTTTGTTGTAAATGTTGTTTGTTTTTCTTATTCAGTCAATTTTTATTCATGTGGGGGGATTGTTGAAAAAAATGGTTCTTTGGTGAGTTTAATGTGAAATTAAAGTAGGTCCCAACCATTGGTTGAGGTGGAATTAAATGGGTTTAGATTCTTTATAACAAGGACTTTATACCATAAAAAGAATGACCAAAAACTATTAAGAATTGAAGGAGAAATTGTCTCATAAAATTGACCTCATAAATGAGGTATTGAGAATTGTATATAACTAACAATCCCATATTGATTGAGGAGGAAAACTTTGATGGGCATTTAAGCCTTAAGATTATGAGAAGAGCATGAGCTCGTGGTCCGTGGGTCGTGGATCGTGGATCTTGGATCTTAGGACTTGGGTTTGGGCTTGGGGCTTGGTCTTGGGGCTTGAGGCTTGAGGGAATGGAATAGGTTTGGGTTGGGTTGGGTTGGGTTGGATTGGTGGTCCAGCAACTTTTTCTTTTTGGGCTAGGTCTATTGCAGGCCCAAGTCTATTGCAGAAATATATATACACATATGTGTATATTGTGTGTAACACACTTTGAATTCCCATCAATTTTGTGCATTACTCCAACAGTTTTGCAGGAATAATGGCCTCCACTAGTGGCCAGCCTTGATGGCTGGAGACTCCTCCTCTCTCCCCCATTGTGTATAAGAGGAGACCCATCTCCTTTGGTTTGGAACACAAGTTTTTGCCTTCCAATCATATAGTCAGTTTGCTTACTAGTATAATAATCCTTCCTGTGTGAGAGGGAGTGCTGCCATTGTCGGTTCGCCAAGCTAACAGAAGGTGCTTCTGAGTTAGCCGGTTTAAGCCATCTTTTCCTGGGAGACAGAAGTCGACGTTCTTCCAGCACCCGCAGTGAGACGGTTAATCATTTTAAAGATTCTGTGATATCACACAGAATTTGGTTTACTCCCTTGTTTTTCAATATTTCAAATATGTTTGTATTTTGTTTAATCATGGTTCATGTTATGTAATTTAACTGATTAAAATTTAATCTATTTGTTCGTTTCTAGCCTATATGACCATCAATTCACCTTACATTGTAAAGTGGGTCTACGTTTTGCTTTATACCACAAAGGGAAGGAGAATATCAAATTAGTAATATTTTGTAAGGATAATTGTAAATTAGTGATAAATTTTATAAATATTAATAATTATAATTATAATTATAATTTTTTTATTAATATGTAATTATTTTTTCAAAATTTCACTAGGCTGTAATTAGGCCTCAAGAAAAATCACTACCTCCCTATTTGCACTTACTGCTAAAAACAGATTCTGGAAGAGGTTGCAAAAGGATGATGAAAAAAAAAAAAAAATTTGATAGAACAACTCACAAATTCTTTATGTCAAAAGCAAATATCAAATTCTTCAAAATATAAACTCCAAGTGTGCTATTTTATAAGAGTTGCAACCATATTTGAACCAAATATTTATTGTTAACCACGAAAAAAAATTATCAATTAAATTAGTGAACATTTTAAAAAGTAGAAAGTCTTTTAAAACAACAATCCCGATTGGTAGCTCGAGAGAGTGTGGCCCGAGTTTGGCTCGATAGTAAAACGACGGTGTTTTAGTGTTTTTTTTTTTTTCTCTCTCTCTTCTTCTTTTTTGCGTTTTTCTGAAGATGAAGAAGAAAGAAGAAAAAGAAGAAGAAGAGAAGAAAAGGAAGGAGCTGGCGCTGTTGGGTTTCATTTCATCATCAAAAAAAAAAAAAAAGGAAGAAAAAATTGTTGATCCTCAGATTTGTTGATCTAAATCTGCCCAAATGAAGCTTTGTTGGTATCTATTTTTTTTTTTAAATCTGTCCAAATTTTTTTCCCTTCATCCTCAGATTTTTTTTTATTCATCAACATCATCAGATCTGACTCGATTTTTTTTTTTGTTTTGTTCCCTTCATCCTCAGATTCAAATCAGTAACAACATCATCATCATCTTCAACATCACCATTATCTTCATCAAAAAAAAAAAAAAAAAAAAAAAAAATTACCTTTGATCATCAAGCAGAACCAGAACCAGAAGAAACCCAAAATTTCTCCAAAGAAGAAGATCCAGATCCGCACTTTCATCAAAATTTCCACACCTTTTCCTTCATCATCATCATCATCATCATCATCATCATCAACAACACCACCTTCATCAACATCATCATCATCATCATCATCATCATCATCATCATCAGCCAACTAGAAAAAAATAAATAAATAAAAATCAATGAAGATGGAAGAGCTGGGCATCTTCAGATCCATGAAGATGAACAAATTAATGAACAAATCGACAACAAATATCAATGAAGATGGAGGCCTCCACCCCGTCGATCACCGAACCAATGAAGATGAACAAATTATTCCCTTCCTTCTCCTCTTCTCCTCTTCCTCTTCTCTTTTCTCTCTCTCCCTTCGTCTCTTCTCTCCCTCTGTATTTGAACACAGAGAAAGAAAGAAAAGAAAAAAAAAACAAAAAACAAAAAATAGCCAAAACGACGTCTTTTTGGTTATTCGAGCCAATTTCGAGCCAACAAAATCGAGCTACCAACCATTTCTCTTAAAACAATAATGTTATTGTGATTAACTTTGAATATCAAGTTTTGATTACTGTGTCACCAATTATTAGTGTATAATTATTGAAGCATTTAAACAAATGCATTTATTATTCTTGCATAAAGTTACAATTTTTTAACAAAAGGAGTGGCCTTCTATTCAAAAGCTGTGATTCTCCTACCAGTAGACAAGGATGCATATTTTATGATTTATTTTCAAGTTATTGTTTAAATCCTTTCAATTCATATTTTATGATTTTTAAAAAATGTGTATAGGGATCATTATCCATATAGTTTGTCAACTGTTGACTTGGTAATATTTGGATAAGAATATATGATAAAATTGCCAAATTATGGCACAATAAAAATAAATAAATACAGATAGTCTACTTTCAAACTAATTTTTTTAATACCAATGTGATTCAATCAATCAATCTTATTTATACCAATGTGATTCAATCAATCAATCTTATTTATTACATGGATAATATGTTTAATGAATCATATGAAATGAATAATTTGAATTACTAAAATAAATTTCAAGATGGGCTCACTAAGCCTTACAACATGTCACATGTCTCTAGTTGGATGCTCAACAAGAGAGAAATCACTTCCATTTAACAATATATACTAAGCTAACAAGTAAGGACAATTTATATAAATGAGATAGCAAGTATAAGGATTAAAGTGAAATTTTAATAAAAGTATAAGGTTGCTAATGAGACGGAAAAAAATATCGCATATGATCCATATGACAATTTTCATCAATCTTGGTAAAAAACTAGATGAATGAAACGATGATATTGCAATTTGACTCAAAATGTAAGAAGTTAATTGTTACAATTAAAAATGAATCCATGAAAAGTGAGATTTTGGTATACTAATTAACCTAATATGTATTACGTATTTAGTCTATATCTAATCAATCACTGCAAGAAAAAAACAAAAAACAAAAAAACAAGTCTTAGTTGACACACTGGTTGGGACAATATTCCCTCGAATAATATTAGAGAACCTAAAAGTTCTATCAAATATCTTACATGGATGTGAGATCCACACAGTATGAGTCTTATATGAGACAATAAATTTTTAAAATTTCTACCATTTTTGAATTTCCTCCGGTCCACCTCTCAAAAGGGATACACACATTATTAACAAACCAAGCAAAACCAAATGAACCCCTAACAACCAGAAAGGTTACATACAAAACCACCCCCTCATAAACCACATTGTAGCATTAACAAATCATCAATGGTCGATCGTTTTTAGATATTTAATTTATTAACAAATCATGCGTTTGTTTTTGCCATTAAAAGGCAAATCAATAGCATTAGTTGGTATAAGTTACACTTGGGAAGTTCAAAAACAAGAAGTGGCTATTTTTACTTTTAGTAGCCATATGTTATATGTTTTCATGAAAAATAAAAAATAAATTTTTGTAAACCAAAGATTTTTGGCTTAAATATGGTTGAGTAGTACCATACAAAACAAACAAAATTCAAGAACTTTCTTGACAATCTGGTGTGAATTTTTGTTACAATTAGGGATGGTCCACAGGTCAGGATGGGACAAATCGGTGGTGATGGAAGTAGGACGGGAGACAAGTTAATTTTATAAGTTAAAAAATAAAAGTAGGAATAAAAATTATAGATAATATAGTATATTACAAACAATAATTTACACTTCATAAGAATTGTATTATATAATATAGAAAATAAATGAATAAAAATTAATATTAAGTATAATATTTTAATATTTTTAATTTTATTATAATAAATAATAAATAAATTGTATATATTATATATTTAATAAATATAATTGGGATGGAATTCGAATGCTTAATTGGGATAAAAAAAAAGCATCCGTACAGAACGAAACGAGGAATGTGAATGCAGAGTGAGACCAAAAAAAAAAAAAAAAACTATCCCTAATTCGTGTTGTATGGAGTGCAAATATCCGTCGCTGTCCGTACTCCTTGTGTCCAAGCTGCACTTCACTCTGATCGACCTAAGAACACAATGATGGTGAGCTACCCGGCGGTATACTGTCGGAAAAACCCTCCGACGATCAAGTTAGCACACAGGGAGAGAGAGAAATGAGAGGAGATGAAATGGTATGTGAGTTGTGATCATAAGATGTTCCCCCCTGAGTGTGGGGGCGTAGCACCGTTTATATACCTTTTGTGCGCGCCTCTACGTCCATTCACCATTGGACGTGTGAACCTGCTCTCCTCTCCCATTTTTCCAAGTATCAGCGTAAATACAGCTAAAACACCACCTAACAAAACAACCAAACTATTCTGGCACAAACGGATAACATAGTTCCTTGCCATCACACACCGAGACCACATCATGGCTGTGATATTCACCAGGTTTAATTGGAGGATCCCACTGTGGCTTAGCCGACCTCCTTAGTTCTGACCTAGATATTACCCAGTCGGACTGATCTGTGGAAGGCTACACCAGTCTAGCTCGGCGAAACGAATATGGTTAACCGGGCTAACGATCTAAGACTACTTCGACTGGACCGGACCGAGGCCCTAACCGAGTGCGCCCAGTAGTCGTATGAAACCTAGCTCGGTCCACTGTGTTTTGGCCCAGCTTTGCTCCGTCCAGACTTGCTCAATCCAATGTCGATCATGAAATCTCCCTCTCAATTGCCCCTTAATTCCGTCCATGCCAACGTGATCGGGATTACCTTCTGTGGCTGAGACCACTAATCTACTCGGTTGGCATCCCCGACTCACTCGCTGTGCTGACATCCCTTGCTTGGCTCCTTTATTTGCCCGGTTAACGTTTCGACTTTCCCGACTCTTCAATACTGACGCCGGTCTTATCACAGACACGTGTCATTTGCGCATTGGCCTTGTGCCACCAACCCAACCGCCCCACGCCGTCTTCTCAGTTTCAAATTTTGGTGCCTCTTCTTTCTTTATACATACATCGTTTGCCCGTTCGTATCTCTCCCTTCTCTGTTCACCCTCTTACTTCGACGATCCAGCAACCTAGAGCCACAGAGCAACCATCCTCATTTTCTGTATTTCTTGCCTCTACATCTCCTGCCTACATCGAAACATCTCTCCGGTGGATTTGGTCCTCACCATCGACGTGTCAGAGCACCTCTTCTGTCGCTCTTCACTCCCAAACTAGTAAGTTCTTCGAATTCCCTTTTTTCATTCATATTGTTTCTTCACGTTTTCTAGGCTTGTCTCATCTTTAAATTTATCCTCCTTAGATGAAAACACGATGATAGCAGACCTTAGGCTCCGATTGGAGTTAGTCTAGGGTGTGATCTCAAAAACTGTTTTTGCTCCTTCTCCGTCTACACTGTTCATCATCTTCTGCGATGAACAAGTGTGAATCTAGAACTAACTAGGCTAGAAATCACCGTTTGATCCAAAAATTACACCCTTGACCGAGCAAGTCTCCTGTTTGTAAATCCTGGGGGCAAAATTGGGATATTTAAACGTGCAGAGCCGCTCGACTGGGCTAATATCTGGTCCGCTCAAGCGACCGAGCACAAGTGACCGAGCTGAGATCGAGCTTGTTTGTGCGCCCGCGCTATCACTTACACTTGGTTTTTTCACTATAGAGTCCTAGGGGACTAGACACACTACACGAGCTCTCAAAGACCGAGCAGCCACCGTGCAAAACTTAATCAAAACCAATTCTACCGAGCTGAACAAGCCGGTCCTCCATAGGGCACTACCGCTTCCTTGTAGACACGCCGGGCGCCCTGGCCAAGTTCTGCGAGGAGTACAGTGTCCCCGCCGATGTACACTTGGAGCTTGGTGAAGAGGGCGGTAGATTAAAGCCTTGCCCCTTCACCGTATTAAGCATGGTCGAGGAAGGGTTGCGTTTCTCGGTACAGTCCCTCATGTGTGAATTCTTGAGGCGTACTGGGCTAGCTCCCACTCAAGTATCCACCAACACTTACAGAATCATAAACGGCGTGGCCGAGCTAAAACCACCGGCTCGGTTTAAATCTGGGCCTAGCCGAGATCTTGTGTCAATACATGCTCGGTCGAACAAAAGATGGCTTCAACTACTACTTGAAAATAAGACCGGGTAGGGAATAATTAGTGACCGGCACGCTGGACAAGGACATGAACAATAATGATTTTTTTCTGGGTGTCCGGTAACCATGAAACAACTGACGTGCCCGGTTGATACATCAGCAAGAACTTCGGTTCTTCTTGTAAGCCTATCTTTCTAACTGATCTATTTTGTTAATGTTGTTTATGCCGAGCTAATTGCATCCCTTTTGCAGATATCGAAGAATTGTAAGCCAACTACCAGTATCCCAACGAAAAGGCAATCAGGGTCGTCATGAGATACCAGCACCGGGATTGCCACGATCTCCTCGGCTACGTCCCCACTTATCGTTACTCGGCTCCCCGGAGGAGCAAGGTGATAGATTTTCTTCGGGCTTTTTCCCCTCCGTCTAACCTAACCTTACCAAACATCCCCCTAATACGGTTGACCGAGGAAAAAGAGATAGCAAAGAGAAGCTGGGTCAAGAACTTAATCACCGCTACATCAACCGAGTTACCGAGCGTCCAGCTCCATCCATTAGTCAAAGTTCGGGGACCGTGATTGCCCTTGCTTCCATGGCTATGCCTCCTGCTGAGTCTCGCCGAGCTAGCAAGCGTGCCCGGTCAACCGATCCATCCGCCGAGCTTGTGGCTGAGTTAAGCACCGAGCAAACGGTGCAGGAAACTGAGGCGACTCCACCGTGGAAGCCGGTTCAAACACCGGGGCAAGGAGATCCCGGCAATGACATCTGTCAAGGGGGACAAGGAGCACCTCTTGGCCTTTGACTTGTCAAAGGCTTTGCTACTGCCGAGCGATGTATCCAGAAATGATCATGTTCTTGACACCCGGCTCATGACATCAGCTGTCAAATCCATGACGAGGGTATGTTTCGAAGTCTTACCAAGTCCTTGCTCGGTTAATCTTCTTATTTCGGCTAACACTCTTCTTACTTCTTGCAGGCCATCCAAAAAACAACATATGGTCATGGACCGTATTGTTAATCTGCGACACAAGGTTACCGAGCTAAACAACGCCGGTAAAAACATCTCGGTTGAGCTTGGCTGGGCTAAGGCCTCTCTTGAAATTTCCAATGTCGACAATGCTAGACTCCTTGGCCAGCTCGATAGGGCCGAGCAAGAAAGAGACGCTTTGAAGGCCCAGCTAGAAACTGAAAAGCAGACAAGGCAGAACGTCGTGGATGAGGCCAATAATCTTGGTTTCAAGGAGGCTGAAGACAACTATATCAAGCAAGTTGAAGCAACCAAGGACATCTACTTCAAGTACGGTTGGAAGGCTGTTTGCGAAAAACTGGGCCAAGGATCTGAGACCGAGGTGTTCACCTCTCCTCCTCCCGCCTTCCTACCGGCCTACTTGATACCC
This sequence comes from Camellia granthamiana, assembly GCA_036172215.1. Taxonomy (NCBI): domain Eukaryota; kingdom Viridiplantae; phylum Streptophyta; class Magnoliopsida; order Ericales; family Theaceae; genus Camellia; species Camellia granthamiana. The sequence continues at coordinate 114,617,902 of CM069912.1, read as the reverse complement.
TATGCCAATGAAGTCTTTAACTCTTTGCAAGAAGAAGCGGAAGAAGAGGCTGAGGATGAGACCGTTCGGAAGGAGCCCGGCGACGAAGAAAAGGCTGCGGTGGTTGACCTGGAAGCAGCAACGGATGAGGCCGGGGACGAGTTTGCTAACCTCTTCCTATTAGCGTAGCCGTTAGCACTCCGGCTTTTTTGATTTGAACTTTTGTAACCGGGCTATAAGCCCCACCTCATGTACTTAAATTTTCAATCAATGAAAGTTTTTTAACGACTTATCTTGTATATCTTTGCAATATATGTTGTCTTCCTTGAAAGAGCAGAGTTGAGCACTTCATCAACTCTGTGGCTGAACTAAATCATTTTGGCTTCAATTCTAGAGTTGAATAGATCACCAATGCAGTTGACCGAGCTGGATTGCCTCGGTTAGAAGAGCAGAGTTGAGCACTTCATCAACTCTGTGGCCGAGCTAAATCATTTTGGTTTCAATTCTAGAGTTGAACAGATCACCAACGTAGTTGACAAGGCTGGATCGCCTCGGTTAGAAGAGTAGAGTTGAGCACTTCATCAACTCTGTTACCGAACTAAATTATCTCGGCTTCAATTTTAGAGTTAAATAGATCACCAACTTAATTGGCCGAGCTAAATCATCTCGGTTAAAAGAGCAGAGTTGAACACTTTATCAACTCTGTTGTGGAGCTAAATTATCTCGGCTTCAATTCTATAGTTGAACAGATCACCAACTCAATTGGCCGAGCTAAATTATCTCGGTTAAAAGAGCAAAGATAAACACTTCATTAACTCTGTTGCTGAGCTACATCATCTTGGTTAAAAGAGCAGAGTTGAATACTTCATTAACTCTGTTGCCGAGCTACATGATCTCGATTAAAAGAGCAAAGTTGAAAACTTCATCAACTCTGCTGTCGAGCTAAATCATCTCGGCTTCAATTCTAGAGTTGAACAGATCACTAACTCAATTGGCCAAGCTAAAATCATCTTGGTTAATAGAGCAGAGTTGAGCACTTCATCAACTCTGTTGCCGAGCTAAATCATCTCGGCTTCAATTCTAGAGTTGAGCAGATCACCAACTCAATTGGCCGAGCTAAATCATCTCGGTTAAAAGAGCAGAGTTGAGCACTTCATCAACTCTACTGCCAAGCAAAATCATCTCGACTTCAATTTTAGAGTTGAACAGATCACCAACTCAATTGGCCGAGCTAAATCATCTCGGCTAGGGGCAGCTGCCTCTTGTTCATGGCACGACCCCATAATCAAACAAATTGACTGCGTACAGTAACTCTTCGCTATGACGTTCAAATTGAAATTACAAGGTGACAAGAAGAATTACATTGTTAAATCAAGAGGAATGTTTGCCCCATTTCAAAAAATTACATTGAAAAATGGAAACTAAAAATAAAACAACTTCAAATTGGCTGTGTTCCACGGCCGTGGTACAGCTTTGCCATCCAAGTCTTCCAATGGTACGCCCTTTTGCCTGCCAGACCGGTGATCTTGTAAGGACCTTCCCAGTTTGACCTCAGTTTTCCTTTGCTCGGCACCAGGGTGTTGCTTATTACCTTCCTCAAGACCCAGTCCCCAACTTTAAATAGTCTGGGGTGAACTGTCTTGTTATACTTCCAAGATATTTCTTGTTGATATGTTGCGGCATGGATCAAGGCCTTTTCTCGGCGTTCTTCTGCGAGGTCCAATTCTAAGGCGATGGCTTCGGCATTCAAGTTGGGCTCGAAATTTTCACTGCGAACGGTGGGTATACCGATCTCCAACGGGATGACTGTCTCCATACCATATGCCAAAGTGAACGGTGTCTCCTTAGTCTAGCGTCTGGGTGGGCAGTTTCTCGGCCCACTTTCCTTTGGCTTTCTCCAATTTCTTCTTCAGCCCATCCAAAATGATTTTATTTGATGCTTCGGCTTGGCCGTTGGACTGAGGGTAGGCTGGGGTGGAATTATAGAATTCTATCTTTAGCTCCTCACAAAATCCTCTGAACAACTGTCCATCAAATTGAGTGCCGTTGTTGGAGATCAAGGCCTTAGGGACGCCGAACCGTGTTACCACATTTTGCCAAACAAATTTCTTCACATCCTTTTCCTTAATTGTCGCCAAGGGCTTAGCTTCAACCCACTTGGTAAAGTAGTCCGTCGCCGCTATAAAGAACTTGTGATTGCTCTGCGCGGTAAGGAGTGGTCCCACTATGTCAAGCCCCTACATTGCGAAAGGCCAAGGACTTGTGAGCGGGAGGAGTTCTCTAGCCGGCTATGAATTTGGTGGGCCAACTTCTGACACTTCTCGCATTTTCTAACATATTTTTGTACATTCGCCTGCATGCACGGCCACCAGTATCCCTACGAAATAGCGTGGTAAGCTAAAGATCTCCCCTCGATGTGACTTCCGCACATGCAGGCGAATCCACTTCTCGTAAAGGAAAGCATCAACGCTATTTGGATGACCACACTTGAGGTATGAACCGATCAATGATTTCTTATACAAAGCGCCAGATGTGGAGAGCCAAAACCGCTTGGACTTCACCCAGACTTTGTGTGCTTCTTTTTTGTTGGTCGGTAGGATTTGTTCTTTGAGGAAAAGGATGATGGGGTCCATCCAAGAAGGACCATGCTCGGTGCAGAATACTTCCGTTTGCTCCGAGTCTTCAATGATGGGTCTTGGGAGGAACTCAATCAGGAGAGGGCTGGGAGTTGATTTGTTGACCATGGAAGCTAGGCCGGCCAACTCATTTGCTCGGTCGTTATCTTCACGGCCAATTTGTTGGACTTTTATTGCTTGAAATTTCTTGATGTGTTCTCTCACTAAGGCTTGGTATTTGGCTATTCTGTCATCTTTGGCTTCATACTCTCTAGACACTTGGTTTACAACGAGTTGGGAGGCGCTGTAGACCATCAGCTCGAATGCGTGGGATTGGAGAGCACTTTTCAGTCTGGCTAGCAATGCTTCGTACTCAGCCTCGTTGTTTGATGCTAGAAACCCGAGCGCGATGGAATGTTCAATAGTTAGTCCGTCTGGAGAGATCAAGACTATTCCCAGCCTTACTCCATGCCTGTTTGAGGCGCCATCTACAAATAGTTTCCACATTTCGCCGATGAAGAGCTTCCAACATTCTGCGCGGTCTTCTGACGTTTCGAGATTCAAGTGGTCAGAATTACTCGACTGCTCGGGCCACTTCTATGACAAGCATGCCTTTATCAGAATTGCTCGGCTGCTTGACTACTTCCGCGACAAGCAAGCCTTCACCCCTCTTAACAATGCGGGGTTGGATTCCATAGGTTGCCCAGTTATTCCCAAATCTAACGACCCATTGCTAGGCTGGCACGAATCTTCAAGTGGTGGGTTTGTAGATGGGCACGCCACTTCCACGTCGCCTTCGATGTTTAGTTATATGGGAGGATGTGCAATTTCAGTTGTGCCTACCGCTTTTAGCCCGGTTGAACCGGTAAAATCCACCGGGCAAACCGGGTGAATTCCAGGCGAGAATTCTGCCACGAAGTTAGCCAATGCCTGGGCTTTGATGGCGGTTTGGGGTTGAAACTTGACGTCGAATTACCCCAGCTCGACTGCCCATTTCAAATTTCGGCCGGAGAAGTCTGCCCACTCAAATAAGGCTTTAAAAAGGAACTCGATCAGCACCACGATCGTATGAGCGTGGAAATAATGTGCCAATTTCCGAGAGATCATCATTAATGCCAAGGCGAGTTTTTCCAGAGGCAAGTATCTCGTCTCTGCTAAGAGCAAGGTTCTGCTTATGTAGAAGATCGGTAAATGTTGGGTGTCTTCTGCCCGAACAAGCACCGCACTAACAGCATGTTGACAAACGGCCAGGTAAAGGTAGAGTTCTTCGCCGTGCTTTGGTGTGACCAAGAGTGAGGCGGAGGATAGATATGTCTTTAGCTCAGCCAAGGCTCTATCACATTCTTTGTCCATGAAAACTTAGTCTTTAAGGCGCGGAAGAAAGGGCGGCAACGATCTGATGACCAGCTTGTGAATCGGTTAAGGGCGGCTGCCATACTGGCAAGATGTTGTACGTCCTTTGCTAAGTTGGGTTGCTTCAATTCCTGTATGGCTCTGATTTGTGAAGGGTCCGCCTCGATGCCTCGGTTGGTGACTAGGAAACCTAGGAATTTCCTAACCCAGGCCGAAGGCACACTTTGATGCATTCAGGCGTAGCTTGTGTTGTTTAAGAATGATAAACATCTCTGCCAAGTCGATCAAGTGGTCGACTTGATGCTTGCTTTTGACCACCATGTCATCGATGTAAGCCTCCATCGTGCGGCCAAGTAGAGGAGCGAACATTTTGGTCACCATTCTCTAGAATGTCGCCCCGGCATTTTTCAAGCCAAAAGGCATGACTCTATAGCAGAAAAATCCCTTCGGTGTTGTGAAAGAGGTAATCTCCCGGTTAGCTCATGCATGGCGATCTGGTGATAACCGTGATATACATCTAAGAAACTGAGTCAGTTGTGTCCGGCTGTAAGGTCCACTAGCTGGTCAATTCTGGGCAAAGGAAAACTGTCTTTAGGGCAAGCTCGGTTGACCGTCTTGTAGTCAACGCATACTCGCCATTTCTCATTTTTCTTGGGTACCACGACCGTGTTAGAAACCCATCGAGGGTAGTGCACTTCCTAGATTGCCCTAGCCTTGAGCAAATTTTTGACCTCCTCTGCTACTACAGCGCGATAAAGGGCTGATCTCCGCATTCTTTGAATGACAGGCTAAGCATCCGGAAAGACATTGAGTTGGTGGCAAATAAAGCTTGGATCGACGCCAGGCATGTCGTAAAGCGTCCATGAAAACACTTCAATATTCGCCACCAAGAACCCCACCATCTCCAGCCGTTCTTGTACGATCAAGCTAGACCCCAACATGAAGGACTTGTCTGGATTTGTCTTTGCTGATCTGCACCTCCACCAAATCTTCAATGGCCTTTTCTGCGACCCTAGTGCCCACATCATCCAAGACACTTTAATCTTCCGGGCCTTCGATCATTTGCATGAAGCCTTTAGCTGCTCAGCTTCTATTCACGGCAACGAAACATTGCGTAGCCATGACCTGATTGCCCCAAATCTCTTAAATCATCCCCGTAATAGAGGGAAACCGCATAACTTGGTGGAAGGTCGACGCCACCGCCTGCATGGCGTGAAGCCATCCCCTGCCTAGGATTAGATTGTATGTGGAGGGCACCTTCAACACCCAGAACTCCACCTGTTTGACCACGGATCCGGCTTTGACTGGTAGGATTATCTTTCCCATGGGCCACTCCGGTTGTGAGTTAAAACCAACCAGTGGCAAAGTTGCCGAAGCCAAATCTGTATCTGTGAGTTTGAGCTGCTTGAAAGCGTCGTAGTACATGATCTCAACCGAGCTACCTTGGTCAATCAAAATACGCTTAACATCAAAGTTCCTGACGCAAAGGGTGACCACCAGAGCGTCATTGTGCGGCGTTTGAATGTGCTTAAGATCCTTGCTTGAGAAGCTGAGCACATTTTTCTCCTCGGTCTTGCCTCTTTTGACCGCGCATTAGACTGACAGGACTTCCCTCATATGTTCTGCTTTTTTGATCATCCCTCGGAGCTCACAGACTCGCGTTGGCTCGACGATACCATGGATCACATTGACCACTCCTTGGGGGGGTGCTTCTAGGGCAGCCAAACTACTTGGCTCAGCCTAAGCATGGTGCGCGGCCTTGATGCCCCCGTCGATGTAACGGTCCAAGTGACCAGCGGTAACCAACTCCTCCAAGTGTTGTTTCAAGGGAAAACAATCTTTCGTACGATGCCCTCGCTCGCTATGAAAGGTGCAACAATACCGTGGATTAAAGCCTTTTTGCGTATCGCCCAACTTGGCCAGAAACTGGACGTACGCCTCGTTGCGGATTTCGCTAAGTATGCAATAAATTGGGATTTTAAAAACCATGGTGATGCCTGTTCAGGCGTTTAACTTTCTATTCGCATATGCCACGACATCGCGGGGGTAATCAATTCGGTCGTTGTAGTGACCTTTACCCCGGTTTCTACGATCCGGACCACGGTCTGATTCTCTTACGCGGTCACTTGGACGGTTTGTCTCCGGTTTGACCGTGTGTACTTTTCCAGCCACCTTTTTGTCTGTTGCCACTGGATTTGTCTTCGCGGTGGCCGTGGTCGCATCATCCTCTACTCGGATGTGCTCGTTGATACGTTGCATCAACAACTTTATGGAAGTTGGTTGGTTCATCATAAGCGAGTCCCTCAGTCTATGTCCGACTGGGAGACCGCGCTTGTATTGGGTGATTGCCAGGTTGGTCGGGCAATCAAGGATCTCGTTGAAAATTTCCTAATATTTGGCGTTATATGCTTTGAGGGAGTGGCCCAGCTCTACCTTGACACTCAGAAGGTGGTCAACCTCCTTTGGCATTTTGGTGTTGGTTTTGAATCGGGTCACGAATGCTACCGCCAACTGCTGCCACCTTTCGATGCTTTCCTCCGGTAGCCTCTCAAACCACTTCATGCCCAACTCGCCCAAACTTGATGGGAAAATAAGGCACATGAGAGCGTCGTTACGCCTGTATCCAGCTATAACTTGCCAGAAGTGGCTTACGTGCATGTACGGATCGATTTTTCCGTCATAGAGCGTAAACTTGGGCTGGTGAAAGCCCGCAGGGAGCGATGTGGTCTCTATCTCAAGGGAGAAGGGGGTGGCGCTTAGCCTTGCCAAATCTTTGTCCAAAGGGACATGTATAACTGGACGGGGTGGCGGCATTACGACTTCTTCACTAGCACGACCTTCGTAAGATAATCGCTACAGTGCCGATTCCTTTTGCTCCTCCCATCTGCGCGCTCGCTCTTCCAAGACGTCCCTCAAATCCTCCGAATGAGCGGAGTAGGAATATCTCAACATCGTCGGCGGATGTGAGATACGGTAACTGCTGTCTTGTGCGCAAGACTTCTCTGCTTGCGGGCAGAGTCTCCAATCCCATAACTTCTGGTGATGGAGAGAGAGGGTGTGTACTGCTGGTTCTGGCTTCCTAAGCGACGGGATTGGGTGTGCTCACTGTGGTTACCCACTCCAGCAACACCATTCCCTTTGACCTACTACTTTAGTGTCTCAATCTCTGCCGCCATCCTTCGAATGATGGCGTCTTGATCCCTTAGCTTATGCTCCAGGCGCTAAGCGTATGACTTTCTTCGCCGCCGGTGCCTGTTAGGGCTTCGCAAGTGGTTAGTGCTCCTTGCACGCTTATCTTGCGCATCTTTGGGGTGCTCTCCAGGAAAGATCTCTAGACCAGCCATGGTAAGGATGGCGAAAAGACCATCTCTTCTTCGAACGGACTCCGAGGTAATGCTGTCGATGGCGGACAGCGGAATGTCATCGTTGTTCACTATGAAGGATGATTGGACAAGCTTGGAGGACATGGTTGTATATCAAAGGTATTCCCACAAATGGTGCCAATTGTACGGGGTGCAAATATCCGTCGTTGTCCGTACTCCTTATGTCCAAGCTGTGCTTCACTCTGATCGACCTGAGAGCACAATGACGGTGAGCTACCCGGCGATATGCTGCCGGAAAACCCTCCAACAGTCAAGTTAGCACACAGGGAGAGAGAGAAAAGAGATGAGATGAAGTGGTAGGTGAGTTGTGATCACAAGATGTTCCCCCCTGAGTGTGGGGACGTAGCACCGTTTATATACCTTCTACACGCGCCTTTGCATCCATTCACCTTTGGACACATGGACCTGCTCTCCTCTCCCATTTTCCCAAGTGTCAGCGTAAATATAACTAAACACCACCTAATAAAACCGCCAAACGGTTCTGGCGCAAACGGATAGCACGGTTCATTGCCATCACACTGAGACCACATCACGACCGTGATATTTGCCCAGTTTAACTAGAGGATCCCGCTGCGGCTTAGCCGACCTCCTTAGTTCTGACCTAGATACTACCAGGTCAGACTGATCTGTGGAAGACTACACCAGTCTAGCTCGACGGAGCGAATATGGTTAACCAGGCTAACGATTTAAGACTGCTTCAACTGGATCGGATCGGGGTCCTAACCGAGCGCACCCAGTAGCTGTATAAACCTAGCTTGGTCACTACGCTTGGCCTAGCTTTGCTCAGTCCAAACTTGCTCGGCCCAATGTCGATTCATGAAATCTCCCTCTCAATTGCCCCTTAATTCCGTCCGAGCCAACGTGACTGGGATTACCTTCTGTGGTTGAGATCACTAATCTGCTCGGTCGACATCCCTGACTCACTCGCTATGCTAACTTCCTTGCTTGGCTACAAATATCCGTCGTTGTCCATACTCCTTGTGTCCAAACTGCGCTTCACTCTGATCGACCTGAGAACACAATGACAGTGAGCTACCCGGCGGTATACTACCGGAAAACCCTCCGATGGTCAAGTTAGCACATAGGGAGAGAGAGAGAGAGAGAAGAGAGGAGATGAAGTGGTAGGTGAGTTGTGATCATAAGATGTTCCCCCTTGAGTGTGGGGCGTAGCACCGTTTATATACCTTCTGTACGCGCCTCTGCGTCCATTCACCTTTGGACGCGTGGACCTGCTCTCCTCTCCTATTTTCCCAAGTGTCAATGTAAATACAGCTAAACACCACCTAACAAAACCGCCAAACAGTTCTGGCGCGAATGGATAGCTCTGTTCCTTGCCATTACATCGAGATCATATTACGACCGTGATATTCGCCCGGTTTAACTGGAGGATCCCGCTGCGGCTTAGCCAACCTCTTTAGTTCTGACCTAGATACTACCCGGTCGAACTGATCTATGGAAGACTACACCAGTCTAGCTCGGTAGAGTGAATATGGTTAATCGGGCTAACGATCTAAGACTGCTTCGACTGGACCGGACCGAGGCCCTAACCCTGCGCGCCTAGTAACCATATAAACCTAGCTCGGTCACTGCGCTTGGCCCAGCTTTGCTCGGTCCAGACTTGCTCGGCCTAATGTCGATTCATGAAATCTTCCTCTCATGTGTGATTGGCACATAACGATCATATGGGATCCACTATGAACATGTGGCATGCTAAGTCACTCAACCAAGTCTTTATTAGTGGAAATTATTTTGGTAGAGAGTATCATGGGACATCCCAACCTACATCTAGATAAAGCTACGTTTTCCAAATAAGGGGCTACTATCTCACAAACGAAGGAACAACCTAAGCTTGTTATGCTAGTGGTTACATCCATACTCCATATAAGGGGCCCAATCTTCAAGAGGTAAGGGAACACTAGCAGTAGTGGAGTCAAGATTTTGATTCGATTTTCGTTCAGAAATGATATTATTAAGTTAAAATCTTAATAAAAATTATAATATAAATTAATTTAATTCTTTTTTTTTTTTTTTTGATAATAGGACTAAAAATTAGTGTGATACGAAAATTATATTTAATTATAAGTTCAAGTTAATCGATCATTATCTTTATTGTTATTAATTTAATTTTATGTATGATGATCATTATGGTTTAAAAAATAAATCACATGTCCTCATGAAATATAGGAACAAATTTTTTATCTAGATGCATACCCAAAAGTAAGGTGAATAAATAATAGACAGTAGTTTCTATATATCACTTGTTTTTTCACCGTTATAAATAACTGAATTATATGACAATATTTCATTAGTTGTCATTAATTGTGTAATAATTATTTGTAGACAAATTAATTAATTATAAGTTCATATAAGAGGTTGTATAAAAACAATGACAAAAAATTTGTGGCATATAACAATACTCTAATATAAAATTTTTAAGAATTTTTTAGTATAAGTAAACATTTAAAGTGACAAATTAAACATATTTTTCTGGGGAAAAAAAAAGTAGAGAAAATAGGAACATAAAATTTTTTAAAAATTACTTGAAAGGATTGAATTGAAATATTTTTTTTTATTAGAGGCAAAAGTATAATTTTGAAAAAGTTTAGGGGGGGACATATGACCCTGAGTGTCAAGTATAATTCTTGTTGGCCTTTATGCCAACAAGAATAAAGCATGGAAATTCTCTCCATATTCTCTCCATCTTTTTGCTTTCTCCTTTGTCTCAAATTTCTCTATCATAATTCCATAACTCCACCATAATTCCATAATAAAAATAGTAAAAAGCTCATTTCCTTTTTTGTTTTGTAATTGGTATCAGAGCCTGGTAAAGAGCTTTTGAAAACAAGATCAAGCTATGTAAGTATTTCTATCTATGTATAAATTTTTGATATATATATAAGTGTGTATGGAGTGTTTTATGTTATATAAAAAAAAATTTAATTAAAAATTCCGTCTAAGTTTTTTGTGTATCCTCTGTACTTTGTATCTTCATAATTATTTGTTTCATTTATAATTATTGTAAAACCTATATGCTTAGTGTATGTCAAAACCCATATACTCATTAAGATCTTTTGACTATTGACCATAATTAAGTCTTCAAGATCATAAAGAGAGGTTTTAGGCACCAGATAATACACTAGGAGGGTCTTAGGTACCAACAATAATCTAAAATGTCAATTAATTCTGACGATATAATATGCTTTGGAAATACAAAAAATAATGTTAATAATAAATATGATCATAGTTTGTATATTACTAAAGAGTCTGCAAATATAAATAGTGTGTGTTCTAATTTAAATAATATTACTGATATTATGTGTTCTTGATTTTCTAAATTAGATAAAAATCAAAAAATAAATCAAAATTATCTAGAGACCAAAGTTGAGTCTATAGAATCTAAAATAGACAATTTAGGTTCTATAATAAATATTGATTTAAATAAAGAAGCAAAAAACCAAATAAACAATTTGGTGACAAAATTAGAAACTATATCCTTTATAAACAATGATGGAGTGAATAGTCCAGGAGATAGTTACATCCCTAAGCTATTTTATGGTACAGAAGATATTATGGTACTTCAAACCAATACCTATAATAGAACTGAATATGAAAATATTGTTGAAATATTGGATTATTGGAGAAAATTATATAAAGACCCAGACTTAGGTATTGATGAAAGAAATAGGCTACTAGATCAGATAAGAGAAATTTATCTAGAAAATGAAGCCCTTTTACAACACTTTAATTATGATATTAATATGTCAACTAATGATGATGACAGCCAATCATCCTCATCTGAAGAAACAATAGATCAAGATATTTCATCAGAAATAAATAAAGAGAAAAGAAAGGCAGAAGAGCCAATTGATCCCGAATTATTTGGCACATGAGGAGATGGAGAAAATTTTGACTTTATTCAAACAAATGAAGTTAAAAATGATACTAACATTGGAAGTACCTCCAATTCTACACCTGAGCCAGTAATATCTAAAAAAGATAATAGTCATAAGTATCCAATAGCTCAAAATGGTACTTATTTAGACTTGTCTCATATTCCATTTAAGGATCAGGAACAAGCAATTGATGATTGGGCACAATCCTTGTCCATCATTATTACCAATTATAAAAATAATTGGTCAAAGGAAAAATTCCTTGATTATATTGCAGCAACTCTCCAGGGAAATGTGTTGCAATGGTTAAGACAGTGGAAAAAATCTGAAATTGGAAAAAGTCAAAAACCGGCTTTGTTAATAAATTTTCTCACACTTGACACAATCTTAGCTGAATTTGCAAAAATCATAAAAGAAAATTTATGTGGTTTTACAGGAGATACTAATTTGCAAGCAGATACAAATTATATTTTGACTAAATTAGAATTATGTAATATTTGTCTTTTTGAAGACTATGTTCAAATTTTTTAAAAATATTATTATCTTATTAATCCACCAACAAATCAACCCTGGCTAGATCAATTTTTTCATAAACTCCCTAATCCATGGGATGAGTTATGTATTAAAACATATCCTGATTTTCTCAAAAAAATGGGGAGGGAAGAATATGATAATCTTGATTTTCGCATTAATTATGTTCTAAGACTGATAGCAGATCGGTGTCTAGAAGCAAAGGCGAAAAAACAAATAAAAAATCAAATTTCCAACTCACAATACGGTAAAAAATGTTGTGATAAAATTTTAAAAGAAAATTGGAAAATTGGTTGTAATACATTTCCTAAAAGAAAAGGATTTTCCAAAAAACGTAGAAAATATAAATGGAAACTTTGGAAAAAGAACAAAACTTTTCCAAAAAAGAAAAAGTGTATTCGAAAAAAGAAACCAACAAGTGTTTCAAAAAATAAAACTTGTAAATGTTACATTTGTAACGAAGAAGCTCACTATGCACCCGAATGCCCAAAAAGGGGAAAAAGTGCAAAGAAAATGATCAAAGTCCTTGAAGAACAAGATTTTGAAATAATATATAGAGAAGAAATTTCTGATGAAGAAGAAATCTTATATGAAATTTCTAGTGATGAAGAAAGTTCAGCTGAAGAACTAATCTTCATGATGACTAATAATAGTCAAGAAATATCTCAAGAAACAAATAGTATATCTCAAGAAGAATTACAAGCAATTCGACTTGGAGATGTAATCGGAGAAGAAAAAACTTTTACCGACGAATAATTAGCAAAATTCGAAAAAATGCAAGAAGTTGCTGTTCTAGAAATTTACAAAGTTTCAAAATTTAACTTCTTTTCAGCAAGAGTGTTTGAACATTACAGTGGTAACACTCAAGCAAAATAGTCAGAAGAAGGAAATATTGATATTCCTTTTTTTGATAAGAAAAAGGTTGCAAGATGGAAAAAGAAATATCCTGAAATTCAATATATTCATATTAGATTAATTCAAGTAACCATAACAGCCTTATTTCGCCAAGGGATAGATACTCCTATTTTGGCAGTAATTTTTGACAAAAGATTTTTCGACCCAATGAAAGCAATCATTGGAGGAATTCAGTCTAATTTGGCTAATGGAATAGTTTGGTTTAATGTTAGACCAAATTTCTTTATTTCCATAAATGATCCTAATTTTGAAGATACAGTCAGAATAAGAATTAAAACACAAGGATTAGAAATGAAATCAAATTCTTATGATTTGGCTATTCGTTGGAAAACAATTCACGAATTAACCAAATTTCCTGAAACAAAAACAAGATCAAACGATAATAAAATCGTTGAAATCTTTGAACCAAGACCATTTGACACGGTAATACAATCTCGTCTAATGAATTAGAGCGATTTAGAAGTCCCTCGACAATGGTTAATCCAAGACCTAGTAGGACAAGGAGAATCTTCTAAAACAAAAAAACCTGCACAATTACAAATGCAGGCATCAGGAAAAAATTTATATATTGAAAATACAGTTCCAAAAATTAAAAGATCAACTTCTGTATTTGAAAAAGATTTTCCTAACAAATCATTTTCAAAGTTAAGCGTTGGAAAATCTAGTAATAATTATAATCAAGAATCTATTACTTCAAACAATGTTCAGATTCCTATTTTTCCAGGAACAAGAAAACTTGAACATATTAAGTCTGCATATATGTATCATTTTTAAACAAAAAGTGATGACATTATTTTTCCTCCTAGCCAAGGAAAAAAAAGATATACATATGTATTAGGAACATTTAATTTTGCAGGTTATAAACTCTATAGCCTCAGTATTCTCATAAACACAGAAGCTACAGTTAGCTCATGTAAATGGAATGCCATACCAAAGGAAAAATGGACATTAATGAAACATCTAATTTTGGTTACTGGAATTGATGGCAACCATACTTCCATACAATTCAAGGCTAAAAATATAGCTATTTGGTTAAATGATAGCAAGTTCATTATACAAAAAATTTTATGTTTTCCGTATATGCGTGGAGATTTCCTTCTTGGCAATAATTTTATATATAAATACCTTCCAATGTAAATACAGGAAAAAGCTATTTCATTAAGCATAAATAATGTCTTAATTCATATTCCCTTATTAGAACAACATAAATACATTTGTGATAAAGAGTTTGCGTCTGTGCCGCGTGGTGATTTAACTCCCATCATCAAAACTATTGATGAATCACACTGGATTTATAAAATTTTAGAAGAAAATTCTAGTAAACATCCATTAAAACTATGGCAACGTAGCCCACGTTATTGTAGTTTAAAATTGAAAGACCCTAATGTTATCATTAGAGTAAGACCAATGATCTATACTAGACAAGATATAGATGAATTTGATATTCAACTCCAGGAACTTTTAGACAAAAAGTTAATTGAAGAAACTAGAAGCCCTCACTCTAGTCCAGCTTTTATGGTAAGAAACCATGCTAAAATTAAAAGAAGAAAAGCCCGAATGGTAGTCAACTATAAACGGCTAAATGAAAATTTAGAATTTGATAGATATTTTATTCCACGAAAAAATGTTTTGATTAACTTAACCAAATGATCAAAAATCTTTAGCAAATTTGATTGTAAAAGTGGATTTTGGCAAATTCAATTGACTGAATAGTCAAAAAAATTGATAGAAGAGTCAAAAAAATTGACAGCTGGAATGTTATGCCTTTTGGGTTAAATACTGCACCACAGGTATTTCAACGGTGGATGGATACAATTTTTAAAGACCTTAAAGATTGTTGTGTGGTTTATATTAATGATATACTTATCTTCTCCAAAACCAAGGAGGAGCATAAGAAACATTTAAAATTACTTTGTGAAAAATTCCAAAAATATGGAATTATTTTGTCTCCAAAAAAGATTGAACTAGAAAAATAATCAATTGAATTTTTGGGAATAATTTTAGATCAGAAAGGTTTAAAATTACAAGAACATATTTTGTCCAAAGTATGAGATTTTCCTGATATTCTTGAAAATATAACACAATTACAGAGTTTATTAGGCATTTAAATTATGGATGAAATTTTATAAAAAATCTTTCAAAAATAGAAATTCCTTGGTTAACCAAATTAAGAAAAAATGTTATTTTTGAATGGAGAGCAGAAGATGTTGCTTTAATTAAACAAATTAAAGAAAATGTTAAAACTTTACCGGATGTTTATCTTCCTAAAACAGGTGATAAATTAATTTTAGAAACAGACGCCTCAGAAGCATGCTGGGGATGTGTTCTTAAAGCAATACCAAGTAATTTATGGCATGATAAAGAGATATTTTTATCAGAAAATGGGATTAGACTAAAAAAAAATCCAATACCCATAAAATTACAAAAAGAAGAATTAATTTGTGGATATAATTCTGGAACATTTAAACCAAATGAATAGAAATATATTATTTTCGAAAAAGAATTACTTGCAATAAAATTAGCAATAAAGAGTTTTCATATTTATTTAGTTCCAGAAAATTTTATTGTACGCACTGATAATAAGACAGTAAGAGATTTCTTGATTAATAAAAAACCTATTGAGCAAGGAAGACGATTAGCCTGGTATAATAAAATTTCTGAATATACTTTTGAAGTAGAACATCTTAAAGGTACTAACAATTTTCTTGCAGATTTTCTTAGCAGAAATTGTTTTAGAAAATTAAATTGCTAAACAAATAAATTTAATTTTTGCAGAAGACCTCTAGACCAAGAGGAAACAATGGATGAGGGTAAACAACCCGCTCAAGGAGATTGGGTGACAATTGCTAAAAAAACAATCCCCAGAGAAAAAAAAGTTTATGTTGTGTTTGCAAGAAGACAACCTGAAATTTACACAGAATGGAATGATTGCAAACACAAGTTTGTGGATACTCAAGAGCAAGCTTTAAAGCATATGATAGCATGACCAAACCTAAAAAAGCTTTTTACTGTGCACCAGCTATGCCTGTTTATCAAAAGAATTTTTGTTAAATGAAAACTAACCCAGTTCCAACTAATATTCAGACATCTAGACCAGATGAATCTGAAATAAAAGATTTTTTCAACCCTAGTATATTTAGAGAAATTTATACAGAACTCAATGGAGTTTGGAAAACTCACATTGTAGACAACAAAGTGAAATTTCGCAAACACATGGGAGTTCTGGCCAACAAATTAGCTGAGCAAACAGCTAAATTAAAAGATTTGCAAAATTTTTGTTTCAATATTCTCAAACAAATGAATTGGAATGAAGATTTTAATTTTGAAAAAATAAACAATTTTCTTCAGCTATCAGATCTTATATCAGATGAGTTTTCTGATTCAGTTTTTGAACAAATAAAAAGAATTTGTCTTTTTGAAAAAGCAAGAACTTTACTTCCAAAAGAAATTTTTATGTTAATAAAAAATCGAGTTGAAGATCATCATGATAAGATTAGACAAATCTTAGAACGATCTTATGATAAATTAAATTTGAAAGATGGAATTCCCAAAATAACCATCATGGCAAACCATGACATGTGGTTTTTGAGGATATAGATTGGGGAATAACTAATCAAGTTATTTTCCAAATTTTAGATCCAACCCAATGGATAGATTATCCAATGATCATCAAAGCAATGCTCTCATGGATAGTAAAAGGCTTTCGATGGAGCAAATATTTTACTTTCTGGATCTCCAGTCCTGTTGGTTGACGAGAACGAAAACATTTTTTCCAACCATACCTGATTTGGTATCTTAAAGAAACTGAAAATTTTGAATTTGAAGATGATTATTTAGATGAAAATCACCGGAGAGAGCGATTGGAAAATATCCAAAAACTTTCTTTGACAGAATATTGGATAGACAGTCTAATATCTGTTTCACAAGTAGCGTCCAACATCCATGGTTCAGCAAAATTGCCATTCATGGTTACAGATGGTAGAATATTATTTGTAACCCATTTTCCCATAACATATCAAAGGTCTCCTACACAATAATAAGACTCTTGACATGTTAATAAATCTCAAAAAGAGAAATAATTTGGATCTTCCGTTGGAACTAGCCATGACCGCGGATGATGTAGAACATTTCCGGAATGAGCAATACAGCCAAGATTCGGATTCCCTCCATCAGAGACTGATGAAGAATATCACAATCTCATCAATAGGATGGAAGCATAGTGGACCCCACTATCAAATGCAGTTGTCTCCTGATCGACTCCAACCTTATCCAGGACACGGGGAGCAACCTGCATTATTAGGTGGAAAGTGATCAGCCACATCCTTTCAGCCGACACTACACGACAAAGCAGCTCAGCCAAAGCTTATCTACAACAGTCTATCTCTTTGAAAACCGGGTAGGATAGACAGTGTGTATCAGTGTATATAATTGTAAAAATTGTAGCAAATAACAAATAATTGTAGTCTTTCTTTTAACCATTTTTGTCTTTTTATATTTATTTTTTAAAGACTTTTTACAAAGCCTATGACTAGGCTTGACTAGGGTGTTAGAAATTTTACAATTCTTGACCGTAAAGCCTTACCAAGTTAGATATGTTAGATATGCATTGAGTTTGGTTTTGGTACAAAAACTTTATTGTTTCTTGTACTTTATATCCATAAAGTTTAATAAAAAACTTAGGCATAGGAGTAGTAACCATCCCGCACACAGAGGTTGGCCACAAAAAGAAGGTAATTTCATACAAGCGCTAATCCCCATCATCTTCTCACCCTGGCTTAGCCTCTTGCTAACATAGTTCTTAAAAGACCCTTAGGAAGGACACTTCCCAGTGCATCCAAAGGGTTTATTTTGCAGGATCTACAGAGAAAGAAGATCCAGCCCACCATTCGTCAGCCAGCTTAGCCTATCACGATAAAGTCCAGTCCATAGTTCATCCATTGAGGCTAGATCTTTGTGGAGCAAAAACTGGTTCTGGAGCTAAATATGATCTCTCATCGACTCAACAAATCAAGTCTGTTACAATTATTTGGATCTGCCATTATAATTGTAACACACTTATGAATCGAAACTCATCTTTCTACATGGCTCTACCAAAGTCTTCAATTGGGCATCAACATTTCTTTTTAAAACAAACTTGTGAAAGGCTATGTAAACAACATACACCAAGCACATACAGGTGAACTTAACAAAAATGGTTTTTGACAAAATGGAATGCCTCGAAAAATCCCAAATCTTTCCGTTCGTATGTCTTAATAATCTAAGAGTTAAGAGTGTACTGAGACAGTGAGATTAAAATAAATAAATAAATAAATAAATAAAATTGAAAACAAAAAATCCCGAATATTGATAAATGACTCGAGTGCCACATGAAGCATTATCCATTTTACCTTAATGGCTTGTGATCTTCGGCTCCAACATTATGACCCAACCTTCTAAAATACAATCATGGTTACAATTTGAATTTATGGCAGTTCATATTATTTTCAAAATTATTAAGAGCTTTTTAAGTTTTAATAAATGTTAATGGACAATTAGTTTTGAATTCAAATTATGGTAATGTGGCAATACTAAAATAGTGAACAACAAAGTTGAAATCATGAATCGGAGTAGAAGAGGATGGAGATTGAAGATCATAAACTCCTTAAACACATTTTCTCAATTCTATTCGGATTTGATTATAGAAAAGATTCTCTTCATGCGAACCTTCTTATTATTTGTATAGGGCTTACACAGTGATTGAAACAAAGGCATATTTGGTTGAACAATATTACATACCTAGAAAAATACTTGGTAAAGTATATCTATAAATCACAATCATTATTGGTATAACTTACATTCCATTAACATTAAATCAACACGACACACCTCACTTTCAAAGTAAATTTCAAGACAAAAATTCATAATAAATAGCATTTTTCCTTCTCATTACCCCCTACAGCAAAGAAAATTGTACAATTTGCAACTCATACATATCAAGTATTCCAATGTAACCAAAAGAGTAATGGAGAAAAACAAACCATCCTACTTCTACATAAACTAATCACAGAACTAAACACAATTCTTTCATATGAGTGTATGACCCACAAAAATGTAAGATCCACATCATATAAAAGAATTGTCTTGATTATGTGATCAGTTTACGTATTCCTAAACTTTTTTCAAAAACAAGATTACAAATCTTTGATAGAAAAGTATCAAGAACTTGCTCATGCCATATTGTAGTCACCACCTCTAAGCTCTCCTTCATCAGCAAACCTCACTTGACCTTTGATCTCACCATTCCCACCCTGTCTACCCACCTTAGCTTCACCATTCCCAAACTGTTTGCCACTTGGAATTCCCTTATCAAATCCAAACTCAATATCCCCATCTCTCCCATGAAAATTATGTCCCTGCTGCTGCCTCCCCTGTTCCCTCTCTTTGGGCTTCGCCACCATGTGGCTCTGCTTAGGCTTCGCTGCACGGTGGTAGCGCTTGCTGCAGAACCTCCCAAGGAAGCAAGCGATGGCTGACACGACGACAATCACAGAAAGAACAATGAAAACTGCCCCAAATGACTCTTTTGAGTGGGAAGAAGGCTGATTGGTGACAGGGTTTGGGTAAACCATAACTGGCTGTTGTTGTGACGACATGTTCGGGTTTTGTTGGGATTGAATTGGGTGGAATTGGAGGAAAGGGAAGATGGGTTTTGGATTTAGTAGAAGTGATTTGAAAGGGGTTTGCTTTGAGTGCAAAGAAAGGGAAGTGTAGGTGAAGACATGGGAAAAACAGAGTATTTGGTGTGAGGATGAGTTAGGCAAAACAGGGGAGTCTTAATAATAATACGCGCAAACTCAAAAGCATAAAAAGAGGAGCTTTTCTTTAATAAAGAGAGACAACTAAAGATATTCCTCCTGTCCTTTATTGTGGAAGAAGGTTTTTTTTTTTTTTTTTAATTATATATTGTGATACCATATATTTATAGACTTATCGCTTTAAAATAAAAATTGTCATTCATATTGTTTTGGCCAATAATTCTATATAAAAATTTTGGATCAATAGCATTTTCTGTTAGAAGGAAAAAAAAAAAAAAATTGTTCTCACCAGACGTTCATACATAAAGTTGTCACCATATGATGTAGTTGTTTTTGCAATTAACACTCATTTTTAGGGCTGAGCAAGGAATTCGTAATCCGATCTAGTCCAATCCGATAGGTTTGGATTAGTTTTTTGAATCCATGGTTCGGTTCCAGATTGAAGAATTAAAAATCCGTAGTCCACGGATTGATTCCGGATTGAACCCCACGGTTCCGAATTGGAACCGATCCGGACCGTATACAAATAGTTTATATTTTTATTATACATCCTTCCCCATAGTATCTTCTCTTATTCTATATAAAACCTAAACTCAAATCTAAACCCCGTATAATATCTTCTTTTATTATTTTTGTTTGTTAGTTTTTAGTTTTAATTTGTAATAGTCTAAATACATATGGTGAAACCAGTTTTCTTATGATTGTTTAAATTCTAAAACATTATATCGCTATTATAGAAAAACATGTTACTATTGTGGAACTAATATAACGCTATATTTATGTTTTATGAAATTAAAGTGTTATATATATATTTTTGTTATTTAATTATGTTAATCCGTGATCCTAAACCGATCCAATCCGTGTTTAAATGGATTGGTTCGGATTGGTTCCATGATTTAAACGGATTGAATTGGTTCCGATTTTTCAAAAACCGTAGATAACGGATTGGTCCTGATTTTACCCAAATCTAATCCAATCTGTACCATGCTCACCCTACTCATTTTGATAAGTTCTCGTGTTGAAGTGATTAGTAATGCTAAGCATCAATAATTCAAACCCACAAAAACAATACATGGTCCAGATTTAAATATTGTATGATAGGGTCTACACATTTTAAATAAATCTGAACCATAAACTATTTTTTTTAATTTTTTGTGTCTGAATTTTTTATTCCTAACATTACTGTTGAAATGTTAGGTTCATAATATAATCACATCATTCTACATAAAATTATAGGATAAACTAGCAATGGATCCTAATAGTTTGACTTAATTATCATTAAATCCTATTGAAAATAATTCTTAATAAAATTGTCACTAAAAATATTTTTTTGTGATCATTTTTTGCATATTGCTAAAAATTAACAATTAGTGATTTTTTTTTATATAAATCGTCACTAAAACTTATAATTAGTGACATTTTTCTGTGACAAATTTTTCAAACTATCGCTAAAAGTAGAAAATTAACGACTTTTTTTGTGATAATTTTTTTAAACTGTCGTTAAAACTTATAATTAATGATAATTTTTTGTGACAAGTTTCAAACCGTAACTGAAAATTAAGAATTAGTGACGTTTTTTAATAATGTTTGATAAAAAAAAACCTCATTAATTATCATAGGACATATTAAATAATAAATCCACCTATTAAAACATACATGTAACTCTTTTAAATTATACATATAAATTTAATTTATATAAGATTAACCTTTTCTTTTTGGTGCTTTGTATGGAGAGAAAGTAAGATTTTGGCTCCTTTGTTCATTACACAATCTCTAGCCCCATGAAAGACTAGTCCATGCACAAGCCGATCTTACTTTATTGTAATGTGCAAATTTGAATGGGGGATAAACTTTAGTTACTCAATTGCCATGCTTAAAAGCAAAAGTGTACATGGCCACTAATGCAACCATTGATTTGGTGAATTATTACTTCCTTCATGATGAGTTTGATGGTTCTGTTCTGGTCAACAAAACAACAAAAGGGGACTTCTTGTTTTTGGTTCTAAGGCCATGTTTGGTTTGCAAACGAGTCAAATAAATTATTTTAATGAGAGTATTTTAATAATTTTAAGATAAAAAGTCTTATTGTAATATCATGTAAAATAAGTCATCCTGAATTACATGGATTGGTATTGGTAGTGTTCTAATATCCTCATGATAGGAGAATCTTTGGAGGCATGTTTATTGTTTGGCTTTTAATATACATATGGTTCATGATCTCTTTGCAATGATTTTATTATGTGTTTTTATGTATTAACGCTCACTTTCGTAGGCAAATTTAGAAAATATTTTTCTTATCTTTTAATATTGGTATATTGAAAAATAAAAGTTAAGAGAAATTTTTTTGATGATCAATCAAAAAGAAATTTATTTAGATATAAAATATTTTTCATTTGTAAAAAGTAGAAAATATTTTTTAAACTAAAATTTTACTAATATCACCACACTACTACCAGTGATAATATCACCACCACCACTATCACCTCCGCCTTCACCACAAACCCACCATCACCATGGCCACTGCGATCTTCACTGTTGCCATCACTACCGGCATCACCCCACCACTTATGCCTCCACATTTGTCCTACCATTACTACCACCATTGAAAAAAAAAAAATTTAAAAAAATTTAATTCATTGAAACAAACAGAATAACAAAAATTTATATATTTTATTGCACTTTTTAAGCATGTTAATGACCCCCCATTAGGTACATTTTCTTTAGTTTAATGGTTTGAAATCACCATAGGACTTGGTTCAACAAATGCCCGAATCTAATAGATATTGCGTGTGAAACAAAAAAAGAATAGATTGGATTAGTGAAAAAATATCAATCAATGTCCCATTTTTCCATGCAAGGGAAAGAGATCATCAATGGGGACACCAATTTTTTCCTTTGTGTTTCCCATCTTTATTCTTTTTCTTTTCTTTTCTTAGCAAAGAAAGAGTTTCCCATCTTTATTCTTTTTCTTTTCTTTTCTTAGCAAAGAAAGAAAAGGAAGAAAAATATTCTGTATAGCGAACTGGGGGGTGGGGTTTCAATGTCCTCCAATGATTAGAACAGTGTTATAATATAATAGCATCAATCATGCATGTATCACTATGAAAGAAACAGCAATCTTCCATTATAAATGGGAAAGCTCCTCTCAACCCTCTCCGAATTCCTCTGTTACAATGTATCAGTACTGAAGTGGATTTAATTGAAATTCACTATAAAAAAAATGTTTGTATAAGTAAAATCATGCAAAATTAATGAGAGTTTCATAAATTGAACCTAGTGGAATAATTAGAAAAATGAAAATTGTGATTTTTTTTTTTTTTTTTTTTGGGGGGGGGGGGGGGGTTTGAATTTTGAATTTAAAGAGATATTTATGGAGCGAAAATAAAAGAGAATGAAAATATGAGTAAAATATCACACCTCCTTTCCTTTCGCAAATCTCTTTCAAACCCTATTAAATCAAATTTCGGACAACACACACCACTAATTATAAATTTACTAGAAGGTTATGCAATGTATGGGTAAAATTGACAATTACAATTATCACCTGGGAAAGAAAAACTGAACTTAGATGGGGAAAAAAATGGGAAAAAAAATCAAAGTTTGAAATGAAAAATCTGAATAGTTGTATAGAAATAATTTGAGTATTAGAATATACGTGACATAGTTTCAAAAAATGTTTTGAGTTGTGTATTTTATATAATAGAATAAATGTGAGAATTTTGAGTCATTATTTTATAGTTAGAAATGTGTTGAAATAATGAAATAGTTAGACTTGAGAATAGTAGATCTCGTCACTTGTATCTGGATCCTACAATGTTAACTTAGAAACTTTAAAATTATTTAAATATTAATATTAGAAATATAGAACTCAGACATAGAAAATGACATAAAAACTCTTGCAAAAATGATCATTAATTAATTATTCTAAATCACTTTTTTGGGACAAGGATTTTCTATCCCTAAATTTCTCTCTCCCTTCACCCAAACACACTACTAACCTTTAGAGATAATCTCAAGCCATCATATAATGGATGTAGGCTTGATTTTTCAACCTCTTAAAAGTCAATTTATTGAGTAAGATGTCCATTTTACTATTTAAAAATAAAAATTAAAAAAACAAAACAAAACAAAACAAAAAGCTTTAGGTTTATTTGGATAATACTCATTTTCAGTCAAAAAAATCAACTTTAGCAATTTAAAAAAGTCATTAAAATAGTAAAAAAAAAAATTTATATATATCCCAAATTATTTTTAACTAATAAACTAACTTAACTAACTCTAAAAAACAAAAAAATAAAAGTCATAGATAATTTGAGAGAGACAAAAAAAATAAAAATTGAGATCAAAGAACCTCTATACCCACCTTCTGCGGTTGTGTTTTGTTTTTACTAGCAAATTGTTGTTTCAGAAGTGATTGTCTTAGCCACCAAGTATGTCTTGTTCTAGTTTACTACATGTTCAGTTAGAAGAGACTCCATCTATAATAAATTGTAATAATGCATTTAATCAAAAGGAATAAAAGAGTGTAAACCTACTCACCAACCATGGAATAGATTCTTATACAATAATGATAGTCTTTCTAGAAGGCTTCATTAATAACATTTTTTTCCTCATTCCTCATTCCTTCATTTAATACTAGTATAATAATAATATACATAAATATATAAAAAAAATAAAAATAAAAACCCAGCTGTTAGATATCTGTTGCTATTTGTATTGCTAGAGCTAGTAGGTTAAGCTTAGTTGAAAATTTGATTCACATGCTTAATAATCTCTTAATCAACCGTGCTGATGTTTTTGGATTTATACAGGATTCGGAAAAAGTAAGGGTAAAAGTAAAAATAAAAAATATAATTATATTTTATTTACATTTTAGTGTATTGGATGGATAAAATGTAAATGAACGGTTTCGTTTGACAACCTTC